>CM025851.1:7337646-7816614 GCA_003952965.2 Morella rubra | reverse complement strand
TGCTTCTCAAGGTCCTGCATTGAAATTTTCAATATAAGTAGTGGTTCTGTGTTTGTATTTGCATAGACGTGTAGCTAAATGGATGCCTAGGAAGATGCATAAAGAGGGCACAAGTCTTGAAGATCATTAGATAAGATCAAAAGATCCATCAGGATGATATAGAAGCTGCAGGAATCTGGAGAGAGATTAATATCAGATGCGTCGGAATTGTTGTCAAAAAGTCATACCTTGCCCCTGGAAGCCATCCGCTTAGTCCAACAATTGCCCTTAGGTGGACAGGGTATGGGATACCGTTTCCATATCTTCCCTGAGCATAACAAGTTGCAGAGTAAAGGGCCATTGCAGCACCCATGCTGAAGCCTCCAATACCAACTTTAACTATCAAACAAAGTACAATGATCTCAGGAAAGAAGGAAAAAAAAAAAGTAGGATGATTGGAAATTGTTAATGATTGAGTAGTTTTTTCTAGACATCAATTTACGCACCGTCTCAAACACAAGATATTCTTATGGAGAAGGGAAGTTAGGCCTGGAAAACGACATAGGAAAGCATGACAATAGTTTTCAATACTTGAAGACTAAAATAGGTTTCCAACTTTGAGTTGTGGTTAAAATTGAAGTATGTTACGAGCAAACTAAAGTGTAAGCCGAAACTAAAGTGATGCTGTTTGGAAAATTATTTTAGCTGGCAAAGTACCGTCGGCAGGCTCTGTTGACAACAAGTTTGCAATATGTGCTGCTGAAGCATCTAAAGCCTCCCAATCATCTGAACCATCTTCTGAAAGCTCACCCGCATCAAACCCTGAAATGAATTACACAAACGGTTCAGATGATCAAAGGCTGAAAAGATACGCGTTGTTCTTTATCCTTGAGATATGAGAAATTATAGGTACAATGCAAATTCGTTGTCTCGGAAAGTCAGACAAAAAAGTCGACCGATTCTTACATGCAGTGCAAGGAAAACCACCAAGTAATGTCACAGGACGTGTAGGAGCAGTTGGGCAGATCCATTTAATCTGTGTCAAAGAGTTTGAACAACTGAAGGTACTTAACGGAGAAGAAAATTAGGATAAGGGAGAAAGAAATATATTCATGGATAAGAGCATAGACAAGACTTTGTAAATTCGTAAATAATGAAATTGATATGAGTCCTTACATTTGGAAGAGGAAGGGAGTCTAAGAGCTGGGAAGAGCTGCATCCAAATATAGCATGGAGTGAGAAAACAGATCTTTTTCTACCTTGTTAGGCTTTGATTTTCATGCGTTGATAAACACATTCATCTTGCTAAAATCGAAGGCAATATGATCTTCTGTGTGTGAGTGGCTATATATGTGAATGTTGTGCATGGGTTACCCAACAAATGGAAGAGTGTCACTTTATTCACTGTTCACTCCACCACTCTTTGGGATATAAGCAAGGGCTCTGGACAAACAAACAAAATGGTCCCATTCATGAAATCGGCAAAGGGACTTTTCCCAAACTTGATGCTTCTGAAGTTAAGCTCACATCTAATCAGACAAGTTATGAAAGGGACAATAGGCATATCATACTCATTGGATTCAGTTGCTGCTGCTCTTTTCCATCAAATTTATTCTTGGGAATGTCCCCAATAAAAGAAAAAGAGGAACTCGACATCACAGAATTTGACATTAGATATATAGCTTGTCATGTCAGGATGTTGACATCTTGAACTCTTGTTTTTTTGGGGCCTTTGAAACCAAAAGGTCCATCTTTCTATTGCTGCTTATGTACTTAAATACAAAACGAAGATAGAATCAAGCCTTGGTGGAAAGAGGGGGAATAAAAATCAAATAAAGATGATTAGTTATTTCCTGTTCTACCTGGCTGTCACGCACTGTTAATCAAAAGAGTTTCAGAGGAACAACGAGCTAGGTCATTGAGTACTTAAGTTGCCTTTAGAACTTACCATGCAGACTATAATTGTCTACATGTCAGTTTTAGACCTCCCTCATTGGTAGTATTAAACCTCTCTCACCAGTATCAAGCTACCCTCATGTATAGAACGTGAAAGTATCAAAGGAGTGCAGTTTTCCTTTGCTTCATATCTAAAAGAGTTTAAAAGCTGCCGTTCTTTAAGGCAATCACCAGAGTGCATAAAACAACAGAAAAAGATGTAGCAAGGAAGACAACAGAGGGCAAAAAGTATTAACATCACCTTGAGCCATTATCACCGAGTCCATGAAGCCAAACTATAGTTGCCTGGTGTTTTCCTTTGGGCCTTACTACATGTGTCCTTCCAAACTCAAATGTCCTAGCAGTTCGACTACCTGAATTTATGTCACCATAATGTCACAATTAAAGAGCACCACAAATTCAAAACAAAGAACATAACAAAAGATTCGGTAAGTGGACCAAGAAAATCATCAAACATGTATAATAGTACAAGGCATCGCAGCAAATAAAACCCAGACAAATATGGAGAAACACTTTGTACAGCCAATAGCAGTCCACACTGCATGCAAGTTGAGATGCAAAAGGAGGCGAGAAGGGAAAAGAAGCCAACCGGAGCCCATATTGGAGTGTGTACCATAGCTCATCTCCACAGTTTTGTAATCTGCACTAAACAGTCCAATCTATTGCAATGACTGAGAAGAAGCAATGCTATGAAGAAAACCCAGAATGCCAACGTCTATTTATACCCCGAATAGGTGGAATAAAACGTGTGAACATGCATCACTATCTTTGTGTGTTGTGTACACCAGCTGCACCTAGCACCTAAAACCGCCTAAAACTCAGAAAGGAAGAGGCATCCATGAAAAGGAAAGGTAAAAAGGCAAGGACAAAAGCAGGAAATCTTTTGTGAGCCAGAGAGAATCCAAGCAGAGGCAGAGCACATTCATCCATTCATAAGCCACCCACCTAGGAGAGAGGACTCTGGTTTTGCAATGTATAGAGAATCTATGCTTATGGGCAGTGGCCAGAAAATAAAGCCAATCCCAACAACTGACAGAATATTACTGAAAATAAGAAAGAATAAGCCAGGTTTGTAAAAGAAACTATCTTTTCACAATCATTTGTTTATGCATATTTATGATTGATGGATACCCATTAACCTGAAAGGAAAGTTGCCAGTGCTCAGTTTATCCGTGAAAACAACCGCTAAAATCAAAAAAATTCTTGATGTTCAGTTACTCGAGAAGAAACCGGAAAGGGGGGTTTCAGTTCGCTTCCATTTATCAAAATTCTACTCTACATTTGTTTGATTCAGCTAATAGTGATTGTAATCGAACATATTCAGTTTAAGGACACTCACCTGAATTTTTTATGCAAGGAAAAAGAATGTGACCTTTTCCTCTCCTTCCCTCCTCCTCTTTCTTTCTTTTCTTGGTTGCCTTTATTTAACTTTGGTTGCTCAAGAGTCAAACGCCACCAATAAAAGTTTTGGTTTGTTTATACTCATGGGGGACACCGCAATCACAGAGTAAGTCCAAAACTTCTTCAACGATATTGGTACGACAAAAATCTCTTTATGATCTTCAGGGTTCACTGCACAGTCATCCTTGGATTTCAAACCAATTATGAATCAGCCGAAATCCCGACCAGAGAAATCTTGAGAAGGCTCTTTTTCAAAGCAATTTTTGATGAAAGTTAATTTTCCATAATATGCGGCAAACTTTTTGTCTTCCGAAGGTCTTGATGGAAGGAGTTCCCTGTAGTCTGTACACAAAGTCGAAGCAGAATTTTTCACACATTCATTGTACGCCTTAATTAGACCACCTGGATAACAGGCCATGAACTCGCTAAATGGGCACTGAGTAATGGTTGTTTTGGTTTTTGCTCTGCGGACTGTATTCTCAGACACATTTTGTACTGTGACAGTTTTTAGTGAATGAAATCCCTGATGAATTACGAAGAAAAGAAAAAAAGGGTAACATCAAGAAACAGAAAAGGAAAGAACAAGAAGAAAAAGAAAAGACTCCAATACGCCTGCAATTATCTTTCACATCCAAATAACCGAATTATTTAAACATTTCAGCGTGAACATAATTTCAAATGCATATCAGCATATGGCTTGTAGCTTGTCTGCATTTCAAATTTAGATACTCCAGTCACTAGGTATGTAAACTAGATCAAAGTGCCATCGGCATATATACTGTCAACAAGATAAACTTTCATATGCAGAGCCAAGAATAACAGAGTCTATAGACCTAGACAAGGCCAAATGGTTCTAAGCCATTATGCACCACTATATTTGGTCAGACCTATTATATGGAGTTTTCATGCACTGGGCATTTGTGAGAAGAAACCTCTGGCTACCATGTATGGATCCCAGCTGTTCCTTTTAGTTGTGAAGAAAGGGCTTCCTAGGAGGAGAATCGAGATAAAAGAACTCTTGATTGCATAATCTTTGTCTTGTGTGTGTTCAAAGGTTCTTGGTAATAGACTCCTACCTCTACCCTTTTTTAAATGCGAGTCCTGCATCACTAATCTCTATGATAAACTTTTGTTCATAATTTTTTACTGATCCACTTCAGGTTTAATATACCACAAACCAGATAATGTCAATGTAGCAAAAGCAAGCTCCATATTTTATTGGTTGACCACACTTCCAAACTACTACTTACAGTTACATGGCCTCTCATGATTGGTTATCTTAGTAAATGTTAGCATCAGATTTCCTTTCTTGGTCAATATTATGGCGCTTCCCTCCTTGGAGGAAAGATTGATAGAGTGGCTTTCTGTTTGTCAACTCCTTCCTTACCCCACAGCTTACTAAAGAAGAATCGATGTCGATTAGAAATAGGGATAGATACTAATCTGTGGGTCTGCTAGAAAGAGGATAAAAGATGCTGTTGGCACTACAATCTTTTGGGGATTATAAAATACTTCAATGCTGGATTTACCAGAGGTTCCATAGAAAATTGAGTGCATAATACAAAAATATGGAACTTTTCATAATTTAAAACAAGTGCAGCTCAAGGATCATGTTTAATTTATTTGTTTTCTTTTTGGTAAATTTCAAAGCTGGCAAGCACATGAAAACACCACCATCTAGAATAAACGTCAAGGTTTTTAACTTAAAGGGGATGCATAAAGCTAAGCATAGTATCCCCCAAGCAAGAGGCTGGTGCTCATCTATTGACTAAACAGTACTTGAGAACCATACCAGGAAAACTAGGTATCTTTATGCCTTTCATTTAATGGTCATTATCTAATATGATTAAATTATTTAGTGAATGTGGATTGAGCATTTACATATAAACAAGCAGTAAGTATTGTAAGACGAGTTAGACGGAATAAGGATGTCATAAGAAAAGGATTGACAAGGAAGGAACAATATAAAGCGCAAGCTCTTGACCACATTGCTCTGCAGCAGATTAGAGACTCAAGAGGGAGAACAAACAAAAACAAGAACACCAAGCAGAGTGGGTCACTAAGCTAAACCCGGAATACGAAGTAGCATTGGAGAGGATGTTAACAAACTTGAAAAATCAAGTAGACAGTGGAAAGAGTTGAAGCACATACAAATTTAGCTGGTTTAGATCATGCCCTAAATCCACCGAACGGTGGCCAAAAGTTGAATTTTATTTTTCGATGTTTCAGTATCTATTAGGTTCTAAGGATACATGATAACATCATTGTGTTTACTTGATGGAGGAGATTAGAAAAAAGGAGATCTAGAAGATATGAGCCTAATTAACCGAAGGAACTGCCATGTTAAAAAGATACAAGGGTGATTGATCCTATTTGCAGAAGAAAGATAATTGGTGAAAGATATAAACTAGAAAGGTCGACAAGCAGGAGAAATACTACCATAAGGCTGAAGTAGAGATTGATGCAAAACAAACAAAAAGAGATAATAATAGAGAGAATGAAGAATGAAAAACATACAGAATTACATGATTCCGGTCATGCACTATGTCCGAAGGAACATCTTCTCTACTAATATACCTTAATTGATAGAGAAAATCATTGGATCAGACATATTTACATGATTTAGGCACCACATGTCCATTTAAATTTATCCCTCGAATCTCTCTGCTAAATATTTGAAATTAATGACATATATGATCTTTTTCTTGTTTGAGGAATGCTCTTATACTTTCAAGACCCACATAAATGTTATTGATCTCCACAGTAGTTGGTAGTCCATAAATTGCAGGGTCTCAAGATGCAAATTTCTTCGTGTGAAATGAGCATACATCTCGAGAGAGGGTACTATATCTCTATAGCCATCCTCGCGAGCCCATATAGTCTTTCCTTCTAGATGATGTCACTTAGGACTACACAACAGGAGGCAGTAACGTTACTCCAAAATAAGATATTCCATGATCAGCCAATTTCATGGTTACTCCCTAAAGGGTATGTCTATAGGGCCATGGGGTTATCTAACTGCTGTATTAGCTGGTCTTGCAAATGCTGATTGCTGAAATAGTATTAAGAGAAAAAGAAATATAAACACACTTTATGCCAACTATAGGGGTCTGGACATTTTACACCCTTCGTTAAAAAAAAAAAAAACAGACTTTCAATTTCTTAAAAGGGAAGCTTCAGTTGGAAGTTTAATAGTTGTTCTCAGGTAGAAAGCTCATTCCTTTTAGAAAGGAAGCAAAATGGAATAGAGCTAGCTTAGCCTTTCTTATGATGCTTGCTGATGATCTTTATTTCGCTCTAAAGAATAGAAAGAGTGGGAAACAGACACTGAAACACTATTGGAACTAAACTTTTTCTATCAGCAAACTCTTTTTCACTTGCATTTTAATTATTTTTATTTTGGCATAGTTTATACAGAATAACAGCTTAGTAGTACCATGTCTGCTGATTATAGTCATCGAGATTTTTGCCTGAGGAAAAACCTTCAAAACGAATAACACAGAAAGCATGACAGCCAGCTTTGCTGTGGTATTTAGTTTGGTGACAGCCAGGTGTTTTCATAGAAGTCCGTAGTCCGCCCCTAGTGAATCAATTTTCTTATCTTTTCACGTTAAAAGGTGGCCATGATTTTCTTATATCATGCTGCTTTACGTTGCATCAAGTAAAAGGTCCCCCACTTTCAGAAAAGGAAAGGAGGAGTCACGTTGCTTTTAAATTCCTTGACATCCCTTGACATTTCTGTTTTTTTTTTTTTCCAATTTTTGCATCCATTATTCCCCAAGGGAATCAAATTAACGAGTTTTCCTCTTTTTGTCGGGACAACAATGGTGGGTGTGTATCGGATTGAACCCCAAGACCGACTTTCGCATACTAGAAGGTTCCTTGTGAGATTGCAAAGAGCCAAATAACGGAAAAAAATGAAAAAGAGAGGTGAGATTGAAATCTTTGATGAGATATATCTGGCATAGTGTGTATATAATGTTAAGCTGAACTCGAAATGGTGATTCTTGCTGAAGGGTCACTAGCCGTCCATATTTTCTCCATGCACTTGTCTATTAATTCCGTCTATCTCCTTACCATTTCAATGGAATATAAATAGAAGCCGATCGATGCTATTCCTTTCTCATTGAACAGTACAAATTCTGTTTGGAAATTGAATTCCCATCTATGCTAACTCCGTTACACAACATACACACACCCGCTTTCCTCTCTTAACTCCTCTGGCTTCAAGATAGCATTTCGTCGCTAGCCTACCTTTCATCAGTAGCCAAGAGATAAAAGAGAAGCCAGGAATTGCGCCTATTCCCCCACAGAATCTGGTACCAAGGGGGCTTGGGAAGCGGCTGCCACGAAGAGTCCATAGCATAGGAGATTGAAAATTTACCTGTGGGACTAGGTGTCCAAAGAGAGAATCTTCTCTTGTCCAGGAGTGAGGTAGCAGACAAAACTTTTGCCAAAAGTTACTTTGGCTTTTCAAGGGATGAAAACACCTATCTAGATTTCGAGTCTCCTCTCCTCCTAAATTCCAATAGGCGAATTGACATCTCATATTACTGTGCTCTCTTGATTCGTTTACGGCTACGCCTGAACAATAGCCTCACCCGTGACTTTTGACAGGCGAAAACAGCTCATACTGTCAAATGATTCGCTAACCTTTCTCGTCTCTCTCCTCAAATTGAAACGAATCAAAGGAGGAGACATCATTTGATCCAATATGTAAACTTGCATAACGAAAGTATTCAGAGGCTCCAAGTAAGTGTTTTGAGATCAAGGGAACTTTAGAAATGGGAGGACATTATTAGTACTTAAATTGAACGGGATTTTTCATTTTTGCATGTCTTGACAGATATTGTTACTGTGATAAAGGGTATGATCGGCTGCTGTTAAATGATGTACTGAACACTGCCATATTGTAATGTTTAGATTTTGTGATCTTGGTTGATACAGAGCTTACTCTGTAGAGGAATTAAGTTGGTTGACCAACTTTTGTAATCATGGACTAATTAAACCCATACTTTTGTATAGCTTCTTTGGAGAATTAACGTAGTTACAATTTACCCAAAAAAAAAACACCAAACTATCGAATAAATGGATAGATAGCATTTAGAATTGGACCATAAAACTATGAGAATGTTCATTTGCAAAAGTATTCTAGGATACAATAAATATAACAAAATTTACAAAACAAACATCCAAAATCTCAAAAAATCATATATAAACACCAATACATTTAACATAAACTCTAACAACTTTTCACACAAACTACAATATCTTTTTTTTATAAAAAAAAAAGTTCTAACAAATATTCTGTCTCCATGCTTTCTCAACAACCTCTAATAATTTTTTATTAAAAAATTACATCAAATAATCTCTCTCGACACATTTTTACCAACTTTAATAAAAATTAAATATCTTTAAAACTTTTTACCAAAAACCTATAAAACTCTAATTTACATAAATATTCACAATTCTATCAAAATCTTAAAAATATTCACAATTTTTTTATAAATTGAAAATCTTATAAATGTCGATCTCAATGTGGGATAAATAACAAGTTCTTAGCCCTCAATCTCTCCGAGAAGGAATAAATTTTTATTTTTATTTTCTAAGTAAACGTGAAATTCATTTCATAGCAAAATTACAATAGTATTGAATACAAACAGACACTTAAGTGGCCATCCAAGGCCCTAAGGGCCATACACTAAGTGGCCACAAAGGCCTACTTTGTAATGACCGAGGTACAAGTTTAAACCCGCCACACATGGCGGCTTCGATGGCCGGAGAAGGGAGTGGGCAAACACTTCCCTCCCACTTTCACACAGGTACGTCCACAACAATACACGCAAAAGAGGACCATAGCGAGGGCCAAAACAAAATGTGACAGAGGTACCGGTGGAGGACCACATAAGCGGTGGGACACCATCACAATTGCAGATTCATTGAAAACGAACAGAGAAAGCATGTCCACCAAAGGTTGATGAGGAGAATTGGTTGCCTCTAGATCCGTCGCATAACAAACCTCTTGAAATGAAAATCGCACAAACAAAAGAAAAATACAGAAACACAAATCGAGAAAAGCCCAGAAGGAGTGGAAAAGGGGCAGGCACGTGACACCAACGCTTTCGCGTGAGTCATCACACGCCGCCCAGCCACCTCCGGTATGGAGCAAAAGAGGCCGCCGGGGAAGGGGGAGGCCAGCCAAACTATGTGTAGCCAAAGATGACCACCAAACCAGCCTAGATCTAGCACTAACCCGAACGCAAAAAGGGTGGCCAAAACCAGACGGGGGGAGAGGAGAAAATGCAGAGGCCAACCAAGAGAGGGAGAAATGGGTGGAAGATAGCCTCCACTAGCCGGCAAAGGGGGTGTGGAAGGGTGTGGGCTTTGTTCAGAAGGAGGGGGAAAGGGGGCGCTAGAGACTTGGGCCGGTGCTTTGCCATTTTTCGGTCAAGGATTTACTAGAAGGAATAAATTTAGATTGTCCTCTGTGTTGCTACGAGGTTGGTGTAAACAAAATGACTTTGAGTTGAGAAGAATCAGTGGTTCTGCACCCTGCCACCTTGTGTATTTATCTATGTAAAGTAATTTACATGGTCAGATAAGTAAATTGTTCAGTATGTAATTGGATTTCATTTTGCTCCTTCATGATTTTTAGAAGCTTATAACTCATTACCTTTTTTTTGGGGGTTGCAGAAATACTCGAATGGTATTTCCTATCCCCCTTGCAAAGAGTATGCCTGCACATAAAAAATAGTCGTGTAAAGTAATTAACTTATAAAACCCCGTACTCTGCTGCTGATCAAGGGACAAAAATAATACAATAAAAGTCATACCTTTATGATCAGAGTATCAGACATACAAAACTATTTGCCAAAACTACTAACTTGCGGCCTTTCGAGTACAGATGTAAACAATTCGTCTTCCCTACCGATAAGGCGTCTCCTCTCTTCCTAAATTCTGATGGGTGAGGAAGACAACTAATACATTCCTATATATGACTCCTACGTGTAAGCTTTTAGTAGGCGAATACAGCTCATACGTACCTTCAGATTATAATAAAAGTTACTGAGGGAGAAGACATCTTTTAATCCCGTAACCGAGTATTTAAGTGCACCTCTCTAAGCGCTCTCTCTTTCAACTCTCTGCAGCCCCCTATCCTAGCACCTCCAGGAGGAAGGTGGGAGCTTCGGCTCCTCCCTTCCTCTGTCCCTCTTCTCCCCTTTCCTTTCTTTGTTTTCCTTTTACCTCCTCTTTCTCCCTGGTTCGATTGGCTAGAGTTGTTTCTTTTGAGTTTCCTTTTAGGTGGCACACAAGCAGTTGACGATGGTCTCTGGCAATCTGTTAGGAACCCTAGTCAAGGAATCCAAAACAAGCACCAATTTCCCCCGTACCCGATCTACTCCAATACCACAACGATTCTCCCGACCAATGTTAAGTAACACACGAGCGTAATTGATAGGATCTAACACACAAAGAATGACAAATACCTCACTGTTTATGATAAAAAAAAAAAAAAAATGTGGTCTAAGGATTATTAGTCCTTCGAACCACAAGAAACAAGACAATCTCGATTAAGGGTTAATTAGCCCAAGAATGGGTACTTAAACTAGGTTATTAGCCTAGTATGAATCCCAAGCGACAAGGTTATTAGCCCTGACACCGACTTAGCATATACGTGCCTATGCTCGGCCAAAACACTCCAAAAGCACACAGGCTCTCCAAGACTCTACTATTCTCAATATATTACGAATCCCCAACACTAATGCACTTAAGGGTGTTTATATAGACATCCTTAGGTGCTTACAAACCCTAATGGAATCAAATCAAAACTAAATCAAATCACCGATCTTTAAAAATCAATCCTGTCGATCAAGTAGATTTGATATAACATGCCTAATAAACCGAACTCAAAAAGGAAAGATAATATTCTAGACTTTCGAAGAAACGCCCGAATCTAGAAGATACGATTCATTGTATCACTTCAAGGAAGGAAACAATCGTTGAAGATATTTCCATAAAAAACGTGGTCGCGTTGCCGCTATGCTCCGAGCTAGTTTTGAGCTGGTCCTGATTTGTCTGCGACTGGCTAGTTGGCATGCCGACATAAGTATTGCTGGGCTCCTGGTCGGTCAGCACACTTGGGATATCCTGCTCAGTCGGCATGCTTTGGCTTCTCTGGTCGATCATCTTCCTGGCCCCTGGTCGGTCAGCATGCCTGAGATGTCTTGGTCGGTCGACATGATTTGGCTGCCCTGGTCGGTCCGTCTGCCTGGGCGGTCCTGGTCAGTCAGCCTGCTTTGGCTGCCTTGGTCAGTTAACCTGCCTGGGCGGTCCTGGTCGGTCGGCATGATTTGACTGGCCGACCCCGGTTGAACAGCCGGCTTTGGCTGCCCTGGTCGGTCGGCCTGCCCTGATTAGTTGACAATGTTTTTGTTTCGGCCGTGCGCACTCGGGGCGTATCAAGAGCGCACTGGTCGGTCACTGGCGCCGCCTCTTGCCTCTCATCTTCCCACTCGTGGTAGTCCAGGTCGTGGTCTTCACTGGGGATCTTGTCACAATCGTTGGCTAACACGCGCCCCATGGCCGATCTCAAACGGCCCTGATCTACACAGAGACCACCTTCCGGCGTGTTAAAGATAGCGCGTGTAGACTCACACGCCTCTCGAGGGTGTGTGGATCTCACACGCCGAGTAAGGCTGAACAAAGTCGGACCGCAGACAGGACTGGACCACAAAATCGAATCGGATTTGTGGTCCGGTCCGAACCTTTTGTAAATCTGGACCGGACCGGACCGCATTTATTAATATAAATAAATAAAAAATATTTTTAATACAAATTACATACTGAAAAATTTTAGTTTTAACTTAAACTAAAACTCTGCATTTTGACTTGCCCTTCCCCCTTTTGAAATTAACTTAAAAAATATGAAAAAAAAAAAATTTTAAAATGAAACCGGTCTTGACCACTTAAGTGGTCCAGACCGGACCGCATTAGACCGGTCCAGTCCTACTATTTATGTACAACCGAAAATCTGGTCCGATCCAAAAAATCGAACCGGATTTTCGGTTGTGCAGCCCTAGCGCCGAGGCTTCTGGTCAATGCTGTCAGTTCTTCCGCTTCCCATGACGTGCTACTCTCCGGAGAACCAGTCTTTGCTGCCCCTGCTCTCCCCCTTTGGCCGTGGACCTCCTCCAACTGCCACCAAGCGCCGCTCCTATCACTGACAACTCTGGTTCAGATTTGGCCATTGTTTGGTTGTCTTTGTCTGCTGCTTATGTCAGCTTACCGCCCTTATTGGCTTACCTGTATTGTGGATGTGTCTGTGTGTAGTTTTTATAACTAGTATTTGCATTTGAAGTATTCTAAGGGAGCAGGATTGGCTCTATGTTCGTCTTTCCTTCAGCAGCAGTCGCCATTGTCTTGTGCAGTAGTTATTACTTTTTATAGGTTTTTGCACCCATCCCTCGCAGGTCTCCCCGCTACCTCCGAGAACCTTGAGTCCTTGTTTACTTGTTGCTGATCCTTTGTGTTCTTTTCGTCGTAAGTTTTCAGCTGTAATTTTTTATGATATGGATAAAATGTCTTGATTAAAAAAAAAAAAAGTGCACCAAGTAAATGCTTCCAAATGATACTTTTGGTTTTAGAAGTAGAAGGAGAGTCATGGCTGGAAATGGCACAAGGAGACTTGCTTTGACGATGTCGGTGTTTGCCATACTTCTAGCACTTGTAGTGTAAGCCAACTCCTCTCCGCCTTCATCTCCATCTAGTATTGGATGATTTCTCCCTAACCTAAGAGCTCCTGTGAAATTTTCCGATAAATGCTTCGTCGAATGCTTTCAGAGATTGTGCCTTCAAAAGCAGTCTGCATTGGCTATTGAAATTTGCATGGAGGGATGTATCTTCTGCTGCGCCGTGGACTAGTAGACGGAGAGATCGATGATCGTCACAAAAAATGTCCCCATCATTGAGCGCCATTAATTTGAGAAGTGGAATGAAGCTTTTAGCCCTCTCTGCGCCCCTGACACAGTGAGCGCTCAAATATTGACTATCAACGTTTTAGGTCAGATTAAAAAATTATAAAATAATTTTTTTCTTCTATTAAATTATTATTATTTATTATAATATTTATTTAAAATTTTTTTTTATTAATTTTTATAAATTTTCTTGTTCAATAACTCTCGTATCTTAAAATTTGAATAATCAAGCATCGTACCCTCGTATCCTCTTGCCTTTCACGATACTAACATATCTTCCTTTATAAATGCATGCATTATTCTTCAATGATGAATGATTTAACTTTTTCGACCTTGCATGTAATATCACTTCTTTTTTTAATTAACTATATATCATCTTTGTGATTGTTGTTCTATTTCCGGTGTAATTTTTTTTTTGGACATATATATATATATATATGAAGGGTTAAATATACTTTGTCTCCTTTATCTTTGGGATCATTTACACTTTGCACTCCAATGTATTATTTTTGAAACATTGGACCCTTTAATTTACATATTTTTTCAATTTAGACCCCATACCTAAATTGTTCGTCAATTTAGACAGATTCCGTCAAAATGTGGAGTGTAATATATAAATACCTCCAAAGATAAAAGGGGCAATGTGTAAAAATTTTGATGGAATTTTTCTAAATTGTAAATTGATGGGCAATTTGGGTACGGGGTCTAAATTAAAAAAATGTGTAACTTTATGGGTTTAATTTCTTAAAAATAATACATCGGGGTACAAAGTGTATTTAACCCATATGAGAAAATAAAATGTACAGGTAATAGGCCCATGTACTCAAGATCGCAATAAAAATTAATAATGCAACAACAGCATGAATAAAGGTTATAAATTATAATGATCACAATAATATCTTGATCTCTAATATTTATTTCCATCTTACTGTACGTGACAGATATGTATGAATAAAGATCAGGGAGGCAGCTACATGAATCTATTACGACAACGTACGGCATGGAGAATTAGTTGCTGATTTTGCATGCTATATATGTTTTCAACCAATTAAAATGCTTCCCAATTGAAGGAACATTAACTATAAATAAACGTGTATCCAGTGTCGCATGATACTTTTTGTAATGTTTTAAATTCTACAGACCTTTTGCAATAAATGAGCGTTTTTCTTTCTGTTTTTTGTTTTTTTTCAGCTATTAAAATAGGATACTAACCGGATTTAATATTTAGTTTCACTTCTATTCTGGTAAACTGAAACGGAACGGGAATTTTTAATTATAATATTTAAATTTTTTTGACCAAATTTTATTTAGATCCTTAAGTTTTCTATCTCTATAAAAAATAAAAATAAAAGAAAAAAATTTGACCCCCTTTTTTTAAAAAAATAAAAAAATCGAACCGAAAAGTACCAAAAATGCATCCGGTACCAGAACCGGGAAGGTGAAATTCCGGTTTTGGCCGGAATGTGCCTCCCTTAATTAGTTGGCTGTGGAATTACACTCAAAAGGTTACAATTTATTTGGAACTTCACTTTCGATACCATTTGAGCTAATTAATGTGGGCAGTCTCTTCGTTAGTTATGTTGATATATATCTTATAACATGGCTCCTAATCTTGGTCAGCAAATCGACAATATCGACTTTCACGTAGGTCCATATTTACGTCTACCTCCATGCCTTTTGGTTAGACCAAACATTAATATTGTGCCTTCTTAACACTTCACTTCAAGGTTACCGATCGAACGGCGGGTGGTTTACTTGAAAAAAAAAAAGGAGAACGGCGGGGCCGGGGTTTACTCTCCGGAGCACTGAGTCTGCTAATTAGCAACATTCGCATCAAACTCTGTCATTGGCTAATTATAATCACGTCTATAACCATTTAATATTAAGATTTAAACCTCATACAATAGTTATTATCAAAAAATTATGAGAATAAAATTGTCGGTCTTCATATTAAAAAATGAACTATCAAAAATTTTAGATATAAAATATTTAAAATCAATAATTAACTAGAGTAATATAAAAATAATAATAGATATAAATTAATTAAGAGAGAATTCAACTCACACGCAAGTAAAAGTAAAAGTAAAGAATATTAATTAAAATGTTTGAGTTCAATCGCCTGGTTCCTACCGCCAAGTAATTAGAACAAAATCACGTTTCAGCCCTCGATTTGTTCCATTGTCTGAGCAGATTATGACCAAAAATTGCTTTGGGGGACTAGAATAGACTGGACGGAGTTGAGGCGCCAATGATTTCAGCACTCAAAACAGGGTGGGGAACCATACCCGCAACCCACGGTGCCCCCATGCGGGTTAAGCCCGGAAGGGGTGGCTCCCCAACGCATTCAAGCCTCGGCACGAGAGCCTAGGTTAAGGGACCAGGCCGCTGGCTTTGTGCAGCGTCTGTGCGGGGTGTGGAGATCCGGCCCTCGCCCCCCGCCAGTTTTAACCCGGCACATTCTAGCATTTTTTATGCCTTTGGCCATGCCATCTCTCTGCTAAAGTGTCATATAGTAAAAACCAATTTAAATTTCTAAAATCTTGACAATATCTCACATTAAATTTTGATATTATCTCTATTACTCAGTAATTTGATGAAAAACTAGTTTAGCTTCCACATCCTAATGCTTGTAACACATATGGAAACAACTGATCAGGGATTACTATTCTTAGGCTAAATTATTTTGCACGTCCTTGGGGTTTGACCTTTTCTCAAATTAGTCCTCAGGGTTCGATTTTTCCTAAAAATATCCCTGGGATGAGGATCCATTACCAAATAGATCCTGCTGTCAACTCATTGGACGGAAATGCACACGTGGCTAACGGCTTACACGTGGGAATTTACAGCTGGATTTTTTTTAAAAATCCCGCCCAATCGCAATGTGACACGTGTTAGTAAAATAAATAAAAAATAAAAAATAAATCTAAAATTAATAAATAATGTTAAAAAAAAGCCGGATCAGGGAGCCTCGATCCGGCTTTTTTTTTTTTTTAACATTAAAAAAAATTAATTATGTTTTTTTTATTAATTTTAGATTTATTTTTATTTATTTTACTGACACATGTCACATTGCGATTGGGCAAGATTTTTTTAAAATCCAGCTGTCAATTCCCACGTGTAAGCTGTTAGCCACGTGTGCATTTCCATCCAATGAATTGACAGCAGGATCTATTTGGTAATAGATCCTCACCCCAGGGATATTTTTAGAGAAAATCGAACCCTGATGACCAATTTGGGAAAAGGTCACACTCCATGGACGTGCAGATTAATTAGCCTAATTCTTATCTCCTACGAAGCTTTCAACTGGCATTTGGAAGTGGAACATGATGAGAAAGAAAGAGCCGATAATTCATTAGAGAAAATAACATTTACAAAATAAAAGACAAGGTGAAAGAAATGGATAAATACAACTTTCATCCCTATGGTTTGCGGGAAAATCAAATTTTAAAAGTCATCAAATTAGTCCATAAAGTTAAAAAGCATTCACATTTAAAGGATTCGAAAAGACTGAAGTCTTATTTTAAACATTAGGGACTAGTTTGATAAATTTTAAGTTTAAAAATTTATTTAATTTTCGCGCATAAACTAACGTTGTATTTATCCATAAAAGAAAAAACAAAGCTCAACAACTAGCAGCTGACACGAGGAAAAAGGGTGGTGGGGACCTTAATGGAGGGTGCGTTAACAAAGAGATTAATAATGTTTGTTTACTTAAGCTGGTAGTATTAGATACAAAAACACAAGTTAAATCGCACTCAATACTTTTGTTTTGTTTTTTGTACGATCATGGAATTTTGGTAGAACGAAGAGACAGCTGTAAAGTACTCTCCCTTTTTCATAATCAAAGATTATTCTTGTAACTCTCAGCTAATTATAAAAAGCCCCCAATATTATACGAGGAGACAAAAAAACTCGTGCCAAAGGTCGGGTGCCTCTTCGCGGAATCGAAATACTTACAAGTTCTCTTCCTTTCGACGTCTCAGCCATTCTCCAAAGTTTTTGATTGGTGAATACAGCACATAACGCTCCTAAGCCTTGTGTAAGATTGGAGAACAGCGTCACACTTTTACTCATCTCCCTTCCTCCGAACTTCTGATAGGCTAAATTAATGCAGCTCATACATTCCAATGACTAGCTCGTACAAGATTGAAATTACTTATATATAGCCTCGCCCATCACTCCTTAAAATGAAAGGAGGAGACATCGTTTCGCCCACCTCTTGCATCACAAAGTATTTCGACTGCAATAAGTGACGGCTTTGCGATCTTACAGTTACAAAAAGATTTTAGAAGGGGGAGGAGATTTATGGCTGCAAATTACACAAGAAGACTTGTTTTGACGATAATGGTGTTTACCATGCTTGTGTTGCAAACCAATACCTCTCCACTTCCTTCTCCACTTGTTCGTCGCTCTCTCAAAACCACTCTTCCGGGTGTGGCATCTGATAGGGTTTGCTATGAAAACTGCTTTCGGAGGTACTGTCACGGAAAGCAGCATTTTTTGCTAGATGTTTGTGCGTTTGGATGCATCCTCTGCTGCCTAGAAGATGAAAAGGCATTTTATCGTCGCACAACGTGCAGTCCCCCTCATCATTAATCACCAATTTCAGATTGGTCGTCACTCGTGCATGGTATAAAGTTCTTAACCCCTCTCTCTCTTGATGCATTCCAAGCATATTAGTTCTTGTTTTATTTTACGCCAAGATCGTGGAAAGCATTTCTGTAGGCGTGAATTTCGAGTTTACAATTGCATTCTTTCTGAAAAATCTCAAAAAATGTTTGTAAGATAAGATGCATTGGACTTGTGAGCTGATGAAATCGACAGCTTCAAATAAATTTGGAGTTCTCGATCGTTATCATCAATAGTGTACGATATACTTCTCCTTGCATGAAAGTTAGTTTCTTCGGGTTTTAAAAATTATCTTCGCAGGTTAATTTTGCGTTCTATCTCGAATAGATCTGGGCCCAGGAGATACGATTCATAGACCGTTCATTAATTACCAGAAGATTCC
Source organism: Morella rubra (assembly GCA_003952965.2). NCBI lineage: Eukaryota > Viridiplantae > Streptophyta > Magnoliopsida > Fagales > Myricaceae > Morella > Morella rubra. The sequence continues at coordinate 7,798,293 of CM025851.1, read as the reverse complement.
CTTCGAATATTTGATCATTAAGTTCGTAATATTTTGGATTTTCGTATACTATTGCAGATCTAAACAAATAAAGTGGAAGGCTAAATGGATCTACTACGACGGCCGCCTGAAAAATTTCCAGCTGTTTCTCCTACATGCTTAGCAAAACAATTAAGTAATAAAACTAGTTCAGATGAAAAAAAAAATGAATTAAACATGATAAAAGCGCATCCCGTATGTATTTGTAATGTTTTTTTTCCCCCCTTCTTGGGTATTAATTTTTTTTTAATGTATTATATGCTATAGGCCTTCCACTCATGGGTGTAAAACCAAATATTCTTTTTCAGCAAATTATTCTCAAATATTACACAAATTTTCAACTGCTAGCAATTAAATAATGGTGTATTGAATTCAACTTTTCAGACATTTGACAGCTTCAAAGTAAGTATTTTTTTTATTTTTTTAACTCGGATATCCTGATGCACACCTCAACTAATTTCATAGTTCGAATAGTCGCCCATGCCACTCAAACTTTATATAGTGTTTTAAACATAAGCTCTTTTCTAAATTGACCCTAGATGCTTAGAAGAGAAATAAACTGCAAGCTAGACTGTTGAGATATTAATGGCTAAGCATTATTACCAGCATCACGCTGAATTACTGCAGCATGCAAGCTGTTCTACCAAGGGGTCCACCATAAGATGGTGATCTACATCTTTCAAGAATTTTGAGTGCCACTTTTGAATTTCTCTCGATGGCTATGTAGAGTGGAGTCTCACCAGCATCATTGGCAGAGTATGAAAAATCTGAATCTTCTGTTTGCAGCATGAGTATCACCAGGGCAAGGTGATTTTGGCGCACAGCCTTGTGCAAGGCCGTGTCCTTCTTTTTATTTGTGATCCTAAGCATCTTCCTTGCTGCTTGGATTCCGCTTTCAAGGTCTCGAGGTAGATCAATTTTTGCATGCTCAATTATGCAGTTCACTATACTAACATGCCCGTACCTTGCTGCAATATGCAGTGGAGTCTCGCCTTTGTTATTGGTTTTCCATAGCAGTGACCGACACTTGCTGAGAATTGCATTAACAAAGGCCCCTGTTGATTCTGATTCTTCAATTAGAGTTGTGGCGTATATATGGAGAATCGTATTATTACCGATGGTTCTTAAACAATCAAGAGGATCAACAATATGATCGAAAGCCTCCATTCTGCCATCTTCTGCAGCTTTGTATAAATCTGGATCCATGCCCCCTTATAGTTCTTGATTGTTGTGGCCGATTACTACTGTTAGTTAAAAAAGAGAGGTCAAAGAAACCTCTTATCTTATGTGCATATTTTATTTTATCACTTAAGCAAAGCATACTCAATGTCCCTTACAACATCTCACAAGACAATCCCATGGCACAAGAAAGAACAAAAAAGAAAAAGAAAATACTATTAAGTTTTCTTTGTCTAGATTTTATATATGTGTTGAACGCGACATGATACCCGAAAGCCCTAAAAAATGCATGTAGGAAAAAGGGTCAGATTAATTCCCCCCAAAAAAAAGTGATCCAAAAATAGACGATGGCTGTCAGGACCATCGAAAGACGGCTTCCAATTGCTTGCAAATTCTCAACCTCACTTGGAATAAATAATTAGACAAATCATTACTTAGCAATTATTTTTGATATTTTTAGTCATGGCTTTTAAAGGCTATGGAAACCAACCAGTAGCATTCTACCAAAAAACATGCATCACCTTCCCTACATGAAAACCCCGGTCCTCAAATATACCCTGAACCCATGTCAAATACCTTTGCAAAAACTCCAACACTATACATCAAAACCAATAATGATAAAAGGAAAAATGCTCAATGTCCAAGGAGAAAACAAATAAATGGAGAAAAATAAAGTAAAAGCGGAGAGATATAGTAAGACTACCAGTTGAATTCACTGCCAAAAAGTATCCGTAGTAGTGAATTTCACTATCCTCGACTGTATTTGAGGTTGATATGTCTAGATTGTCAAGATAGAATGGCTTGTAGGAAGAAAAGAGAGTGTCAAAAAAATAGAGTAAGAGAGAGTCACCATAATAAACCAAAATCGTCTCATATATATAATGATAAACAAATAAAAAAATTTCAAATGTTTTACATTAACCAACCGAGCTGAGCTTATGTTTGATCATTGGCGGATCTAGGGGCGGCCCGGTTGGCTAATGTAAAACATTTGAAATTTTTTTTTTATAATTAATCTGCACCCTTTAGCCCAGGTCGGCTCCCCTTAAAGTCCAGCCCAAGTCCTGCCCACTGCCCACTGCCCAGCCCCAAGCCATTCGCCCAGGCCCAAGCCCACCCACCTGCGCCTAGAGGCTGATCGAATCACGTGTGCAACATTCCCCCATCCGGACATAAAAATTTGCTGCCGCAAAGTCCCATGCACGTCCTCCCCCAATAGGAACAGAGCGTCATTTGCCACGCACTCAAGGACGCGTGGGAAACCCAGGACACCTCAAACCACGGTAAAAATAAACTTGCTGAAATGCATGAGTGGATCAGATTGGAGGACGCGAATATAATAATAAGTAACCAAAACGCAGAGCATTGAATCGAAATGGTAAATATTGGAGCTGTGAAGGGGTTGTTAGGTCACGAAGCTGATCACGTCTCCTTTACCCAAATTTCAACTACAAAGAAAAAACTGAGAGCCAAAGTCCTACTAGTAGATAAAAGATCTTCTATAATTTATGTTTAAATTATATAGTAGAATTTGGAGAAAAATAGACATAACAAGTAGACCTTATACCATTTTAATGATGTCCAAATTTGTCAATATAAAATTTCAAGTATATAAAGTTTCACATAACATGAATTCCACAATAAAATCTATCTATTATGTTTATTTCTTTCCTAATCAAAATTATAAAGATCTTAATCCCGAAGCCTTATAGCCAGTACTATCCATTCACCAACATTAAGTACACTGAAAAAAACCCTACAAAATATGTATTTGCGTGTGGGAGGTGGTGGGTGTGGGTGTAGTCCACTCCTCCATTCATTAATGTGATCTCATAGAATTCGGCCTTTTTTTTCAAACGGCGCACTAAACCAACATGCCGTTGTCTCTAATTTGTTGTGAAAGTGGTTGAGACAAAAAAATAGACTCTATATTCATTAGTTTATCTCCTTATTAAGTTGATATTAATCTATCAGTTGCGACTGTAATCATTGAAAAAATATTCTCTGCGATAAAGATTTATCAAGACTGATTTGCATAATAAGATGAAAGATGATTAGATAAATGATAATATGGTAATATACATCGAGAGAGAAAATTTTGAAACTATTAAGAACAGAGTCATTTTGCAACGTTTTCAGAAAATGCAAATCCGTATAATCTAATTATCACCTCTCAATATCAACAAACAGTACGGTACGTATATTTCAATATAATAATTTTTAATATTTTTAGTTCTTAATTTTAGATATTTTAATTCTAAGACACTTTTTTATATTAGTTATTAAATTTTTTTTATTATTTTCCGTTAAGAATTTACCCCCTTATTTTAATTCTAAGACACTTTTTTATATTACTTATTAAATTTTTTTTTATTATTTTCCGTTAAGAATTTACTTCCTCCAAATTCATTCTTGATTCCGTCACTGCATTTGATTTTATTACTTCAGTCTCTCGTAAAGTGGTGCTCCATACATGTCTATTGCAAAACAGTGTTAGGGATTGCGAGCAATAATCCAATGGCCCCTCATTAACGTTACACCAAATCATTTGTCTTAAAATTGTTACCTCGTGAGAAGGCTTCCACCTTCACCAAACAGAATAAACTGGAATACAGAAGGGAACTCAGTAAAATTAGAAAGAAAAGAGGCTTCCAATGCGCCTTTTTCCTTTTTTCATAAACGTCGTTGATGATTCGTGGCTAGACGAAGGGTAAAACACAAGTTCTCCTTCCCAACCCAAGGAAGAAAAAAAAATCAAGTTGTAGCCATTGATTATTTGCCAATTTAACACAGAAATCCTAACGACATCCCTGGTTACAACAGATGAACAGCCTGTGTCTATATCACCACAGAAAATGTTCTCTCTCAAACGTTGCATGAGCTGTTGCCACAAGAACTAAGGACCAATCAAAACAAACAAAACTCGGGGCTTTTCAATTCTAAAAGCTGCGTATACTGGAGATTGTCTTGTCCTTCCCCCAATCTTATTCCAGCGAGAAAATTGAAGGCAGCAACTAGTGATGATGGTCATCGTCGCCATGTCCATCTGGAGGTCCTCCAGGTCCCACCACTTCCAGCTGTGAAACATCAAATGAAACAATTAGTTTTTTTTTTGCTAAACCAAATGAAACAATTAGTTGCTGAAACCAGCTGCGCAATTTTGCTGGCGAAGAAAAACGAAGATATCAAACTGAGAAAAGCCATTTGGGTACTCCCAGCATTCTACATCTGAGATCCAAAAGATCAACAGCTAAATTCCCTGTGCAGTTGACTCTTCATATTCTTCCAAGTCTCAGCTTATAATTACAAAAAATTTGAAGTGCAAAAATTGATCCACACGGCGAAAAAATATGCCAAATCTGAAAACCTGAAATAGGATCTGTACAGAACACAAATCAGAGAGGATGGTGTTCATGTCATCATCATCACCTCTAACTTTTCTCTTCCATTTTCTTTATATTTTTCCAATTACCGTGTCTTAAATGTAGCAAAACTCTCTTGCATCTGCTTCAGCCTGAGAAATCAACGATTACTGTAAATCATTGCACACATGGGAATCATATGTTTACCACGGAACACTCTTTGGTCATATAAACATATAATTTTTATTGATCATACCCACATTCAGGAGTTACATCAATCTAACTGTAGCATAGCATTGGGCCAACCATAGTCATAAAGGGCCCATGCAGCTCAGAATACTATGCCATGCACAAGAGACCTGAACATTTGTATGAGCTCATATCTCTTTGCATATGGCTCCGACGTTGAGACAATACAAATCTCATCTAAATCCTGAATCACATCCGTTCACTGCATATCAGGCCCTAGAAATAAATAGTCAAGCCAAATTTGATAACCCACTTACCTCAAAATACTGCGAGCACACTGGGCATTCATGGGGCTTGCCTTTCTCCAGCCAAAACCAGACAACATCATGTTCATCCTCTGTTTTTTTTTAAAAAAACCAAGAAAATTAGTTAACAGGTACATTACTATGATGTAATAACCTTATGGATAAAAGGAGAAGTACATATGCACACAAACAAGAAAAGGAAAATAGAGAAATGTAAAGAGGCACCCACCGCCTTCACCTCCTGGGCATCCAACTATTCTCTTGTCATAGTAGGACTTCACAATCGCAGGAGCTTCCTAGAAGCCAATAGAGAGAGAGAGAGAGAGAGAGAGAGACTACATTAGAGAGAGAATACTGTCGCACAAAACAAGATACTGATAGGAGCAATAAAACAAAAACTTAAAAAAAAAAATTGAAGTAACATAGGACGTGAGTGTTGAAACCGTAAATATTTTTATGATCCTTAACTCAATAATTTCTTTTATAGTATGAAGAAATCCTTTTAGAGAGAGGCAACGATTCCAAATCAAGAATAACCCCCCCCCCCCCCCCCCCGGGGCCCACTGACGAAGAGAAAAAAAAAAAAAAAAAAAAAAGCAAAGAGAGGCAAAGATAGCGACTATCCAGCTATGAAGGGGCATCATTTTGACACAGTTATAAGTTGGTTCTAGCTAATCACATAGTAATTCTTACATAATCCTGATTTTATTTACAATTTAACACAATTGTTATGAACACCTTCGCAATATATTTCCTGTAAAATTAACTTCTCTTGGATGGAACACCCATTCGAAAATACACAGAAACAAACTCAAGAATGTATTAAAAAATTGTTAAAAATTGGAAACTAACCTTTGTGCCAAAAGGACCATCTGGATGGTCAATATCAATAGGTTTCCTTCCCTACACAAATCAAACCAGTCGAAGAAAGAATCTTCAGTTAACCCCCCAAACAACATACTAAGCACATTATTTGCTTATCGAAATCAAAATTTCGTAAAAATAAATCTATCGCTAATAATTAAGATACTCATTGTTTGAGTCTGATTCTCTATCTAAATCTTTATCTCTTTCCCTCCAATTCTCATATGAACCAAACAACTCGTCAAGTAAATTGAATTGCAACTGATTTTTCAAATAACCGGATAAAATCAAAGAGTAATGAGCACCTCAAGCTCAGCTTCAAGCTCCTCACGCTCGTGCCCGGTCGCAATAGGCATTACATCTTCAACCCTCTTCTTCACAACACCCTCCGCTGCAGAAGCAAACAAACCCACATCAATCGACGACAAAGACAATATACGGATACATAAAGATAGGTGTATAGATCTGAGAGACAGTGGGTACCGGAGTCAGCGCTGAAGCGACGAAGGCTGAAGAGAGAGGCAGACGGAGAAATGAGGGACCGGGTGGGTAACGAAGCGGAACGGATCGGCGCTGCTGCGGCGGCTAGGGTTTTGAGCTGGGAAGAGAGAAGTCTCCGCCACATGGTGGTGAGACTGTGTTAGGCACTGTTTGGTGTTTGAGATCTCAGGTCACACCCCGAGTCACAGCTATGAGATCAAAGACAGACAGAGTATTTCGTATTTCCTTCTTTCTTTTCTACTTAGTTTGTTTTTCTGTGAAGGCTTCGGTTTCTCTCTCTAGAAATGAGAAATGGCCAAGGGGTGGTGGGAGTGGGAGCGAGGGCACAGACGGGTGGGGCAGCACGTGCGACAGATTATTGTTTTTTTTTTTTTCCCGAGCATGCGACGGATTATTCTGAATTTGTGGGAGTGAAGTTTTGGGGAAGGAGTCCTTTGACTTTGCTCGGTCAACACTTCCACAGTTGCCGGGTCTCATACTTTCAACTGACGGGGAATGGGCCTGGTGGTGAAGAATTTGAGCCCATTGATGTTGAGGCTCATCTTTGAAGGAGGTGGTTCGAAAGAAACACCTTTCATTTCAGACCAAAAGGGGGTCGATTCCTGAGAGGTTACACGCTGGAAAGTTCACATAAAAGACCCAAAAAAGAAAAAATAAAAAATGGGGTTCAGATAGTTTGCTTGGCTGCGGGGTCATTTGTTATTTCCCATCTCTTAGAAACATTCAGGTTAGTCTAGCCAGGGGAGGGTAACTTTGAGAGCGGTGGCCGGTGAGCCTTATATTTGGAGGAGAGGAAAGCTGCATCATCAAGCACTGAATTCTCACCTTGTCAGTTGTTCTCTCACAAAATGTCAGATCAAATCATTACTGTTCCGATCTAACTTCAGAAATGTCTAAAGGGTTACGGCCAGACGACAATAATGGTAGACCTAATGTCTGAAAAGATGGGTTTGCGCGTATGCAATGAACCCGCATTTCCGGCTCATCCTCGAGCACAGAAGAAGAAAAGAGAACATAATAGCGCGATCCTTCGTCGGCGAGATGACGATTCTTGGGCTCCTTTACAAACATAATGCCGAGAAGTTTATTCCTACTCAAAAGGAAAACGGGCAGAAAAATAGCCTATGACTTAAGAGAGTTGAGACAGAAAAATGACCAAATAGAAGGCAATGATCTTCAAGGCTGAGAAAACTCTTTTTGTCTTTATCCTCAAAGTGGCAGTACATGCAAGTACGCCAGAGAGAGGAGAGCGGGAGACGAAGTGAGAGTAGTACTGGTACACGACTCAACACAGCAGTACAAGTGTACTAGAGATAGCACATGCCACATGGATTGATTTATGGTTGCAACCAAGTCAGATCGAAAGTCTCAACTAAATCAGATAAGTCATGCAGCAGAGACACTCATTAATTTTTTACCACTAAGATGAATACATACATGTATGGTATGAGTTATGACATTTCTCCATTAACCACGTAGATGTTGTCATCCAAATACAGTGTCAATTGACAGAAAGGACTGTGTCGACATAGTAATATTTTACAGGAACTCTTGTAGAACGAAAAATACCCTAGAATCAGTTTGGAATTTTGAAATACTAAAGGGATCAATAGAATAATTAAGCCCAACAATTAGGCTTAATTATTACATTGGTCCTACAATAATAAAGAAAGACTAGCACGGGAAAAATAGCGCTGGAGTTTGTAGTATGCCCTTACGAAGATAAAAACAAAACCTGGTGGTTATCAGCCATCCTATCCTGATTGTTAGTAATCCCATCAGCACTGGCACTGTCAATCTTTCTGCCACAATCCAGCAGTGCGAGGCTTGATAGCCAAAACAGTGATCTTATTGTACTAGTCAATCAGCTTTTGTCTCATCCTTTTAGTTTTAGCTTCCTGCTTCGGATTTTCCTCCATCTTTCTCCTCAAGTCTCTCAGATCTTCTTCCCACACTACGCCATTCAATTTTTGGTTCAATGCATAGGCTTCAGCCATCTTCCTCCTACACTCTTTGCTTGCAGAATCATGAAGAACCACTGAAACAAAATAAGGTTAAAGTTGAAAGAAAAATTACAAAATTATGTACTAGATATCAATGCTGAGACATCCTTTAAATATAGATTAAAAATAAAGATGCATGAAAAAGACGTGTTTAACATCCCATCAGTGATTCCGTGGTTCACCACAGATGAACATCTGTGAACTACTGTCTGAGAACTGGATCGAAAGGTGAGGAGCAACTTAACTACAGAGAAAGAACTGACCCGGCTTTGGATAATCTCTTCCAATTATGCACTTTGCTTTAGTCTGAACACTTAGAGGAGCTGTCCATGGTTCATAAAGGTACTCCTTTGGCATATCTAGAAGTTACATTTGATTGTAAGAGTTAAAGAAGAACATAACCAGCCAAAAAGAATATGAAGAAAGTGAGAGGAGACTAAATGTACCTTTTAGTACTGGAAGAAAATGCCTGATATAATCACCATCTGCATCATACTTCTTTCCAAATGAGATTGGGGAGTATATACGGTTATACTGATCAACATAGAACTTATCAGCATATAAGAAAGCCTTCAGATAGGGGCAACATAATTCAGCTGCCTTATGAAGCAATATGTGAAAAGTGCTAAATTCTAAATTCAAGCACTCAGATCCCTCCAAACAACCTACTTACAAACCCTAGCAATGAAACACAACACAGCCATAAATTACACTGGCCTTTAAAATGTGACGTGATTTTAAATTATCTGATTATAGCACATATAATAATTCCCTTGGAAACATTTACATGAAGACACAGGGAAAGTCTCAGATAAGAGGTTCCAATTTTCCAAAGCAATAATGTTTTCCCTGGCACTCGTTACCTAATAATAATAGACCTATTATTCATTTGACCTGTACTAGAAACATGAATCACACATACAGTTAGAATCATAAAGCTCCATCTTTGTGTTGCTGCTGAAATTCTAGTCACTTCTTACTTATGGGTAATATCATCCCGAGAACTTGTATATAAAGGAGATATATGCTTCATACCTGGTAAAAGAATGACGAACATGAAAGCCAAAGCCAGTTTCCATTGTTGATTGCCCAATCTGAATCAATCAGAAGCCTCTCAAAAACATCACGTCCTTTTTCCCAATGGACAAACTATCAGCAACACATGATATATGTCAGGCGGGAACAGGAGGGAATTATGCAGAAATTTTTTTTCTCCCTAAGAGATGACAGTCATGTACCAGATCGCCACGAGTTAAAAAACAGGCAACAGAATGCCGTGCTAGATGATGTATCCAACCCCACTTGGAGAGCTACAATAGGAAATTGGTGTAGATCTCAAATAGAATGCCAGAAGATGGAAATCTTAAAAAAGCATATGGTTTGGTTGGAGCAGAAATGCAGCCTATAGATTGGTATCAACATTTGCATGCAGAAGCTAACAACAGACCTGACCTGAACCATGATAGCATCAATCCATGGGTATCCGGTCCTAGCATCCCTCCAAGCCACCAGCAGTTCATCATTGTCATCCCAAGGTATCTACACGAATAGTTCATCTATAACAATCCTAGGAGAATCAATTTCTTTTGTTGAAAAAAGAAAAAAAAAATCAAGTCGACTTGAAGAGCCAAGATCAATTGGAATTAAATGGCCTATAACATTCAGTAGTTTTGCAATTCGCTGTCACACATGTTTTTACTTATGTATTTATGTAGACGGGCTCAGATAATAATGTTTGTGTATGCAAGCTATGACAAAGGGAGTAATATTCTCTCTTTTCATTTCACCACCAAAAGGGCTCACTAGTCTTTTTTTAAGCTAGAAAATTAGACTTGCAACTTGCCCCTAATCAAGGGTAAAAATGAAAAGTAATAGAAGTTGGTCCCCATGTATACAAGAAAGCATATATATAAGGTTAAAAAATTAATACTTTCAACCCACCCAAGTAAAAGGGGTACTTTCCAACCAATAGTGGAGAGGGGTGTGGCTGTGATGGCGATGGCGGCGGAGAGGTAGGGAGAAAGTGGTGATGGCAATGGAAGGAAAGTGGATGGTTAACTTATGCTTCGGATGTAAGATTTTTACTAGTGTTTACAATATAGATTTCCATTGCTACTAAAAATTCTTGTTTAACTAACAATTTCCAGACACCAAATGCAGAAAAATATGGAACAATCCATTTGGAAAAATCTTGCATCAAATAGTAACTTAGCTCTTTTTCATTTGAGGTAGTAGTTTACCTGCTTGCATATTCGATTACCCCTCATCTTGTCAAAATTTGGAGTGCCAAAAGCCACAGTGTAGAAAAAGTCTCGCCATAATAACTACACATGTCAAAAGTTAATCTCGGCTGCAGAATCTAGTACAGGAATACTTGAACAATCATTACTAGAATAAAAAATGACCTGTCCAAGAAGAGAAACTGGAGGTGATGTGTGACTTCTGACATTGTTATATACATCTTGAAGGCATTGGTAGAAATACCTCGAAGAAAGACATCCGAACTGTCAGGGAGGTGAAAACAAGATAAAAAAATATAAGAACAAACAGAAGCACGATAATAAGTTCCTCTCAATTCTTCTAGCCTCTAGGTTTGCGGTGTAAAATCAAGAAACAGTAACAGAAAGGGACAAACAATCTAGCTCTTCCTTTTCATCACTCACTTTCAAGTAAGGTGATAAAACAGTTGTTGCTGGCTTTTGAAATGCAGATGGATTTCCCTTGGGCTTCTCAAATGTTGCCACCCACTCCTATAACACAATTGAGAGAAAGAGTGACATAGAACGTTAGTCAGTAGAAACTGAGGAACAAACAAGTTGAAATTTACAAGTCTAGTCATAGAAGTAGGCATTCCATGAACTGGGTGAACTTGATTCAGAGCTGAACTGGACTTTGGAAGTCCTCAATAGAAATAGCTTCACATTCTCCAGTTAAGTCATCAGAGGGAGGAATATAACTAACCAAACCTATGTAACCCCACAAAGTTTTGTTTACTTTTGAGCCAGCATAAAAACTTAATTTCGAGAGCAAGACACAATACAGCAGGCCAACACGAACTGAGTTAATGCTTGCTGTTCATACTCCATTAAATTAGCAGGCCAGACAAACTGCTTAATGGTTCAGAGTACAATTAGAGAACATTAAATTGGCAGCTAAAAAACCAAAAGTGAAAAGTGTCATGGAGTAAACCAAAATCCAAATTGTGGTTCATACTAAGAGAACTGAAATTCATGAAAGAGTTACACAGCAGCAGTAACTGTTCGTTCAGAGGCATATAGAAAGGATCTGGCAGACCAGTATGGTAAATTGAGGTAAATGGTTGGGCCACGCAAATATGGTTCAGAAATATTGGAAAGTATCATCGCTGTTACTATGCTAATTCTCCTCATTGTGCCCCACTACAAGGAACTTTAAAATTCTATGACATCCAATATTCTAAATTCATAAATCTGGAAACCTCAGAAACAAATAAAGTCAATAAATTGAATAAGCAAACTTACAACGCCAATGCCACATCACAGAATTTTGTCGCAAATAAATATAACTCAAAGTATACTATGGTCAGCTAATGCACATAACCAGTGATCTATAGATGAACTCTTGGGTAAACAAACGGTAACAGAACATTAAGCAAGAGGATAAAGAGCTATTAGGATTTAGATTAGGGATTAGTAAATCATTTTGAACAAATGTAAATAAAGTAGGTACAAATATTAAAAAAGAAATATAAAACAGAATAGTAATATATGAGAAAGAGAGAATGATATTCTCTTTATTCACTTAATTAGAATAAAAACGCCGAAACTCAATTTACGGGGTACACCACACCTTATTATTAAGTGTCTCTTTCAACCTCTTCAAGGCTTGTGATTCACCACCTCTGAAAGGGGAAGATTCATCCTGCATAAAACCTCTCTTTACAAATGATTCCATGAAACGGCTTTCAATAAAATAATATTTGTTCCAAACCTGTCCAATATCTCCATAGCCAAGTTCTTTGATTGTCGGAACTTCAGAAATCTCACAACTTCTGACATCCCCAACAGACGGAAGTGATGAAAGTGTGAGTAGAAGTGGGGATGATGCCCATGAGGGTTGGCCAGCAAGCTTTAGAAATGATTGATACGTCAAAGGTGGCCTTCCTCCATTCTTTTCCAGACGTTGATAGAGAGGAATACAATTACTTAAGAGGAATTAAAAGTGACCAAAAGTACTTAAGCTCAAATACAATTTAAGCTTGAACTCCACACGTGTTCTTACCTTTTGTATAATATCATCAGGACGGAAGAGCGTATGACTCACAGGAGAGAAAACCTCGATTCCAGTAGCCGACGCATAATTCTGTCAGAATCAGAATGTACAAAATCTTCATTTAACCATATATCTACGACAAACATCTCTCTAGTACTAGCTAACATACTGAAACATTTCAAGCAGAATCCCACCAGAAAATGCAAGAACCGTCATCTCCTACCATCAGAGCTTGTTACCAAAAGATGCCTACTTTACATGGAATATATACCTTAACTTTGAGGTCTAAAGCTCGGTAATATGGGTCTGTGTCATACTCAAAACAGAACTTCTTGATGTCCCACTGCAGTGAAAAACGAAAATGATACATAAACAAGGAGCGCCAATGTATACATGGGAAGCGTGGGCTTTTGTGTTTTGAGGAGGAGGGGGGGCGCGAAAGAGAGAGAGAGAGTTACCTCCTTCAAGCAACGAATCAAAACCTCGCTCGGCTCGCCCTTCAACACCAACAACCTTGACCCGAGCTTCTTCAGGCTCAAGTCCAAATCAACAAGGCTCTCGAGCAGGAAACGGATCCGGTTCAGGCCCGCCCGCGTAGAACCGGGAGAGAACGCGTTCGGATCGGGCTCCATGTAATGTGGATCGATAACGAACACAGGGTAGAGAAATTCGGTGCCTTTGGCGGCGTACTCGAGCGCAGGATTGTCATGGATCCTCAGACCCTTCCGGAACCACATGAGTGAGACCGACCCGGACGCCATTAATGGGTTTGGACACTGAGACGAAGAGAAAGAGAGAGAAGGCAAAACCCGCATAATTTGAGCAGTTCGTATGGTTCGCGCTTTTAAATGATGCGTTGAGGGAAAGTATCTAACGTACGCCGTCAGTGTATGATATGGAGGGTGGCTAACCGGTAAAGACCGCTGAAGAGAGCCTAATGTACGCTGTAAGCAAAAGGCGTAGGATAGAGTATGTTTGGCAGGGAAGTGCCGAAGTGGTAGGACCGGTCTATATGGCGCCACGTAGGTTGGTTTTGTGCGGCCGGAAGATGGTTTAGCCACCGAAGAAATAAACGACGACGCTGCATGGCCGAAAGATGATTTTAGCTTGAATCCTTAATTATAGGGAAAACGGTAAGTCTAATTTCTTGTTTTTTTTTTTAAATCTAAGTGCGTCTAGTTTCTGGTCATGTGTGTACTTATTGCGAATATACATCGTTATAAACTGGCCAATAAAATACTTGATAATAGAAGAAAAACAGTATTGAAAAAATCACCCTTATTTAAATTAAGTGGAAGCACAGTTGTTTTTTGACGACGGGTATAGGTTCTTTTCATAATCTTCCCTCTATCCTATATCTTAAAGAAGATCTAAATTTATTTAAGAAAATAAAACGTTCTCGAATTACAAAAAGAAAGTACGAAAGGAAAAATCTGAAAGGTAATTTGTTATAATTAAGCAGCCAAGATTAGTATCATCTTTCTAAAATCTGAAAGGTAATTTGTTATAATTAAGCAGCCAAGATTAGTATCATCTTTCTATTTGGACTTTGGAAAAAGAAGCTAGCAAGAAGGGAAAAGGGTTAGATTTTCTTTATTCTAGAAACAAATGGGGTTAGGAACTGCTTAGCAGGTCAAAGGAGAAAATTGGGTTAATGACTAGAACAGCTAGCTGTCTCGCCCTCCATTCGATGCCCAACTGCCCAACTGAATCATAAGTGACATCTTCAGTTCTTCACCGTCCCTTTTCGGTTCCAATTATGTACAATGTCTATCTCACGTTTGGCTTTAATGATTTTCTTGCAGAGATGCATGTTGATGAGGACAATAAGAGCTGTGCATCTTCTGTTGGTGGTTGTAGTTGTTCCGACAAAGTTGTTCGGTTCATGATTTTTGTGTAACTTACATTATTTGTGACGGCACTAAGTGTAAGCAACCGGTGGCGGACCGAAGAGGTGAAAAGCCGGGACGCTTGCCACCCCTTAGTTCTGTAAAATTAAATTAAATTTATTTATTTTTTATTTTTATAAGTGTTTGCCCCCCAGCGGGCAATGCCCCCCTTGGGCCAAGTTTGGTATTGCTTTTTTATCTTTCTTTTTATCTTTTTGTTCTTTACTCTATGTTTTCCGCGAAGTTCTTCATTTGTTTGCGTAGAAATGATCGAAAAAAGAGGAAAAAAAAGAACCAGCATTGCCTAGTCATTCCCAATGGCCTTCTCTTCAATAAAGCAATTTAATGTTTTTGTCAAGACACCCCAAAATGAATGCTTTTATCAATGTTTTTAAAACTTTGGGGTCTCGTTTGCACTTGATCGTCTTTTACTTTTCGAAACCCAAATGTGGTAGACAGCAGGGGAGTATTTCCTTTTCATTCCTGTTCTCTGCAACGAAACGGAATCACATAATAGTCGAATATAATAAACAAAAGGAGGTGTTCAGAATTACATGTTTTTTTTGTTTAAAATAACTCTTTTCATTTGCTTTTTATTGTTATAGTGGATTGGTTAGAAATGCATGCAATTTTTTATATATTTAGCTGAAAGAAAATGCAGCGGGTTCATGTCGAATATGTGCAATTATATTAGAAAGAAAACTATTTTGCGTTTTCAATTATTGCAATTAAATTGTAGGGTACGTATATTTTAATATTTTTAATTTTTAATTTTTAATAATTTAATTTTAAGATATTTTTTATATTACATAAGAAAAATTTTTGAAATGTCATTTCGACTTAAGTGTTTGTCCCCTTTCATTTGAGTCATGGTTTCGCTACTGAGTGTAACTGTAGTGTTGCTGAATGTTTTGGCGCGCGGGGATCCAATGAAGGCGGCAATGAGGAATTGGGAGCAGAAACCCATTGACCGAGTGATCAGAGTTCCATCCCTTGATTGTGGGACTAGTATCATGACACAACAGGCCACACATCAGATGAAGACAAAATGGTGGAGCCAAAAGGATGGGGCAGGAGTCTGGAGGCGCCTAATTATCTGTGACACAAGAAACTCGTTCACAATAAAAAAAAAAAAAAAAAAGGTCTAAAGTAGGATAGTCTATTATGTGGGCTGGGGTTATGTTTTGTTTTAAAATTAGGGGAAAATATATTTTTCACCTACAAACTACCGGAGTAGTAACACATTGCACCCCAAACTACCATCTTTAAGACATTACACCCTCAAACTACTAATGTTATACACTTTGCACTCTAAACTACCTACTTTGACACATTACACCCTCCAACTACTAATATTAAACACTTTGCACCCTCTATTTGACAATAATACCCTTGAGAAATTAATGAATTGACAACAATATCTTCAATATATGCAAAATGAGTTAAGGACATTATCGTCATTTTAGTCTAAAAATTTGATAAAAAGTGCAAAGTGTTAAAAATTAGTAGTTAGAGGGTGTAATGTGTCAAAATTGGTAGTTTAGGGTGTAAAGTGTAAAATCTATGGTAGTTCATGGGTGAAAAGTGTATTTTCCCCTTAAAACTATCTTCCTATCCCCAAATCCAATCAAGGCATTTGCAATTCGTCTGTTGGATATTTTGCCGAGCAGTTGATACTCATCATGGGTTTCAAGCTAGCCTCCTTTATTTGCTGGTTAATACTGTGAATGCCACTGTTTCTGGGGAGTTTGTATTAGTTAGCATAAGTGGATCGTCCCTGAAAGTGAGATCAAGAGCAGATCACACAAGGTTGTGACTTAGTGACATGAGGAATGCATATATACAGCATCTCAACGAAGTTGTTGCTTTAACTTGTAGAATCGATCGATAGCCTTCAAAGTGAAAAAATTGTAAACTCTATCACCCTTATTTGTATTAGAAGCAATACATTTTCACACCCTAAAACCAAGTCGGGTGCTAGGAATCATAGCCTAGTGTTCCACAACAAGGACATTATTACCTGCAAAGAGCTTGCACTGCGAGTCTAGAACTCGTAATCGAATGGTTGCTTGATCCAAATGTTTCTGCTGACACATGGATCGCACAAGTCTCCCTCCCAGAGCATATCTTTTGCACTGTATCCAAGCTATCCGTGGCCTCCCATGAGCCTCTAGTGAACGATTGACACTTTCCATTGGGATCTCCAAAGCTGGCGAATTGGATTTCTGATATCCTTTTCCCGCCTTGGCATGATAATTCCAAGGTGCTCCCCTCATATGCATTCCCACAGACAGTTCCTACTGTCACAGTTTTGAAAGACACTTTCTTAGGGTTCCCACCAAATTCTTCAAACAAAATCAAAGTGTTTGTCCCGTTGTGAATAAATGATCTTGGGACATGGTACCACCTTTGAGATGGATTGCCACAATTGTACTCGCATTTTCCAGGTCCATATGCGCCACGATAATCACAGGTATCGCTGCATCCATTTTTATCAGCAAATAAAGATGGCCAAAATCGCCCTAGGCTTCTTCCATTCACCCAAGCATGCCCTTTGCCCATGCCTTGCAAGTCCACCACCACGGGGTCTGTACCAGAGGGGCGTTTGAACTCGGCCTTGTACCATGTCAGCCGTCTCCCAGTAGAAAGCTCACTTGATGTCCTCCATCTAGATCCATGTGGTATGTCTGGATTGTAGAGTTGTCTAGCCTCGCCATTCAACCCAACCTTATAAGACCAACGGTTCGATGATAAATCCTCGGTGCTATTGTCTTTAATCAACTGAACCGGACCACCCGCAATGCCAGTCGGTTTCAAATCATAGAATGCACCATAATTTGGCAGTCCGACTGTGGCGCTTAGTAGGGATATAACGTTGTTCCCAGGTTTCAAAGAAACCGGCTTCTCAAACACGAAATCTAGATCGCCTGAAGTGCCCCATTGGGAACCTAAGAACCTCCGATTCACGAAAGCATGAAGTACATGGCCGGTGGTGTTCACACGTAGGATGGTGTTGTTCCAAGAAGACACGTCCTTGATCTTAAACTTTGTCATGTACCACAAGTAGTCACTGGAATCCACAGTCGTTTCTTTTTGGTCAAGAAGATGGTTTGCTCTAAATCTTCCTTTTCCCCGTAGGGTGTCCTTCATAGGCTCTGGTGCCCACATCCAAGAGAGCTGTTTAGCTTTGCGTTGTTTCTTTACAAAAACAGATGTCTGGGTGTTGACCTTTGCAGTGTTGTAAACTTCCTCATTGCAGCCATCAAGAATGGTAACTGACCAAGCAGGCACCAAGTACTTGCCGTCTTGTTGCAAGTCAATATTCGCATCTTGGGTCGCGTCTGAATTGCTCAAGAAACAAAATCTCTGGCCAGTTGCGTTGTTCGCGTATGTTGTCAAATAAACAGATGTTCCCAATAGCTTGCTGGTCCTTGTGCCATTAGTGAGAACCTTTTCTCCCAATTTAATGGCTGCATGGAGTTGCTTTAGATGCCCCCATTTGGGCTGGTTCAAGTTACCATATTCATCAAGCGGTGCATCATAATCGTAAGAAGTCGTAATGTATGGGCCTCCAGCAGTGCGCCCAAAGTTGGTTCCACCATGGTACATATAATAATTGTTGAAGACTCCGCCGGTTTGGAAAAAGCGTGCGACTGAGAATGCCACATCTTCGGCAGTTCTGTGAGGGTTTTTGCTCCCCCAGGTCATGAACCATCCCGTCCAATTTTCAGTGTACATTTTGGGACTCTCGGGATTGTTGGGCTCGAATGAGCTGCAATAAAACCCATTGCACGTGTTGATTATGGGCTGTGGAGCATCCTTTTGCTGGCACATAATCCATGGGATGCCGGTTTCGAGTGATTCAGCCATTTGTGCACACCATTTTATGTAAGATTCCCCTGCGGCTCCATAAGATCCCATGATATTTCCATATTCGTTCTCTATCTGTGAAATGATTATGGGTCCTCCTTGTGGTGCAAAAAGCCCCGCTTCTTTGCACATGTGCACTACCTTGGCCGTAAACGTTTGCATTTCGCTCTTAAAAACCTCATTATCTGTCCTTAACTGAATCTCTGGTAAGTTGTGCAACCACAAAGGGAATCCTCCATAGTCCCACTCAGCGCAGACGTAAGGACCAATGCGTACAACGACGTACAAACCAGCCTCCTGTACGAGCTTGAAAAACTTGACGAAGTCTAGATTTCCCGAAAAGTCATACTTGCGACGCTCAGGCTCATGGAGATTCCAAAAAATGTAGGTTTCAATGGCATCCAGGCCACCATCCTTTGCCTTCTGGATCAAATCAGGCCACATCTCCACAGTGCTGCGCGGATAGTGGATTGATCCAGAGAAAAGAACCCGGCGCTCGCCACCAATAATTATGGCATTTGCATCGTATGAAACCTCTGTCGCTGAGCATGAGCATAGAAATGATGAAGTCGCAACAAGAAGGAGAAGAATACGAATCCAAGAAGTTGAGATCATCCTGATAGATATCTCTCCAACTTGAAGGTTAGAATTTTTCAGCCGAAGGGACAAGGTTTATATAGTCAACCCTGCACCATTGGGAATTCAAGACTTATCATCTAGTTAAGATTTCCCATATATAGGCAAGCAGGTACAAAAAAAAAATCCAAGCACATCTAAATGGACAGACTGTACGTTCCACATATCTCATTTTAGTTGTAACAATATCTTCTCGTAAGGGGCTTGCTAGCTGCAGCTCAAGGTCGTGGCTGGAAGCAACAACAAGAACCTAATTAACGTTGGGCCAGAGCTTTATATCACAGCTTTAAGACGTATGTTTTTGTTAGAGAATGTAATTTAAATAATAAAATATTTATTTTCCGATAAACTTAAATTTTTGAAATGAGTAGTAGATTCACATGGTATTAAAGTTAAAATCTTAAAAGTCATAATAAATTCTAATGATATGAGATTACAGTATCACAACGAATGAAACACTAATAGTGCTAACACGATAATCACTCAAAGACGGAGAAATTAAGTAAGATAAAAAAGAGTCACCTAATTTTCAAAACGAAATCTTTAATTAATCCAAGAACGCCGTTTACGTGAGAGTGAATAATTAGTATAGAAAATGGAACATTGTGAAACTTGAGGTTATACTTATACCCCTCTTCCTTTCGCCTTATACTGCGTTGGCAACAAATTAACATATGGTATATGTAATTATAAGCTCAGTGGATTATCAAGCACAAATGCGTTGGCAACAAAGCGATGCGATCAAGCACGTCGTGGATTACGAACGCTAATTAACTTTACATCATCTAGCACCGGTCCACATAGAGAACCCGAGTTGTCACTCTTCATGGTGTAAAATGAGCTCAAGAACATGATGCGTGTGCGTGTTGACACGGCCGAGAACCGAAGGCTGGCACGTTTGAACCCTCCTTTGCCCTTGGATTCATACGAGACACTGACAGACTCTTTGCCAGCAAATGCCACTACCTCCATGGGACCTTCGCACGAATCGTTAGCGTCGCCTACAGCAAACGTTAGCACGTAAACCTTTCCGGGCCATGTACAAACCACTTGTGCAAGGGCGCTTTCTTTTCCGGCCACCAGTTCGACCGCTCGGTTGCCCACTGGAATGGCAAAGTGTTCGGAATCTATGTACTTCACAGCCTTAAGGGACTCGATTATCCAACCCGGTAGAGGACTGTGATCGTCCTCGATGCGGGGTGGGATGAGGACTCCCGATGATGTATGGGGGAACAGATACGGACCTTCTTCAAAATTTCCATTCTTCAGTACGTTGGCTGCAACGGTGCAACAAACATTCCAATGAGTCAAAAGGGTCCCAAAGCAAATTAACTAAAATACTGAGATGATTTAAATTGTTGTCCACCCATGACCACATTAATGTTGGCACCATAATGTCTCTCTGCAGCCTAGGTGATTTCAAATGGGCTGTTAAATTTCAAAGCCTAATTGGCCCAGTTAGCTTAGAATCTTGTGGAATTGGGCCTGAATATGAGGGAGAAGTTTTTACCTCCGGTACGCTTAGGAGGGTAGAGAACCTTCAAAGCCAACGAAATGATAAGCGGGCCGCAAGCCGGATCCTCCTCCAGACCCGGGTGATGGATCACTATCTCCAGTTGCGGATAGTCCGCCTGGAAACTCCAGGCATACGAATCCCACCCGTCGCTGCTATACACAGTCTGCATCGGCAGCATTCCCCAGTCATTTTTCTCCGTGTTGGGATTCACGGACACGTTCAACAGCTCCTCCTGCGCGCAAGTTCGAGCGGCGGTGAATGTCAGAGAGTAAAACATGCCCTTAACCAGCGTCACTTTTTGCTTGATCGAAGCCTGGTTGCCGAGCCTCACGGCATGGGCACCTTCCGGGACTGTCAGAATCATGTCACCTTGTTTCTGCCCCGATTTTATGTACTCCACGTATCCAGAGGTTTCCCAGAAGGGAATGGCATTGGGGCTGGTCACCACTGTGCCTTTCAGTTGCCATGGCTTTGGCCCCAGCTCGAAGTTGCCGTTCGGCAATAGACCTGAAATTATGAAAGTACTTGTCAGTATAATATTTGTCTACGCAGCGTAATGTCATGAACAAACTTATTTTATGATTTTTCTTTTCCTCCCTTTCAAGTTGGATGAGTCACAGCCCAAATGCCGTATATATTTAAATTCGACACCGACAGATCCTGGGAGATCGAGAAGTTGTCGTGACATGATCTTTTTGATCTGGTCCCCCCACCATGTGTGTTGCAGAGGAGTATAGATGGTCTGGTTAATTTTCACGTGGCCGAGGATCAATTTTTAACATGCTAGCCTATGAAATCTGAGCAAGCCTATGAAGGCTATGATGTCTTCTTTGCTTTTCCTTCGGTCAAAGTCCATTCATTAAAATGACAACAACAAACAAGAATAATAAAAAAAGTTGTGCAGTCTATAAGGATTGGTTCGTTTTCTAAGCAGACTTACAATTTCTCTAGGAACAGCTAAGTACGTAATTGGTAGATTATTTTGGAAATACTACAGAAACTTTTTTTCTAAAAAAAAAAAAATGAAATTGTTTACGGAAATATTGTATTAGAAAGGGAAATAACATATTTTCTTCTGAAGCCAATAAAATTCGGGAAGTACTCTTTACTACCTAATTATGAGAGGAACAAAAGTTGCCCAGTAGAGTACTCTATTAATTAACAACGAATGAGTGCCTTTGGAAGATCCAGAAAAGGCATTCAGAAGCCACTTTCGTAGTATATATATTTAATGAAACGCTGAAATTTTATATTGCTCCGGGACCAGAAAGTACAAAGAAGTAACATGCCTTCCCATTTGAAAAGACCCACCTTTGTAAAACAGCAGTGATTCCAAAACAAATTAAAAGCTGAATAGAACATCGGAGGAGTAAATGAGATCTACTCCTTCCCTTATGAATGTGAGTTCCCTCCCTTATATAATAAATTGGCCACGCCCCCGCGTTGATAATGATGAAGTATCTCTGATCCGTGGTTTTATACAGAAAACTAAAGCATGAAAGCACGATCAGAGTGATCTTATAAGACTATCGGACCCTCTGCATTGCATTGCATTGCCAGCTTAAGGGCCTTATTCAAAAGTAGTACCCAAAGAAATTAGAATCGCGAGATTGACAGAAAAACCTCAAGCGCAGGTTAAGTGTTTGGGAGAACTTCCGAACGAAGATCCTGACGATAAGAGAAACCCAGATGTTCTCTAAATTCTAGTTCTTCGTAATTTAGCCACAGCCAAGAAAATGTGCTACACGTCTACACAGACGAGATAATAGAAACCTAGGATGGAGCCCGCGAACAAAAAGCAAAGAGCGAAACACATGGCTACGTGTATAGTAAAGCTTGAAGGGGTTGTTAGAGCTCACCGTCGATCAAGGACAAGGCGGTGTGCAAGGTGGCACAAAATAGCACCAACAGAACGGCGAGCCTGTGCTTCATGGTTGAGTGGAAAGACGGAGAGAGATTTGCGTCCGGATCACAGGGGAGGAAGAGAAATTTATATGACACGTTCCATGAGAAAGCCCCCGAGTTCGCGGGAAACCACATATGTGCCACTGGAACCGTCCTTGTTTACAAATTATTGAAGGAAAATGTAGTCTGAAACTATATATTTACTAACAAAATTGAAATTTGGTAATCACTCTGGAACTGTCCCTGTTTTCCGTAGTGCAGAAAACGCAGTTTCTGGGGAAGGTTATAGGGCAATCTCATTAATGATGCTCAATTCTGCATGGTTTTACGATGATAAATATTATTTATATATAAAATAATATAGTGTGTATAAGTAGACCACTTGGAGGTAGCTAGAGAGAATCTGGGGGAGGTTACGGGAGAAGCAATTCAATGGCCACATGGAAATTTCGGCGATCTGTTAAGCTGTCTGTTGGAGGGCAGCTTTGTGCATTTAAAAAACTGTAATCCGGTGGTTCAAAAAAAAAACTGTTATCGGGCTTATTTAAAGCCACAAGTCGTAAATTGACGAGAAGTGATATCCCAACGACTCAGATGACCTTCAAATGCACATGGCTTTGATAATGTGCTGTTGTTGTGGATCTTCTGACAACGCAGTTCCTTTGAAACGACGAAAATTCTCCGTAATTTTATTAAGTTCAAATTCTAGATGATGCTGTTCCGGATACGCTACTTATTGAAATCAAATATTTGATTTCGATTATTACTGAAATTAAAATTAAAAAATTTAATTTTATTATGTAGATTTTTTTTATTAAATATTTTTAAGCTCTAATAAGTCAATTAGTTATTTTAGGTCGGAATTTTGTGCAAACTTTTGTGTTACATTATAAATTAACAAAAAATAACATGTAAAATAAATATTCATTCAAAATCTAAAAATAAACATTCATTTAAAATAAAATTATAACATTAAAAAATTATGGACATCAAAAAAGTTATGAGCCCTATTTTAAAATTACAATGTTTTAAACCCTATCTAAAATAAAAATAAATTTTCACCTAAAATCTTAAGTAAAATTACAAGGTTTTGAGCCATTTTTTTTTAAATAATTAAAAAAAAAAAGAGAAATTCCACTAACTCTACTGGAATTTCTGGTTCCTGTTTTGATTCCAAAAAATGCAAAAAATACATTTCAGTTCCGGTTCTAATATTGTCTGCAATTTTGATGTTTAAATTGAATAAGTAATTTAAAAAAAATAATAATAATAAGTAGAGCTTATACTATTTAATGTTGTATATATCTATTCATATAAATTTATTGTGTCTGTCTCTTCAAATTGTATTTTTTAATTTCGAAAAAAATTTAGAAATGTTAATATAAAAATAAAAATAAAATCGTGGTTAAAGATCTCTTGAAAACAATGAAAGAATTGGCGACGAGTAATATTTCAGAGACTTTTTTTATAGGGCAACCCGTGTGCTACTGAGCTTTGATTGATGACTGTTGCCTTAAATTCCTTACTTACCAGCCAAATCGATACTTTAATAATTTCATCTTGTTTACTGTTCCTTTTTTTGGGCGGCAATAAATATTGTCGTGAGAGAATGGAAACGGAAGAGGACTAGCTTAGGAATAAATTCATCAATCTGTCCGAATCTGTAAAACCGCCAACACTTGAATTTCGTTGAGTCTGTGTTCCGTCTAAAAGAAAGAAAAACAAATAAAACCAATTGTGCAAAAATTGATTCGAGCTGTCTTGCACCGAAGGGTATGGGACTTGAATTGGTCAAGGAGACCTATAGCTCTCTCGATTGGTAATACCACCAATGATTAGAGAAATTTTATTGAAAACGGCGACAGTTGGGTAGTGCTCCTAACACACGATTAAGGGTGGATTCTTTAGTGGCTGTGCTTAAGATTCAGGACTTGCTCCTCTATTATATTTTGATGATTCTCGCGTTATATGAAATTTCTGAAGATAAGCTTAGACCTGACTCCATTATGATTAATCTCCTGAGAACCTTTTTAATTTAGCAAAAAAAAAAAAAAAAGTGCTCCTAACACAGCTCGATGAGGACTCTGAATATCGAATTTCGTTTGTTTAGTACGTAGGTAGATTGTCATGTTTCACATCGAACTATGTCATTGTATGCAAAAGCTGCCCTAATGTTTGGCATATAGAAATTTTCTAAAATTTTGCTCATAAAAAATTCTCACTACCGGAAATAAATTTTGAAAATTTCTATCACCAACTAAACATACCTCAAAATTATCACTACCTTCTTTCCATCTTCAATAAAACTTCAATCTACCTACATTTTCACATCAACGTCAAATTTTTCCAAAATTTTCATTTACTAAACGTGACCTTAAATCTAGGTTCCATGAAAAGAGAAGCCCATTTCCTTGCCACCTCAATACCGTTCGCAAGCAATGTGGGTATGGCCAATGGTTTTACAAAACCGTGCACAAAAGGGGAAACAGTTCAACAAAACCACTAACTGTCACCCATCCTTTACCTATTAAAATTTCTTAATTTATATTTCATATACGACAACATTCTTTTGGATGAACTGAACCCCTTCCAAGCTCAGAACTTCTTTTCCTTCTGTCAAATCCAGAAGCAATGCTGGATGCAAGGACTGAGGTCCGGTGAAGCGAACAGGTTAGCCACACTTGGGTTGGGCTCAACAAGGTATCATAGAAGAAGAACGAGTCCAACAGATGACTAATCTCGTTTAAGCGTAGAGTGGGGAACTGAGGATACAACAGCGCCGTAGTTTAATTATCTTTAAACTGTGGGTACTATTATAACCCGTAAAAGGTAAAATAAACAAGCGGGCGGAGAATGCCTAGGCAGTCCCCAGATTCGATGTTATCTATGGGCTTTCAACTGTTAGCAATCTGTCCTGTCTTCGACATTGGGGTGCCAGATGTTCAACCACCTCTGTTATATGCCTAATATACACACACTCTCTCTATTTTCCTGAAAATATGTCCAATATAATCAAACTTCGAATAAGATAGATTGGTACGAACCGGAGGAAGTCTCACATGGCTGGAGAAGGGATTGAAATCTTTCATCCTGCAAATCAATTACAATAAACAAGAACCCTTCAAGCCCAGGGATAAAGTCCCACATTGCTAGGAAGTAGGAAGGGATTGAATATTGATGGAATTTTCTGTGAATCTGAATAAATGTAACTCAACTCGAACCACTTTGGGGGAAAATCCATGTCAATGCCAAGGCAGTCCCAGTTTCAAGGTTACCAACCTGTGGCCTTTTCACTGTTCAGGTATTTGAATTTTGGGGCTCGTGGCCCTATCCACTATCCAGAATCATCATCATCATAGTTTTTTTTTTTTTTTGGTCTTCTTTATGCAAACAAAAATCAGAGCTAATGGAAGATCAGGCGACCAAAATCAATGGTACAAGCAAACTAGATTGTCATTGACGTCACAAAACAGAACCAATAACATCTCGGAAAACACTAGATAAACATAGTTTTTACTACATGTCATTTCGACAAATTGAAAGACAAGGGAACATGGACCTTGGCCCGAAACTCACAAACTCGAAGGGTAGGCGAGGATCTTACCGGAGCTCCTGCGAGACCTACTTCTCAGTCCAGTCCGAAATATCGGACGCGAGCCGCGACGCGATCGAAGAGTGATACATGACATCGTGAAACGCAGCGTTCTCCATGGTCTTTCTCCGAAGCTGCTTCGCCTTCTCTTCGGTGAAGCAACCGAGGGAGAATTTGGACCTGGGTCTGCCAGCCTCGGGGTCCGGATCCGGCTGGTTCCTCAACGTACCGGCAGGGGCATCGATGTAGTCCGGATCGGAGGACCAGCCGAAGATCGGAGCCCACCAGTTGGCAGAGGCGGGTTTACGGCGATTCGGTTCAGATTTTTTAGAGGACGAAGTGGAGGCCCGTGCAACTCCGGGCCGGAAAGAAGAGAGAGTGGTAGCCATCAGCAGCACACTGCAGAACCGAAAATAAAGAGGGGGGACTTTGGAGGACAACTGAGACAGGAAAGATAGGCAGAGAAGCAGAGAGGTTTTGAAGGTGGTGGGAGGCGAAGGGCTATTATCCAGTGCAGTTTAGACTAATTGGCATTCGTGCCTTTCAAAATAAAGGATTGTACCTTTAGGACGCAAAAGGGTTTTCAGGGAAACAAAGGGATAACTTGGGCAAGAGAGTACTATCTTTTATAGCAATGGAGAATGAGTTACAAGGAAAAGCAAGGTAGGTGATATGCGAGTTTGGCAAGAAGTGGATAAGGTCGTTCACTTGCAGCGTGTGGAAGAGGATGCTGACTGTTGGGGGGTCTATTCGAGGTGGGCCTTTCTTTAGGTGCTTTTACACTTTTTAAATTTGTTCCTCTGACTAGGGCTTCGGGTTATTTTCATTCACATTTTTTTTTAAGGTTGCTAGGTTTTTTTTGTTATTTGGGAGGGGAAAAAAGAAATAATTATTTTGGGCGGTCAATTAAAGGGATCCGGTACGCGTGATAATAATGATTTCCGCTTCTTTGAAAAATAATTTGTTGCTTTTATTTATTAATTTTTATTTCAAATTTTTGTTGTTGATAGAATTGACAGACGGAAGAGTAAGAGATATTTTAGTGGTCGTCACGGTTCGTTAAATCCAAGAGAAGGGTGTAATGGTCATTTAATGACCATTTGCTTTTGGGATCCGGCTCGAAAATGATGTCCCAAAACAATACCAATTGATTCGTAGATTGTTTTTATTTCCAGTGGATTTGCCGATATGTTTATTAATACTGTTAAAGAAATATTTAAGATTTTTTTTCCCATTATCCATATATTAAAATGCGAATATTAAAATTTATTTGTATATCACTACAATACAATATAGAAATTGTTAACTATTTTTTACAGAGTGATAAAAAACGGAAACTAATTATTAATTGTGTTTTTCTTTTCCAATACAATTAACTAATGAAGGGTGAGATCATTCGAATAGTTAATGTCTTGATCTAGCAGTGGATATTATAATCAATTCCTTAAGAATTGTGTAATCTCCTTTGCACCCTCAACTACTGCACCCCCATAGCTTTTATTAGGGCTTAAACCCTTGGATTCTTTTTGGTGCAGTGTAATACCTTATCGTAACGAATAATCAAATATCTGAAGTTGTTTCTATCAGGGGAAGGACGGGACTGATAATCCATTTACTCACCTCGTCGTCATCTCTAATTTAAAATTCTTTCAATTATTTAGAATTTTATGGCGAAGACTTAAAAAAATTGCCATATCTCAACTGCGGCTACGAAATAAATGGGTAAAGTTTGAGTGGTGATATACCCCTTTTAATGTTTAAGTTCAAAACTTTACAAGTGATCACATATTAATTCTTTGAGGTAAACTACAAAGCTTTTTACTTGATAATAACTAGATTTATCTGGAATTGAAAGACAGCACAGATTTAAGATTAGTCAAAGCGCGCTTAAATTGTTCTCGATTAGAAAATTAAAAAATAATTATTTTACAATAATTATGTATTACGTGTTCCCACGCCAAGTGCACGGAACTGAATCACATGTTACATGTCTTATGTATTACGTGTTCCCACGCCAAGTGCACGGGACTAAATCACATGTTACATGTCTGATGTCTCTCGGCTAAATAACGTCGCCATCATTTTTTGTAATATATTTTTCCGTTGCCATATATCTGGATTCTGCCCCGGGTTTAATTATAATTTTTCTGCCCTAATGCGATATCAACTAATATGGTAATGCTCTTCTGATTTCTCCCTAAGGTTGTCGTTTACCATATCTATTATCTCAGGTCACAGATGAAACAAGTCTCAAAAGAGGATCATGGCGTGCTTGGTGGACTACCAACTAGAGACGTAAAGCTGGGATATCAACATAGATAAGCATAAATACATGGTAGGGGCAGAACTTGGAACATTGGAATAACATGGAATGCTAGCCCACTAATTTCCCTAGAGACGCTTTCTCCTTGGTCCTTTTCCTTAACGAGTTGTGTTTAGTGTCCATGGGAAAGGCTGCAGCTCACTTGGCAACACCCTCTCTCTCTCTCTCTCTCCCTATTCCATAAACAATGATATCTTGTCCGTGTTCAATGGACTAAAGTAGGTATCGATATCGTCATCGTCAGTTTTTTTCCATTTCCATGGCGTTCGAGTTGATCTCTCACTCTAATTGGACCTCTCCTCCGGGTAAACCTGAAAAAACACAACAAACAAGAGTGTTCAATATCTAGTCTCGCATGCACACGGTTGCATTCAGGATTATCTACTCGAAACAATTAACCCCACCCGAAAAATCGATGTCTCGGATAATAATTGCATCTCTAGGAGATTTATGGAATAGAAAGAGATAGAGAAGCAATTGATATCTTACCTGGACACGTTTCTCTTCACTAAAGCTTACATTTCTGACCTTCAACTCCCCTCTGCTTGTTGTCAGCTCATCCAATATCTCAGCATCACAAATTTCCACTCCCCCTCCTCCCCCATTTCCAAGATGGGCTGCTTCCCTTTCCTGATATAGTATAATACGTGTTTTTAAGGCCAAGGAAAAAGAAAAAATGCCAAGACGGAGACAACAGCTGAGACATACATTGAAAGATAGGCTAATAGAAAGTCTTGGGGCACCAGTGACTTCCTCATATTCAGCTGCATCCAGTTCCCACAGATGTTGTGCTGGAAACAGCTTGGGGAGAATATGCTGTCTGATGCTTATGAGAATGAAGAATGGCAAGGGGAACAAGATTCCAGCAATAGGAATCCATGTTATGCCAAAACAGACCAGGAAATATATTAATTGGAAGATTGTAAATATGGCTATGTACTTAAATGGTACTGATTCCACAAACGAAGCATGAGCCCCTTCCAAGACCCTGCACCAAGAGAAATCTCTAATGTCATTCATCTGGTCTAATCAGCAGACAGTTGTGAGCAAATAATTATATATTAAGTCTGTTCCCTTCTCGAGATCCTTCATGTCATTCATCAACTCAAACTTCTAGAGAATTGGACCCATTATGTGTGTTCTTAATGCTGAGAACAAAATTAAAGTGGGCTGAATTTCAAATGAGGATTCAAGGAAAGCAAAATTGAATAAACCATGGTTAAAATGTAATGGATGACCATGCTACTTAAAAAGTATAACTTACTTGTAACGCCGGCCAGGTGGTATGAACAGAAATGAAATCCTTTCCCAGAACTGATTCCCAGGAAGACTGTCAATGGCCATGTACGCGAAGTATCCCCAAAGAACAGAAGTAGGTATTTTTTTTATTATAGGCATGGCAAAAACTGATGCTACCACAAGAAGTGACTGTAAGAGATTGCTCACTCTCTGCTCATTAACTCGGACAGGTAGGTAAGGATCAATGTGCTTCTCCGGTTCAAATGATTCCTTTTCATTTTCTCCTTTATTTTCACCTTTCATTACTGCTTCCTTCAAGTCTTCCAGCTCTTTAACTACTGAAGTAGTCTGCAATACAAGCCCTTAGGATTTAGGAACAGCTCAGTATATAAAATTATCTGTGCAAATGAGTTTTAGGGAGACCATGAAAACATAACGACACATCATGAATAATATCCGGACCAGATCAATATTGCCAAATTATATTGACATCAATTTCAAATTGTCAGAGAAACATGGCCGGGAAGAAAATATTGGAATTTTTGGTAAACGGTTAATGGCTGAAACAGTGCTACTAGAGGATGCATCAGAAGAATAAATGTTTCTTTTAGTGGCAAAATAAAAGACTTAATCAACCCTGCATCATTGGTTCTCCACACACCCATCTAGCCTCCTCCTAAGCAATTTCCCAATGGATAAGAGAGCTACTAATGTCAAGCGAGGAAAAAGTAAACTAAAAGACTTACTACAGGCCTGCCATCCATTTCTATGAACACAGCTTGCATTTTTCCATAGATTTCAGAGTTGCTAGCCTTCTCTTTTATGCTTTCCTTAGCACTCTCCACCATCTTCCTTCGCATCAACTGCAACCCATGGATCAGTCAAATTACTTGTCTGATCCAGCTTAATTACTGGCTATACCACGTAAAATTCCAAAGACTGCCTACGAACCCACCTGCCTTTTGAGAACAGCAAGGCTCTTAGTGTGCATGGGAGATTGTGGCAGGACACCATTTGAAGGAGGTAACCCAATCAGTCCACAAAGCAGAGTCTGAGACCATGTTTGTCAGATATAATATAGCACAAGTCCTGACAAGAAAAGGAATAACCAGCAGCACAGATAATAATGATACATACCATAAATCCCAGCAATAAGATATCATAATGGTATGCAGAAGGGTTCTTAAGATTGAACTCCTTTTGTTGTGCCATCTGTGAAGCAACACTATGGTCGAAAAAGTAAAGCCCAGCAATCATCACTGCAGGAACAAAAGCTGCAAAGATGTATGCTGGAGAAACCTTGCCCATGTCCTACAGCAAAGAGGCATCAGTAAATTTTGAGTACCCGTACACAGAAGCACCCACCTATCTTACAATTGCCTGGAAGGGCAAGCCCAATTTGTTTGAACTGAGATACAGGATTTGATAGGATATGGTTTACCTTTAGTACAGACCAGTGGTGAAAAGATGCAGAGTCCCAAGCAAGAGGGCTGTAGAGCCGTCTGGGAACACCGGACGGAACTTTCCTTGATACACTAAATGACATTACGGTCCATAATACAACCATAAAAGGAACCCCATAATCTGCAACAAAACTTCTGAACCACCCTGTAAAAAAAGGAATAAATTTATTATTTAATTTGGGACCTATTCTAATAACTACAAACCCACTGAAATTTCACTTGACAAACCTGTGCCATACCACCATGACCTGGCCTTCCTGCTCTTCAAAGCAGAGTAGAAAAGGCCAAAAGTAAATATAATCCCCAGTAATCCATTTGTGTAAAGCCAAGGAAATTGATACTTCTCTAACTTTGGGTCCCCAGCTTTGGGAATTTCAAACTCACTAACCATTCCCTGTGATTTGAAATTCACCATTTAAAATTTTAAAACAGCTCTGTTACAATCTACAGATCCATATATTATCTCAACAGGTATTACCTTGATGGCCTCTTGAATAAAGAGAACAGCAATTAACATGCCGAAAAGCTCGCCTGCAATCCTCGTAAACTTATTGATAACAGTGCAGGCATTGAATATTGCAAGAAGAAACAACAAGAGAGCTGTCCAGACGCAAACCCTGCGAAGTTATATCAATAATATCAAAGTTACATCAAAATCATGACTGGCAAATTTTTGAAAACCGAAGGAAGGTTCATTCCTCTTACCATCCAGCCCAAGCCAAGAAAAGTTCATGCCCCAAGTCATCCCTCCCCTTGGCGAAGTTGTACAAATAAGTGTACATAATCACAGTTGGCTCTGCAACTCCCAATATTAGAAGTGGTTGTCCTCCGAAAATTGCATGAATGATACCGCAAATAGCAGTAGAAGCTAAAGTTTCCACGGTGCTCAAGCTTCCATCTAAATACACACGAGAAATTTTGCATTACTTCTAAAATCATCAGAAGAAAAAAATGAGGATAGCTGCCAGTGGTCAAACTGAAACTGTCTGATAGGGAAATAAAAACGAAAGTTATAAAAAGCCATAATGACTGGGGTCTTTTCCCTTCCCACTATTCTTTCAGTAATTGATCTGAGCACTGCAGAAATAGCACAGATGGCTAACCTGTATCCCTGCTTAGTTGCTCACCGAAGGCAATGACAGGAAGAGCAGAAGCAAAGAAAATGTAGGTGGTTGGGGCTAATATCCTATTCCAAATTAAAAGGACAGTTAATAAAAAAAGAGAAGCCTTGTGACTTAATTTTTTATTTCCAACTTTTTGTTGTAAAAAGAGGCAGTAGGATTACCCAATTCCTGTACGAAGTCCTCCTGTCCAATCTTGCTTGTAACACTCTGCTCTTCCTCTGACATCATTTGCAATTCCTTTGAAAGGGGCTCTAAAGTTCTCCATTTTCTGAAGAAGAAAAAATTTCTCAGTTAAAAGATGAATAGAATAATGTTCTCAGAATTTGTGAAGAAGAAGAAGTTAGAAACTTCTTTAACTGAAAATACGAGAACATGCAAAAACAGAACATAACAAAACAGAACATGTAGAAGCAAATTCAAAAAATAGTGCCATGGAAAGAGTCTGTCAAGCGAAGAAGGTTTTTCTTCTGCATTTAATACATTCAAATCTTTTACTCCTCGATAAATCCAGTGATAATCGGTTTGGTAGAAGCGAGAGAGAGAGAAAAAAAAAAAAAAAAAAAGGAGAAGAAAAAAACAAGAGTTTTTTTTTTTTTCCTTTGATGTGAATCTGCGTACCAAAACAATCGAAAACTCAACAAAACAATTAGTTGTATAAGTCATAGTTGAGTTCGCTTTTTCGTTTACCTTGGTTCTCGTATCAACAACAAGAAACAAAATTAATCCAAAACTTCATCTCATTTCGCCTTTCGTTTCAAACATTTTCTTGGCAACCAAACACGACAATCCCCCCGCGTCCTTCCTTAATTTACACGTTCTTGGATAAAAAAAATAATCGAACAAAACCTTTCATTTCATTCTAACCGTTATTCAACGAGGAAACAGGCCATGTAACACCGCCATGCACAGAGAAATCTTGGCTTATACATAAAACGACGACAACCTCACAAAACGTGACAAAATATGCGACTGACAGATTTTCATTTAGGAAAAAACAAAACGAATGAAGAGATATTTACATTGCCGGGGGTGACCGAAAGCTCGCCGGAGAACTCCCCGGAAACTCAAGAGGCGAGTCCTTCAGTCTCCACTGCGGCGGGCTCCTTGCTGGCGTTACGCGTAGAAGAGGAAGCAATGTCCGAAGTCTTAAATAGCCGTGATGGTCCCAACTGTGTCCAAGCTGTTGAGTGTGAAGTCATTTTAATTGTTTTTCTCCCGAATTTTCTCCGTTTCACCCGACTTTTAGCGATCGAATAACAGTATTATTTTCTGGAGTGCCTAGCAAAAGAGAATACTATTGGACGATTATTTCTGTTTCTTCTGATTTTAATTTCCTTGGAAATTGGCGTGCCTGATATAAATTTTCCCTTTCGTAAATTAACATTTGGAAGTTCGAATCACCACTCATCCATTTTATTTTTTCAATTTTTCCATAATATATAACGTAAAAGGAGCAAATAAATCCAAGTTTCTTGAATATTTTCGTCATGACCTTTTTTCGTTTAGTTTAAGTTAATATGTTAATTAGTTATAATTTCGCAGACACTCATCATTCTGGGTATCTTTGCATTTTCCAGGGGTAAAGGGTAGGTAGAGTCCACACAATTTAAATTTAATTTAGTGCTTGCCCCCCTTCATCAAACTCCCTTATTCTTTTTACCAGTTAATCAATAAAATAATTTAATTTTTAATATTTGGTTGCTATTTACCTTTGAGCTATTGCGATTGATGAACAAAGTCAAATTCAAAGATTTGGATAGTCAAGTTATTAACAATAATAAAAAATTAGAATGACCTGGAGCATTTAATAAATTAATTAAGTACTGAAATGTACTTTAAGGTATGACGAAATAAAATCTAATTAAATAATAAAATTTATCTTTTTTCATCAACTTAAATTCTTTGAATAAGTAATAAATTCAGATGAGTGTTAAAGGCAAAGTCTTAAGTTGAAGACTTGATTTTGTTCCGATTTTAATATTATACATGTTGAACCTCTCAATAAGAGAGTTTTGCCCATACACAAGACTAGAGAGTATTAGAGAATATAATTTAAATAATAAAATCGATCTCTTCCTATCGGTCTTAAATTACAAAATTTTCGTTGCTCTAAAAAGTTAATAAATTTTTATTGTTAGTTTTCTTGAACATTTGTCAGATATTAACATACCACCAAAGTCCATATTCTTAAGTTTTGGGAGCTAATTAACAACAGCTCCGAATGTGTGTTTGTCGTCTACATTTTAACATTCCAGGTATCTTGTCCTCGTAGACCATGACCATGCATGGATCACATGAACAGGAGTTTGGTCAAGGCCAGTAGCCACATTTATTAAAATAGATTTAAGAGGCGTATCTGAACACAATATTGAGATTCAATTAAATTTTGGCAGTCCATCCATTAATTAAAAGCCCTTAAAATCTCTCCTTTTCGGTGGCATATATCCTTGTTAAGGTAAACGAAGGGTGTGGTGGTCAAGATCCCATATTTGTCTGTCAAGCTGTCAGCCTATTAATGGAGGTTTAGACGTGTCAAACTCTACTTTTTCCAAAATAATTAGGCTGTTAAGCTAATTAAGCGTCCAGCTGCTGCTGAAAACTCACACTAATCTTGTCCAAACAGGAAAGGTCGACTGCAGTCTGCAGCAGATATCCTGCTAAGGATGGCAGTCCGGGGGTAAGTAAATTAAATTAGATAATAAACATAAATAAATAAGCCTAGCTATAGCTGGTAATGATCATCATCGCAGGCTATCTTAGCCGCGTATTGAATTTGCTATAAACTTCTTATTAAGAGAATCAAATCCTCCTCCAATCTTTCTACTTCGAAGTATATTATTATTTTTTCGCTTGCCAAAAACTTCCTGCTGTCTGCAACTATGCATAACGAACGCGCGCGGCAGCCGCCCTGTGTGTTCTCGGAGTCATCATATCACGTTTCTTTGATTTGTTCAAGTCAGCATATGTCTGTCACGAAATTTACACCTTTCGTGTTCCCTGCATCAATCCCAAAACTGGCCCCCGAATTGCCTCACTATTGGTTGGGAGTCTCAGCTTTGTGAGTAGTTCACGTTATTCCTATAGGAGGAAACTTTTTCCCCTTCTAAGCATGCATGCATATGTCGACAATTGGGGGAAACATGACGAGGATAGTCATTTGTGGAAATGCAAAGTTCAAAGAAAATGACATGGCGTTTAAAGTTCCACAGAAGTTGGTGGCTTGGAAAATTACACCGCCTTTGAAGAATTAGGCAGCTATGCACGGCATGGAGGATTCCATGTGGTTGAAAGTGCTTCTCTTTAGAGTTTTCTTTCGATCCGCAGCTAAAAGACAATACGGGCTATTCATTGTGATTAAGACCCGTAAGGAAATACTCGATAAATAGACAAAATAGACGAAAACCTGCGTCATACATCTTTTGGCGATTGCGAGTATAAGTTGCTTGGTTGGCAAGATAGACTTGGCTTACATCTGGAAGAGAGGAGAGTGTGCTCATTTTTTAATTCATATTGGATTGGGTTGCTTTGAGATAATATCATGATTCAAAAGAAAAAATAATTATATCTAGATATTTTTCAATATACTTTTTTTGTATTAAAGATGACATTACTTTTGGAAGAAATATCTTTGTTTTTCCTTTGCACACAATTAAACACAGAAAATTTATAAGTAAGAATTTTCCATTTTCACATAAAATATAACTAACAAATATATAACAACAACAAAACTAAGAACACGAAAAATTAAAAAAAAAAAAAAAAAAAACACCGCTATCTATATATATATAAAACTAGAGAGAGAGAGAGAGAGAAAGGAATTTTATTTTCACAACATTATCAGCTTCGTGTCATATATACTATCGGCTTCATTAGTATTACACAACGTTACTGCTAATAATTAGGGGGACAAAACGTCCATTGCAACTTGGTTTATAATCCCTTTTTGTCAAAAAACAATTTTGCACTTCGTCTGATCAAGAAAAAAACGAGAAACAAAAAGCAACAAGCAACGAGTGGGAGTAGTTGCAACTTGCCCTAGTCCCATATGACTCCATATTCACTAGCGTCCGTACACATTCCAGGGTCAACAAATGACCATCAGTCCTATAATCTCCAATGGAAGTACACGGAACATCCAAGTCTTAGGGCCGGGGCATTTACCTAGCAAGGGGACAGTTTTTGTCTCTGTTCCAACTTCCAACTTCCAAGCATGCATGCATTCAACTAGGATTTCGATCACCACAGTCCACACCAACCATTTCTAAGCGGTAGAAAATAGCCTATAGTAACGATAACGTGTGTTATCCTCAACTAGGAGACAATGAGGGATCAGAGAACAGAATCTTCTCGTATTATATTACAGCAACTTGGCAACTAGAGGAGCTGCAGGTTTATGAAGCCGCCAAAATTTAATGGCCGCGACTTGTGCATAAAACGATAGAACCGGCAGCCAGCGAGTTTTGTGTGGTCAATGGTTGGTTTGCCTCGAAAACAAAATAGGCAAAAGGACGAAGATGGACCTTACTCTATGTTTCATGAAATCATGGTGTGCCCTGTACTGCCCTGAAAAGGGATACTTGGACCACCACGCAGGAGCCCGCCAAGTACATATAAAGCCCTTCTGATCTTCTGGCCCTAGGTTTGGATTTGGCCCCACACACCTTTTAAAGGTGTGAAGAGCCGTAAAATTTTTCATGGGTTTTGGCAGACGTGCAGGAAATTAATATGGGTTGGGTTAGCCCACAAAGAAAGAAAAATGAGTATAAGAATTGAAAACTGAGATGGTTATTGGCTAGTCAGTGTAATGTGTATCATATGATCCTATATATCTCATAAATTTGGACTCCTAGAGTCCAAATTTTGTTAATGAGCAATATGTGTCATATTTGATGTCACGACCACATCAGTTTCTAACAAATAAAAGAAAGCTAGCATCATCTCTTACAATCAAAGCAAAGGTGAAAAAAACAATAATAATGAATTATACACAGCATCAGCATGTTGCCAGTGGGTCTGTCTTGCTCTCCTTTGTCATCATTGCCATACTTGGGGAATTTGTTGAACGATTTGCTGAGTAATCTAGTTGGACCCGCTTGGATTTGAGGTTAAGCAACAAAACCGATTGTACTTACGTATCCATTTGTAGTGATACGTCTACTTTAAACCGAAAGTTGGAAACATGGGCTTGACACGATTCTTCTAAGAGCTTCTGACGTCAAACAAATCTGGCCAAATAAAAATGTAGTAAAAAGAACGGTGTTGCTTTCCATTTATAATTGCTTTTCAATTGGCAAAAAGCAGGAGCTTTAGCTCGAAGGCTTACTCCTGCTATTTCAATTTGCCTAGAGAAATTTTTTTTTGGCAAAAAGCAGGTAGCGCTCGTATGGTTTTTCCGAGCTCACTGGGAGACTCTCCTGTGAAATCGGGAAAAACACTTCGGGTAAAAGGCCAAGAGAAAAGGGGTTGTTGGATTAGGGCGCAGGTTTTGCAATTTGTTATGATCCACAATGTACGTGTGAGAAGGAAAAAATGTTGTTAATATAGTATAGTTAGGCTCAAACATATAGGCATAAATTTTTATGTTTAGTGTCCCTATATGTTATATTAGAAGCCCACTAGAAAATTTCTCTAGGTATTTAGCTCCCTAACAGTTTCCTGATCTTTTGAATTTTTTTCTTATCATATTGTTTGTGCGATTGAGTTTTGTATTAGAACCACAAATGAAATTGTTTGAGCACATGGTCAATAAAGCGATTGTCAAAAACCGGGGAATATCTGTTACCATCGGTTGGGGTATTGGGCTGAATTAGGACACAATAGGGGTTCACCCCGAATGGACAGCGTGTGATCATTGTCAGGGAAGTTCCTGCTCTTCTGCTTCATCTGTGGCTGCTGGCCAACAATTTAGCTGAGAACAAATAGCCATATTGAAATCCAATTGACATTTTTCATAGGCAAATTCGAAACGGCTCGAGGGCCAAGCTTTCAAAATTTTAGGAATTTACATAGCAGTTTTTCTCCAAAATTCCAGGCTTTCACCAACTAAGTTCGAGGAGGTGATGGAATTGTCCAAAATATCGGCACCCTTCTATGCCGCTTTTACCGTTTACAAAGACCCAAAAATTCCTTGAAAATGAGAATGCAGTCATTTAACTTCTCATTGTTTCTGTGCTAGTTTCAGCCTGCTTCTAAGCCCTTGCATCTCCTTTGCTTGAGCCTACAAGGATGGAATTGTCAAGGGAGAGCAAATTAGTTTAGAACCTTGAGATTTTGAAACAGTGATGCGGCTCCATTACACAAGTATATAAAAGTACACACTCAAAAAAAATTGTATATGCACGTACGGATATTAAGAATCTTCCTGTATTTAACAGTTTAGAGTTTTACTCATGTGTTTATGCGACTCATGTGCTTTAGTATTTAAAGTAGCATAAACACTTGCAAAAAAAGAGAGATGAAAAAGATCAGGCCAATAAAGCACCTGAAATAAGCCTTCCACCATTTATCTGATTTCACCTGCTGACCACGCCACTGCATGGCTAGATCATATTCAAGGGTATTTGGCTGGGAACTGTGTGATGTTGATACTGCATTTCTCTTTGGAAAAAACAAGCAGCCAAACAATGTTTTAAGCCCTTGTTGAAGAAATACAAAATTAAAGTAAATTTGTCAGGAAGTGAATCGCCACCTCATCACGCCCCTGTTGATGCTTGATTCTGGGAATGACCATGTGACCAAGAAAGTTGGTTGGTTTGCCAGGCTGTCTTAAGAGTTCCTCTGCAAGCAATGACAGTTCTGTGGGTGAAACAAAGGAAAATGTGTATCAGTTATGTGGCCAATTTATCTCATCCATATAACATTAAAGCTTTCCCTTATATCCTTAGAAGTACTCCGTAGAACTTTGAAGTCTAAATCCTTAGAAATTCTACAATTTGCAAATTCTCTTGGTGATGGAAAAACATCACATATGGTATTATGATACATGAAAAGCGTCCAATTACTACTAAAAAATAATAATAAGTGGAAATGATATTATGGAAAATATAATATAAATCAGGATACCAATAAAAAAGGTACAGATCAAAATTTTAAATATGTATAATAACTAACCCTCGCTGAAATTAGTCCTGTAACATACTTTAATTACGGTTAAAACTTATCAAGTACAACCCTAAGTTGTAAAATATAGCTGTAATCTTACATTACACGGGGATTGGACCTCTGAATTCTCCGAATGAAAATTCTAAATAACTTGCATACCAAATTTCAGAACATCACAACTTAGAAAGGAGAACAATTCCAGATGGAGAATAAAGAAAATGAGAATCAAGTACCTCCCATTTGCTAGAATTAGCCATCTCCTTTCAAACTCCAGAATTGCAGAATCAGCTGCCACTTTTGTTTTGAATATAACAAAAGCTTTACCTGATAGTACATGAAACAATTAGCATTCAACCTTGTGGAAGCTATGGCACCTCAATCAAAAGATCAAACACCAAATTATGCGAGTTTTTGCTACAATAAAAAAATGAAAAACAAAAGAGCCACAGCTACCTCCCATACCATAATTGGAATGAGAAAAAGTACTGCGCTCTATCATCCTTGCATTGACCTTCTCCATAAATGCATGCCAAACTAGATCCTGAGGTAGAAAAAAAAAGGGCAAAGTATCAATAGAATGCTTTGGACTAGGCTGAATGGTATTCATTCCGATAGGATAACCAGATACTTTTGGGTGACAACGTGCTGGTAAAATAGCGAAATAGCCTGAAAACTCTCATTCATCACCAACGCATTTGATCTTAATTCATTTTCCAAAATCTTGCTGCTTTTATCCTGATTAGAAGTTTAAAACTTTAATTTCCAATACAAAGAAGCTTCCCAGAACAACAAAACTGTCTTTCTTTTCGGTGTAAATAACGCAATATTAATCAATGTAAACAGTGAAACAGTCAACTGGAAGTCCATGGTAAAATAGAGGAACAGAAACTCACGGGTTGCTTGAACCAATTTCCTCTATCCTGCAAGAAGTAAAAAAGAGAATCAGAAATAGCCACTGTATTCATAGGATGAAAACTGACCGTTGTGTGCAACTCTTTGCAAACAACTACTCTAAATATGTTATTCTGATCCTGGATAACAAACAAGACCAGTACATGACAAAGAAGTTTTCAGCTTTCCATCATGTAGTACAGACAACACTCAAATTTCTCAACAGTATTCGATATTAATGAACAGCAAAGAGCCCTTCAGCTTTCTATGAACAACTGAAAATTTTATATACATAGGAAATAATGGAAAGCGTGAGACTAATTTCTTGTATTGAAGAACTGAAATTTAAAAATTTTGCGACATCAACTCAAAACACTTGAGACTTACAGCATTGGGGGTTCTAGTAATCTCTGCCATGTTGCAAAGAGTTTTAACATCCCCATTCCCTGCAAGTTCTGGAACTGCTTTACAACAAGCCTTGGTTGCCTTTCCATCAAAACCTTCTCCCTCTGCGCATTCCCTTTTCTGATCAATGGAACTTCCAACCAGAGGAAGCCTCCTCTTTTTATAAGGCCTGGTATCAGATTCAGTTTTAGGTAAACAGCCATCTGAAAATCTCACTTCAGCTCTACCATGAATAAGACCACATGAAATTTGACCAGGTTCGGGCCCATCTTTGTGGATAGAAGTTTTAGGCCTCAACACGGAACTTTCTTTTGAAATATGTCCGAACTCATCCAAACTAGCCATGGCTTTCTTTGATTCTGAAAGGGCCAGAGAAGAGCTAATTTCATCCAGGTCGGTAAAAATTCAGACCTAAGCATAGACAGTAGTCACACTAACAAATCACCTTTGTCCGCTGGGATTACACTTCTGCTGGACTTGCCATCTTTTGCAGCATTGTCCCCCACTCTGTCAAACCCTAACTTAGACGACCCCAAGCTGCTAGCCCCTGTTATTATATTCTTTCTCAGATATGGAGGATTAATGAGCTTTAGGTCTTTCCTCCGATTAAAAAAGCAATCCACTGCAATGCATTTTCTATTTGAGGAAAGTGGAAGAAAATTAATGTATTCATGGGAAACAAAGAAGATAAGGACAATTCATATCTCAAGAACCATG
The DNA here is from genome assembly GCA_003952965.2 of Morella rubra. NCBI lineage: Eukaryota > Viridiplantae > Streptophyta > Magnoliopsida > Fagales > Myricaceae > Morella > Morella rubra. The sequence continues at coordinate 7,756,950 of CM025851.1, read as the reverse complement.
AAATTCCTGTAGAATTAGGACTGCCATCAAGTCGCCCGCCAGTTTCAGAACTGCAGAGAGTTCAAAGTAGAAATTTCTTTTATCAGAAATGGAATTGCACTTCTATTATTGTAGTATTTTATGGACAACAAAAATACCATAACATTTTCGTTCATAGCATGACTGATTATGCAACTAGAGATTTTTGTCTATACAATTCAAATAAAAATTGGACTGTACATTCCAGGGGCCTCTAGCTGATTCAAGATACGTAAATCAATGTTAGAACATTTTTTTTTCCTTCTCTCTCACAAGGATCAACCTGATCAAATCCCGTTTCTCATCAAAAGGCAAGATTTATTCGAGTAATTTGTAGACACAAATCTGACCTTTAATTCCAGCTATATCATCTGCAAAATCTTCTGATACTATCCATTTTCCAACATCAAAAGTACGGTAAAAGAAGTAGTCAGCCATTTTCAAATCCCCTTCAGATGCTCGGGGATTTCTCTCATCCTTCGTGGTGCAAACAACATTGCACTTTCTACCAACTGCTTCCTGAAATATAAAAAAAGGAACAAAAACAAAAAACAGCAGAAGAGAGAGGTGAAAGAGGCCAGTCATTCCAATAATTTGCCAAAATTATGAAGACAGTGGTTAAGCCTTACATTTATAATAGAGACCCAAGTCGATGAGATATTGATATCAATAAGACGATAAAAAGCCAGCAGGTTATCAAAATAAGACAAACACATTTCTGCTAGAAAGTTCAGAGAGAGAATGAGAGACAATGTTGTAAAATCTTATTGAATTAAATATCAGATCGATACAAGGTGAATAACAAGTTCAACATTCTTCAAGAAATACTGAAAATCGTTATTGTCTTTGAAGTACACATCCTTGAGTTTTAGGAAGGTTTGTAACGTGAGCAAACTATCCGAACCGGCCTGGTGACTCTTTCCCGCCGAGCGATCCACCCTCAGAACCTTGGATACCCTCTCTAAACCCCAGCGCGTAGAAAGTCCACCGCAGAACTTGATCATGTGCTTCAGATCGTACACCTTAGGCCCAAAGAAGTTCTTCACTAACCTCATAAACGTCGCGAGATCGGAGGGTAATGGTTTGTTCGTCAAGATCTTGAGGAGATACCCGAAATCGCAATCCCCGTGGAACGTGATCCAACTATGGCTTCCCCCAAACAACATGCCTGAACTCATTATAAGCCGTGCAAAGTCGCGAGAATCAATACCCTTCTCTCGGTTCTTGGCGAAATCAATTCCTTGGGATTCCAATAAGTCGATGGAGTCTGGATTTTGAAGGTCCCATTCGACGTCGAAATCCCGAAAGTTGAATTCCCAGACGTAGCAACACCCGTTACCGAGATTCGGAAGATTTCCTTCGGCATCACAGAGACTCAGACCCAACTGGATGATCTTCGTAGCATCAACGTTGGCCTTCATTACTTGGTACCTGACGACCGGAGCGATTCGAGGGGAGAGAGCGCAGCCAGGGAAAGCTCCGAGTTGAGAGTAGACAGTGCCTGGAAATTCTGTATCAATGGCGATGAGAGGATACCGGAGGAGGGCATCGTTGATGGTGCGGAATTCTTGTTCGAGGTTGTCTTGCCAGACTTCGCACACAACAACGGGAAGCTGAGGAGCCATTGCGAATGAATGCATTACAATATTATATGACCAACGAGGTGTGTCGGCCAAGGCATATATAGATGAAAAATCCCACTGGGCGCGTCGCAGGATCCTTGAATTGCCGCCGAAACCCAAATACGTAGACCGCCTTAATTTTTCATTTTTATTTTTTTTTTAAAGAAACGACCCTTAATAACTTTAACACCTCAAATTGCAACTGCCGCCTTAATTTTCATTTTTATTTTTTATAAAAGAAACGACCCTAATTAGACTTCAACTAAAATTGCGACTGCTTTTATTGTAATGTACAAGTTATCCATGTTGACAAAATATTGCTCCCTCATCCTAGCCGTTCTTATTCTCAATTATAAAAATTAATGACATAAGAATTATTTTTTAGTGCAACTTCGTGAGTAGATGTTAATCAATGGTCACATTGAAATTTATAAGATGTTATAAGGATGTAAGTTGATAATATTAATTAATTAATACAAATAAAGATATATAGAAAAAACAGCACTTGAAAGAGTTTGGGAAGGATGAATCAATTAAAAGCAGCTATGGGTGCTACAGTTGACCATGCACAGTAAAACGTGTGATCATCGTCAGGGTAGTTCCTGCTCTTCTGCTTCATCCGTGGTTGCCGCCCACCAATCAGTATAGCTGAGAAAAAATAGCCAAATTGAAATCCAATTGACATTTTTCATAGGCAACTTTAAAAATTTTGGGAATTTACGTAGCAGTTCTTCTCCAAAATTCCAGGCTTTCACCAACTAAGTTCGAGGAGGTGATGGAATTGTCCAAAATATCGGCACCCTTATATGCCTCTTTTACCGTTTACAAAGACCCAAAAATTCCTTGAAAATGAGAATGCAGTCATTCACTTCTCATTGTTTCTGTGCGAGTTTCAGCCTGCTTCTAAGCCCTTGCATCTCCTTTGCTTGTGCCTACAAGGATAGAATTGTCAAGGAAGAGCAAATTAGTTTAGAACCTTGAGACTTTGAAACAGTGATGCAGCTCCATTACACAAGTATATAAAAGTACACACTCAAAAAAAATTATATGAACGTACGTATATTAAGAATCTTCCTGTATTTAACAGTTTAGTGTTTTACTTGTCTTTTCAGAGAATATGTAGGAGAATTGTTTAGAGATTTGGCCCTATTATCTTGGGGTATAAAAAGGGCACAGACAGAAAGAACTTGAAAGTAGTTGGTTCTTCAAACAATAAAGAAGGATAGGGCTTATAAATTTGAAAGTAAAATGCGTGGTGAATAATGAAGAGAATGGATCACTTCATTTTTAATTTTTTACTTATCATAAAGAATGAAGTGAAGTGATCCATTCTCTTCCATGCAGCAAAGTCATTCCCTCTGATTATTTATACCAAATTTCGTGAATGATCAAAAGGCCACTAAATGATTTTCTACTCCAGTTGTTTTAAGAGGAGAATAAAAATCACTAAGAACCTACTTACCACTATTTGCCTGTAAAATAATTCAACAATTCATAAACATTTAGCATGCAAAATGTCCGTAGCAAAACAGTGAATTATCATTTGATAGTGATAATAGTAAACCCGGACAAAAATTACACAAGTATTTGTACAGATAAAAGAAAACTAAGACCGTTCCTTGTGCGACTCATGTGCTTTAGCATGTAAAGTAGCATAAACACATGAAAAAAAAGAGAAGAAAAAGATCAGGCCAATAAAGCACCTGAAATAATGCCTTCCGCCATTTATCTGATTTCACCTGCAGACCACGCCACTGCATGGCTAGATCATATTCAAGGGTATTTGGCTGGGAACTGTGTGATGTTGATACTGCATTTCTCTTTGGAAAAAAAAAAGCAACCAAACAATGTTTTAAGCCCTTGTTGAAGAAATACAAAATTAAAGTAAATTTGTCAGGAAGTGAATCACCACCTCATCACGTCCCTGTTGATGCTTGATTCTGGGAATGACCATGTGGCCAAGAAAGTTGGTTGGTTTGCCAGGCTGTCTTAGAGTTCCTCTGCAAGCAATGACAGTTCTGTGGGTGAAACAAAGGAAAATGTGTATCAGTTAGGTGGGCAATTTATCTCATCCATATAACATTAAAGCTTTCCCATATTATCCTTAGAAGTACTCCATAGAACTCCGAAGTCTAAATCCATAGAAATTCTACAATTTGCAAGTTCTCTTGGTTATGAAAACATCACAAATGGTATTTATGATACATGAAAAGCGTCCAATTACTACTAAAAATAATAATAAGGGGAAATGATATTATGGAAAAGATAATATAAACCAGGATACCAATAAAAAAGATACAGATCAAAATTTTCAATATGTATAATAACTAACCATCGCTGATATTAGTCCTGTACCATACTTTAATTACTGTTAAAACCAAGTCAACCCTGTTGTGAAAAAAAAAAAAAAAAACAACCCTTTTTTTTTTTTTTTTTGAAAAAAAAAAAAAAAGTACAACCCTAAGTTGTAAAATATAGCTGTAATCTTACATTACATGGGGATTGGACCTCTGAATTCTCCGAATGAAAATTCTAAATAACTTGCATACCAAATTTCAGAACATCACAACTAAGAAAGGAGAAGAATTCCAGATGGAGAATAAAGAAACTGAGAATCAAATACCTCCCATTTGCTAGAATTAGGCATCTCCTTTCAAACTCCAGAATTGCAGAATCAGCTGCCACTTTTGTTTTGAATATAACAAAAGCTTTACCTGATAGTACATGAAACAATTAGCATCCAACCTCGTGGAAGCTATGGCACCTCAATCAAAAGATCAAACACCAAATTACGCGAGTTTCTGCAACAATAAAAAAATGCAAAACAGAAGAGCCACAGCTACCTCCCATACCATAATTGGGATGAGAAAAAGTACTGTGCTCTATCATCCTTGCATTGACCTTCTCCTAAAATGCATGCCAAACGAGATCCTGAGGTAGAAAGAAAAGGACAAAGTATCAATAGAATGCTATAGACTTGGCTGAATGGTATTCATCTCTAAAAAACTCCTGAACTTTCCCCCGAACTGTAAATTTACCTATATTCAACAACATTTGGTGACAATGCAATTATGACTGGAAAGATTGAGAGCGTATAATATAACAATCATATCCTTTTTTTATGTAATTTCTTTCGGATCAACTAATTTGAAGATTACATTAGAGTCACTAATAATTTGTATTTAGACAAACTAGGTTCAGACACTACCAAGTCAGTTTTAGTCGAACTCACCCATTTTCACCTATTATAAGCCAGAAACAAAGTCAATAGATCTGTAATGAAAAGGCAGATATTCTCAGAATTGTAAAATTAATTACCACCTGATTTATATACGTACTTATCGTAAACAGCATTGCACATTTGGGTAATTGAGTGCCTCCATATTTATTATGAAAAAGGCATTCAGCTAGTTTTTTCACTTCATATGGTTTCATTAGTCATTTGCATATTATATGTTGCAAATTACTAAAAAATATACTCATACGTGGGAAAATGACAGAAGCCTCATCAATATAGAAAGGATGGAGCAACTGATGGCCATCACAGTTTATCCCTTGATGTTGCAAGCCTTTGTAACCTCTGAGAATAATCGTTTATGAGAAGAGAAGCATGTTTGACAAACCTAAATTTGGACTCTGTTCAAATTTGTACTTCGTACATGCAGAATCATGTGCAACACTCATGCAAGTTTGCCCATTTCACAAGAGGCCTTCTAGTCTTTATACTACATCACGGTGCTGGATAGTATGGACTATCAGCAAGAAATAGCTTCATAAGCTTTTCTTTGCTACTAGAGTATGTATTGTCCTAGGGTAATGAGATGTAGCAATCACACATGTAAATTTTCAGGTGATTGGATCTGTGGAATTTTGTGGTTAATTTTCATTTTGGAATGATATTAGTTCTAGGACGTCAGAGAAAATAGTACTGAATTTAGGAGTAAATTTTCCTTTTAACGCTTGTCTTCTACCCAATACTTGTAATGTGAATGTTAGGTCCAGTTCATATCCTTGTAATCATATACGTCCTTCCATAACTTCAATAGTAGTTTTGTATTTCCTACATACTCAGTAATTACTGTTCTCAGACTGGCTAATCTTCTCAAAGTTAAAAGAAGATCGTGAAGGCCTACACAGCATAGTTCTACAAAATCATAAACCAAGGGTCTTAGTTTCTATTTTTTTACCTGTTCTCTTATTATATGTAAGAAGGAAACAAGAGAGATAAACCCGGAAAACAACTATTCATACCTCCACTTCTAATGACGTATAGGATGGATCCAGATTTTCTAGTAGGACCAGGGTGCCCCTTTCTTCAGCTGCCTGCAGTCTATGCTCCCATGACTGAAGAAGTGAAAAGTGAAAAAAAAAAAAAAAATCTGTTTAAGATGTGTTGTCAATTTCACTCAAGTTTTGAAGTATATTCTCTCATTAAGTATCTGAGTGTGGTTAGTTAGAAGAAACCAAAAGAAGCTCTTTAATTGAATTGACACAAATCCTATAGCAAAGAGAGTGAACAAAAGAAATGTTTTAAGAGACCCACTTATAAAACATGTCAGAGATTATGTTACTGCACGTGGAGGATTTTGAGCTAGAAGCAAAAAAAAACAACAAAAAGAACTGGGCCTCTCAAGTACACACCCAAGATCTCACAAAACCCAAAAAGCAAATTCTGTCAAGCATTTTCTAGAGTGACAGGAGTTTGTTAGTGTCTTTTTGTTATTGGCAAAATTCCGTGTCAAAATATGTCCTAATTGAGTTGTAATTTGTTACAGTTGCTTGGTTGATGTGTTCAAGTGATTAAACAAGTTTCGCAAGCAACATCCAACAGTTCTAATAAAACCCTGCTTGTCAAGCGACATCCGACTGTTGCAAAATTGTTATTGATTTTTTAATTAGAGGAGAAACACATATTGACCCCTCTAAGTGTTACTAGGGTCTAAACTGGATTTTTCAGAGTTAAAACTCAAGACAATATTTCCAAACCAAGCAATATTAGGGGGAACCGAGTACCAATATATGAACCAGAGCTGTTATGGAACCGTAGAAGACAAGCAATAGTATCTCCAGCAGAAAAATAAAAACAGATTTTTTGTTTCATAGCTTCCTTAACTAATTGAAACTATAGATAGGAACTTATCTATCTGAAGTTCAAGGCATAACAGAAGTGTCTATTCTTCTCCGTGACTGGTCTCACCCATAACTCCCAATAAGTATGACATCCTTCTTGCCACTGATACAGGGTAATCACATCACTTCTATCATATAGATAAATAACACATGTTAATCTCATGCTCCAGAATGAAGAAAGGATTGAGGAGGTCGTACATTTAATTGAGATGGATGGCTATGGGGGAAAAAACCATAAGGGCTGAAAACTCTCATTCATCATTAACTAATGCATTTGATCTTAATTCAAGTTCCAAAATCTAGACGCTTTTATCCTGATTAAAAGTTTAAAACTTTAATTTCCAATACAAAGAAGCTTCCCAGAAATACAAAACTGTCTTTCTTTTCGGCGCAAATTAACACAATATTAATCCATGTAAACAGTGAAACAGTCAACTGGAAGTCCATGGTAAAATAGAGGAACAGAAACTCACGAGTTGCTTGAACCAATTTCCTCTATCCTGCAAGAAAATAAGAGAATCAGAAATAGCCACTGTATTCATAGGATGAAAACTCACCTTCGTGTGCAACTCTTTGCAAACAACTACTCTAAATATGTTATTCTGATCCTGGATAACAAACAAGACCAGTACATGACAAAGAAGTTTTCAGCTTTCCATCATGTAGTAATGACAACACTCAAATTTCTCAACAGTATTCGATATTAATGAACAGCAAAGAGCCCTTCAGCTTTCTATGAACAATTGAAAATTTTATATACATAGGAAATAATGGAAAGCATGAGTATAATTTCTTGTATTGAAGAACTGAAATTTAAAAATTTTGCGACATCAACTCAAAACACTTGAGACTTACAGCATTGGGGGTTCCAGTAATCTCTGCCATGTTGCCAAGAGTTTTAACATCCCCATTCCCTGCAAGTTCTGGAACTGCTTTACAACAAGCCTTGGTTGCCTTTCCATCAAAACCTTCTCCCTCTGCACATCCCCTTTTCTGATCAATGGAACTTCCAGCCAGAGGAAGCCTCCTCTTTTTATAAGGCCTGGTATCAGATTCAGTCTTAGGTAAACGGCCATCCGAAAATCTCACTTTAGTTCTACCATGAATACGACCACTTGAAATTCGACCAGGTTCGGGCCCATCTTTGTGGATAGAAGTTTTGGGCCTCAACACGGGACTCTCTTTTGAAATATGTCTGAACTCACCCAAACTAGCCATGGCTTTCTTTGATTCTGAAAAGGCCAGAGAAGAGCCAATTTAATCCGGGTCTGTAAAAATTCAGACCTAAGCATAGTCAGTAGTCACGCTAAGAATCACCTTTCACCGCTGGGATTAAACTACTGCCAGACTTGCCATCTTTTGCAGAATTGTCCCCCACTCTGTCAAACCCTAACTTAGATGACTCCAAGCTGCTAGCCCCCATTATTATATTCTTTCTCAGATATGGAGGATTAACGAGCTTTAGGTCTTTCATCCAATTAAAAAAGCAATCCACTGCAATACATTTACTATTTGAGGAAAGTGGAAAAAAAAAAGTAATGTATTCATGGGAAACAAAGAAGACAAGTACAATTTAGTTCTCAAGAACCATGAAATTCCTATAGAATCAAGACTGGCATCAAGTCACCCGCCAGTTTCGGAACTGTAGAGAGTTCAAAGTAGAAATTTCTTTTATAAGAAATGGAATTGCACTTCTAATTATTGTAATATTTTATGGACAACAAAAATACCATAACATTTTCGTTCATAGCATGACTGATTATGCAACTAGAGATTTTTGTCTATACAATTCAAATAAGAATTGAACTGTAACTTCCAGGGGCCCCTAGCTGATTCAAGGTATGTAAAACAATGTTAGAAAAAAAAAATTTCCTTTCCTTTCACAAGGATCAACCTGATCAAAATCCCATTTCTCATCAAAAGGGCAAGATTTATTCGAGTAATTTGTAGACACAAATCTGACCTTTAATTCCAGCTATATCAGCTGCAAAATCTTCTGATATTATACATTTTCCAACATCAAAAGTACGGTATAAGAAGTAGTCAGCCATTTTCAGATCTGCTTCAGATGCTCGGGGATTTCTTTCATCCTTTGTTGTGCAAACAACATTGCACTTTCTAACAACTGCTTCCTGAAATATAAAAAAAGGAACAAAAACAAAAAACAGCAGAAGAGAGAGATGAAAGAGGCCAGTCATTCCATAATTTGCCAAAATTATGAAGACAGTGGTTAAGCCTTACATTTATAACTGAGACCCAAGTCGATGAGATATTGATTGATAAGACAAAAAAAAGCCAGCAGGTTATCAAAAAAAGACAAACTCATTTCTGCTAGAAAGTTCAGAGAGAGAATGAGAGAATGTTGTAAAATACTACTTCACAGTTACTTATCAAAAAAAAAAATACTACTTCACAGTTCTATAGAAGTCAAATCGGAAGAGTAACAGCATCTCAAGTTTGTTCAATTCAATGCCTCTTTTTGCCACTGCCCAGAACCCCCTCCCCAACTTAAACTGCATATAAACTGAGCAACGTGTAGTTCTTTGGTAGCCTTCAGCCTCACAAGCACATATGACCTCATTCGAACAGTTCATATCCATTATGGAAGGCAGGATCATCATAAATCCTCTTATACCTCCACCCATAAAGCACTATCCAAGCAATTCTTTTCTGGAATACTTAACTGTCACCTCCATAGACCAGAAATAGGTTCTTTAAAGAACAACTTATCCAATCAAATTAAAGATTGCCATCTTATACACATTCATATTACAGCCGCTTCTGATACAACAGGAGTATGGGGTAAGTAACAGCAGTTGTTATGGGAAGAGGAAGTCAATATGCCCCTAAACAAAATAAGAAACTTAAACAATATCATGAAATGTAACTGTAATTGAAAGCATATCAATACATCTTAGCGTAAAACCAGGTTTACTGATCTTTCAATGCCTCAAGTGCAAAGTGTCATCTTCTGTAATTTAAAACCATTTTTAACCCACTGGGGACAACTTTTTCCCTCCTTAGTTGTTAAGAACATCATTGTAGCTAATATACAAACCGTCTGTTCAATCACCACAAAGAGCCTCCAGAACTGCTTCTAATCTTTCATATAACTGGTCCTACGCCATATGAAAAACAAAAAACAAAACAAAAGCCAGAAATATGCAAAAAGGAGCACCAAAGTTATACCTAAAACTCAATGGAAAAGCATCAATGTTCAATTAGATACTAGCAAGTCGCTAACCCTGCCAATGCCATGCTTAGTGTCATATCCCTTTAGAGTCCCAAAACTGGGAAAAGTTTGGGGTAGAATGACAACTGACTTACAATTATTGTCACGTTCATGAACATGGATCCTATGCTTAGTGTCATATCCTAGCTGTTGAGATATCACGTTTATGGTTGTGTGACTTTGCCAAGGGATATCTCACCAGCTTCATAGTCTTTAGACCTCCCAAAGTCTAATGAAGGTTTCACTACCTTGCCCAAAATTCAATGCATCACGACAATATCACTAAAACGGGAAGAAAGAATGCTTAGCATACAAATATTATATTTTTCTTTTCAAAGGACATATAGCAGGAATATTACACAGTAGGGTCTATAGCAGAATGGCATAAAAAACACAGCTTTATAGAACCTTGACTTGCAAGATTCATGACTAAATTGAACCTTGACTTGCAAGATTCATGACTAAAGAGATCATTAGTGGACTATCGTATCATAGGGCACATCAGAACTACACTTTCATCCCTTTCCACCTTGAACACACCACATTTTCTTTGATAACATGAAATCAAATTTCATGCTATAGATAGGAGTAACATTTCTCTGTAGTTACAAAGCATCATTGCCAACGACATCGACAGTTCAGATAGAACAGTTAATCTATGCTTCATATATACCCAATACACAACCTAGCTTGGAAGTTTGACTAAATGTATCATACAAAGTAATTGTATCACGCAAATTGTACCATATGAGAAAAGATAAGATATAAATACGATATTAATAAGAGATCTGATTTACCCAAGAATTTATATTGTAAAGTCCTTTTCCTTCACCAGATGCTAAAAATAACTCATTCCAGTGTGGATTGGCCTCTCCAAAAAAGTTTCGTACTTCACTAGGACGAAAGAACCACACCACCTTCACTCTCTTTCCTTGAGTTGGAGTCTCATATATTTTCACAAGCTTACCAATAGAAGTCTCAGGGTCACCAGAGCGGTAAAAGTACGCGCAATCATAAAGTAAGTACTCCATGCCATGACAAGTAAATGACTCATAATATCGAATGTCTTCATCTGTTCCACTAACTCCTATCTTAATTCCCGACTTAAATTTCATATTCTCTTGGACATTTGCCACCCCATGATGCGACATGATAGATTTTTTCTTTGAAATAGTAATAATGCTCAGCTCTATACGCTCTGGAAACCTAAAATCAAACAAAAAGCATTACGTTATTAATTTTCCATAAACATAACGAAAAGATCTTTAAAAGAAAAAATCAATGAGAAAACTTATACGATGCATTATAGACTATATTTATTATTTAGACATCACGGTTCCCCACGTGTAGATCTGAACAATAACTTGGGACCTCTAGGTGAGACTTCCTCAATAATAACAAGTGGGAGGCTTATCAAACCAATCTGAGAGTAACTAGTTGGATGCAGGAAAAGCTAGAAGCATTGACAAATCAACAACCAAGTAGAATAATCTAAGGGATATCCGGATATGTTCGACATAAAATAGATCCAACCGATTGCAACATGGCACAGAACCAAAAGGATCTGAGGGAAAATTTCTTGGTATTTCTTATAAGACAGTAGAAAAAAAGGTGGCAAAGTCTCACTATTCATTATTCTAGTAATTGCACATATTGCATGTTGCCAATACAATGTGGCTAAGTTAACAAGGCCGAATACCCTCGAAGCCATTTGCTCTCCAGTAGAAATGAATTTCCCGTGAATGAGTTTTTTGGTGAGGACACCCAGAAAGAACAGAAAATAACGGCCATAGTCAAGATCTAAAACAGCAAAAGTTGATAGTAGTGCACTGTTCAAACATTCCAGTATTCAAACGAATGAACGATCAAGCATTCCACTGGGAATGGCAGGAAAATTTGCAATAGTGAAAGTTGATGGCGGATGAGACCACAGAGTGAATCTCATCTCCTCATGTCTTTCGTACGACTGAAAAGTTGAAAACTACACTCAAATACTAACTTCGCCACGTTTTATAACTGGGAAATTTTTTTTGATAGAATATCCACTAATCTCCTCAAAAAGCAATTTGCAGGGATAAACAAGAGCAGCTTAACAGTCTTGATTCAAAAGAATCATCCAGAAACCAAACGTACGTATAAATAGACAAAACAAACGCCACAAAAAAAATAAAGAAAAAAAGAAAGAGCAGTGAATATATCTAGCCAATCCCCTCCGATTTCAACTCGGTGGGGGCATTAGGACACACGTAGTAATAAAAAAAAAAAAAAGACAAAAAGAATACTATACACTTTCACACGGCACATATATACAGTAAGAAGTTCAAAAGAAAGAATTAAGAATCGGTATGACTAGTTGTCAAAAAGAGCAGAATTCCACGATCCAGAAAAAAGGATTGCGGAGAGTGAAGAAAAATAGAATAACAAAGGACGTAGCTGAAAAACCCCCCACTTCGTTTGTAAATAAAAGAATAGAGCCCGAGGATTTCATATACCAATCAAACCATGGTCCTGATGGGCACTCGTAGTATTCCTAGGCAACGAACAAGAAAAAACCTATTAACAACGTACATCAGATATAATTAAATACAACACGAAAGAACAGAAAAAAAAAAAAAAACCACTAAAATGAAAAAGGTTTAAAACGCTGCCCAAGAAAGAGAGTAAGAGAGATAATGAGTTGCCCACAAGGAGAGACAAGAGTTTTGGAGTGAGGAAGTGTGCAGGTTTTCGTGGGAAAAGATTCATTCTAAAGCATTGGGTATGTTTTTATATCGGAGTAGATTTGCTTCTTCAAACCCAAGGGTCATCGGCACGTTTATATCCCTTGAATTTTAAAAATAAATCTAAGGCCTCCCTTACTCCCTTACAACAGCATGTCCAAAAGCGTTGGATGAAATCTTCTCCCGGTTTTTGTCCCTAACCTGTTCAAGGAAACCGGAGAGAAAGACAGAAACCAAAATGAAAAAGGGCGGTGGTGGCAGGCAGCAAAAGGTGATCATGGTATACGGAGGAGGGCTCAAAATAAGTCCTCATAAGTCATAATACGAGAATCCCCCACAATGCTCGGTTTCATCCATGACCAAACGAAGAATGTAGAAAATTGAAGAAAATAGTCCATGTGAAGCTGAAAAAGGCTGAAAGTGAAATTTACCATTAGAAAAGTGAACCAAAATACAAATCCATTCGATGTTAAGACTCTGGAGAAAAGCTTAATGCAAATGGTTTCCGTCCGAATCCAAAACAAGAAGAGAAAGTAGTTGTTAACTTGTTATACCAAGCCGGAAACCAAAGCGACCAAAGTCATAGAAGCTGCTGAAGAGAGAGAGTTAAGATTAACGAGAGTGTTCCAAGATAAATGCGAGAACAAGGAGAACCGAGCGTCTGTTAAAAGGAGCATCAGACCCAAGTAACCGCGACGGAAGAGGTCCAAATCAGAAACATAATGGTAGAGTTTCTTGATGTAGCACCAGAGAGAGAAGTACGTTCGTACAGCTTCCAAACAAACCTGGAGAGAGACGGCCAGGGGGTAGTGGCTGTGCCAAGTGAGAGCCTTCGCTCCAATGTAGAAATGGCGTGCAAATCGGCGTAAACATATAAAAGCACTGGGGCGCGCAGTGCTACCAATGTCGTTAATGCAGCAAACAGGTTCAGAGCGACTGCATTAGCGTATTAAAAAATTCTTGTACTTTTTTTCCCCAGAAAAAGATTTTCTTTTTTGCTTGTTATTGTTGAACTTGATCATTTACGAAATATTAGTATCTTTACATAATTTTTAATAACTTTTAACATAAATTTTAATAAATTTTTAAAAAAATTATAACAAATATTCTCTCTATACTTTTTTACATAATTTAAATAATTTTTTAATTAAATAATTATATCAAATCATCTTTTTTTATATTTTTTTATAAATTTTAATAAAAATTTATAAAATTTTAATTTATCTAAATATTAAAAATTTTAAAAAAATTTATAATTCTTTTTACAGAACGAACATGAAGCTCGTTTTGTCATCATATGATGGAATAATTTAATTTTGTTCGACAGAAACGTCTCAATTGAGAACCACTCGTGTCCAGTGTCCTCAAGTTACCCATCTCGTCTACTACCAGAATTAGTGAACTGGCGGCATAAGACTACCCGAGTGCACTGATGCAACTATACATCCTAATCGACAGACGTCAACGTCAACTGCCAAATTCTGACTCGTAAGGGCCAAAGCACCAGATATGGATGATCCATGCAATGCGAGCACCCGCAAATAAAAAGTAACTCCTCTGCCTTCGCGGAAACAACTCTAATAATCTCAATATAATCTACTTTCGGTCGGGAAGAATATACGTGTTGCAGTTATTTTTAAATGATGTTAAAATATATTTTTAATTTTAAAATTTTCAGATTAAAAAAAATAATGATGCGCGTCAAATCACAATAAAAATTACCCAATAAAAAAAAATCCCTCGAATAGTCAAATGAAAATCCCGAATTAATTACCCAATAAAAAAAAAAAAAACCAAATCCGATTAGCTTTTTCCTGAGCTCGATACTCAATGCGCGTCAAATCACATCGCGTCACTCTTGCAACTTCTAGAAAATCGTGCCTTCTATTGCTCTCGTATCAACTTGTCATATCTGGGTAATCAGCTTTGCTATTTCAATTTCTATATATATACACTGAAATTTCGAAAAAGTCCGAAAAGTTTAGTCGGTTCATATCTATCCATATGACTGTGATTTCTATTTATTAATTTCGAGTAATTGCCCGTCAACTCACAATTTTAATTTTGTGCCTTTTTATATTTTTTGCGTTAATTTAAATAAAAATTAATATTTTTTTATTAATAAATAATTATTTACAACAACAACAAGATAGGACGGTCTAAAAATATGAGATTAAAATTATAGTCTCTTGAATTAAGAATATTAATTTTTATCTTTATCAATAATAGAGGATGCAAGAGATAACAGAATTGAAAGGTACCAAAATTGATAATGTGATATACAAAAGCTATTGTTGAATTTATAAATTTTTTAAAAAAAATTATTGGTGTTGTGAAAGTTGAGATAATTGCAATTTTATTAGATTTTGTAAAAAAATAATAAATATATTTTTTAAAATACGTTTACTAGACGTTTGAACAAAATTAAAATTTTGTAAGATAATGTTAAAAAGGAAAGAGAGTGGTTATTTGATTGAATTTTATATGTTTATTTTAATAGAGAGATTATTTTTAAGTTAATTTTAAAAAAAATAATTAAAATAACAAAAATATTGTGAGCACAAATTTGATGTGAAAACTGAAAATTTTTAGATCACAAATTTATGTTTGGATCTAAAAATTCTTAAAACTTTAAGAATTCTAAATTTGTAACCATGCCAAAAATATAATCAACCAAGCCTGGAAGTTGTATTTAAAAGAGAGAGAGAGAGAGGGAAAAAAAAAGGAGCGTGCTCTTTTCCGTTCAAGCATATCAAGGGATACCCATAAAAATGTTTACCGATCTATAAATAGAACGGTAACGAAGTAAAGGAAAAACTTTAAGCACGTAGGAAAGCCCGAAAGGTAAGGAATCAACAATGGAATGAGCCAGGCAGGAGGAACTTGCCATTCCATTTTAGTAAGGACTTTGTGCCAAACAAGAAAGCACGGATAAGGAAAGATGAAACTAGAGCTACCGCTGGCATAAGCTTTTTCGTTACAATGCTCCTTTAGTAACTAATTCAATACGTGAAAAATTATAATTTAAATAATAAAATCTCTATCTTTACAACTTGAATTTTGAGAGATACATGTTGATTTCACATAATATTATAGTTAAATCTTGAGTTTAAGATCTGATTTTGTATTTGATCTTATCTCGCTTAAAAAATTACAAATTCAATTGAAGTTTTTTTTTTCAATGGCAAAAAAAGTGATTTTTTTTTAAGGTTTGTACTTTCTTTATAATTTTGCCACTCTAAAATCTGTAATCCTAATTTTGTCTATGAATTAAGAAGAGTCTATCCCATATGAAAAGAAGTATTAAATAATATAATTTAAGTAAATAAAATTTTTTATTTCTGATAGTTTAAACTTTTAAGATAGGAGTTTCACAGAACACAAGCAATAATGAATACTAATTAACAAAGAGTCACTTTGCATGAATTAGTTAACAAATATTTCATTATTTAATCTATTTCATTAGCTAATCAATCTTTGTTAATTGAAAGATGATTCACGTTGGGGATGATCAATGATTAATTTACGAAAGTAAACGGCATCCCGCGCACGTGAAGAACTGGAAAAGTTAAATGCAGGAGTTCATTCCAGAGTCATTTTTGTCCTCATATAGCTTCTCGTTGAGCTAGTAAGAAGGAAAATGCTTTCAGGCGAGTAAGAACAAAAGTTGAGCAAATGGTTGCGTAGAAGGAAAGCGATTAATGGCGCAGAAAGGAAAAATGCTCGTAGTTGAGCAGAGTTTAGCCCAATGAATCCTGCACTCCACGCGGCCCGAGTTTAGAATCTGTCTCTGACACAGTTTTACCTTGAATAGCTCATTGTAACCCAACCAACTTTTTAGCTTTACGAGTCGCTGTCTCACTACCTACTCATTGTTACGGTTTTTACTACTTTTGCCTCTATTTTCTGGGTCACGACCTATTCCCATATCCCTCCCACGCACATGCTGATCAAGCCTGGAAACAGCGTCAGAACGACAAGACTTGACCAAAATTAAAAGGAAAAAGGCTGTTCTTTATGCAAGACAAATTCTTTTTTCTTCGTTGTCCCAAAGTAGTACTCCAAAACCCTGTATGCTCTGGCATTTTCTTTTCTTTTTTCTTCCAGGAAGAAAAATCTGGTCTGCCGGCCTGTCAAATTCCCAGCCTATGACTAAACCGATCTCTTGATTATCGTGGGGACCGAAACTTTCCGTCTCAATTTCCCACCACCTTATTATACTACTAAATAAACCATCAACGCCACTATTTGTCTCACTTCAACATTCTACACTTCTCCTTCTTTTTACGGGCACCCCATGCCACTCGCTAATCTGTTGTATTTGAATCCTAGGACTACAGCTAAAGACATCCGCCGATTTCCCCAGGAAACAAGACATCTCGTACATCGGCAGGGCAAAAATACTCGGAGAGAGTTCTGTGAGACTATAAATATTCAAATACGTGAAATCCCAATTTGATCCATGTACAAATTCATGCTATCTCTCCCCTCCTTTCAGAGAAAAATTAACATCTGCATCCATGAAACGACGACTTGAACAAAATAATAATATATTAATACATGCGAGAGAAGCTCTAAATCCCCTGGGGAATAAGGGTTAGGGTAACTGGGTAAGGCTCTAAACTAGCGCATCAAAAATACCCAAGAGAAGAGATCGCATTTTTGTCTCTTTCTCCTGGTGCAAAATGAGCGAAAGGAAAATAAAAGATTAACGGAAAAAAAAGGGACCGTCAGCATCAAAGAAGTATCCTGTTTATAAGTTACAATTGAAGGTTCCTTACAGGCTTTCCAAGTCAGGTTTAAATAAGAGTCCGCCTATGAAGGGTGATATAGCTGCGAGTAATGCCTTGGGGCACTCCTCATGTGGAAGATGCCCACATCCGGATATAGCAACCAGTCTCTGCACGGCAAAAAATCATGGTAAAGATCAGATCAAGTCATTATTATTTTTTCTTTCTTTTTTTTTTTTCTCCGTATTCTAACGTTGTAGTATGTATCTGTGGCATCCGAGCATTCTCTAAGAACTCTTTAGGCTTAATACGACTAGCCGGCCCGCAAAACCCTGACAAGAGGGGCGGCCTTTGTGCTTAGGAGTTTTGTGATGCGTCAATTGCTGGTTCTCCATGGGACTCATGGGTCAAACAGACTGAAACAAGTACATGGTAGAGGCAGTCGCCACTGCGATCGGAGGTTATATGACGAGATTTCTCATCCCCATTCACCAGGACATTATCCAACAATTGCGGCTAAATTTCATACTGGTGAAGTAATAGAACAAGAAATAATAGAAAGATACTTACAGAATTTACAAATTTTACAGCCATGGCTTGAGAAGATTTGAGAGAGACAAGGGCATCTTCGGCTCCGGTGATAACCAACACTGGAATATCTTCGATCGCTTTTATCAATGAATCTGCATTTTGGAGTGAAAGGGCCGTCTCCGATGACAGTCTACCTATCTCATGGAGCCCTTCATCCCAACCCTCTACACATAGGGGTGCCTGAGTGCATAACCAAAGGAACTGATGGTTAGCACACTGAATTTATCGACCACTAAGAGTGAGAAATCACTCAACTCCAGAGCTGTGCATCTTAGCCAACGGCCCAACCAAAGCTCAAGGGTAGGAAGTAAAGGACAGTTAATGTGAAAACACGAGTATGTAGTTTTACCAATTCAACAATATTGTACGATGCAAGCCAAAGACTCTTTTGTGCAAACCAAAGACTGTTTTACCAAGAAACAAGCTTCCCAAACTGAAAACTTAACATTCAAGACTCGGCATTATTTGTTTGTATGTATATATGCCACTGTCCTACACCGAAATGCTACTTGAACAGTTAATGCACAGAGAAAATTACAGGGAATGAGATGAAAAGGTTGCCAAATTTTCCCTTCTAAAACACTTCACACCCAGAAGATTGATTAATCGTTTCTTTTCCACCGAATTCAAGGGGAAAATATAGCAATCAGAGTGTTCTGTTTTTCTTTACCATAACACATAAACTAATCCATTTTCTTATCAAACTTGAAGAAAATCTCCGAAATGAGTGTTTCTGAATGAGTACATCCCCTTCTCCTTTCACATATGCAAAAAGAGTGTTTGACAGACTATTTGAACCACATTATGCTACTGCATTATGTTAAGATAATAAGAACCAAACAAAACTATCCAATGGTATTAAGGTGGTGCAGACAAACCTTATAGAGGCTCAAAACCTCAGTTGTTAGCTTGGAAGCATCATACCACGCACGGCGATTAATCACTTGATTGACTTCTGCTCGCAGTAGGGGACGAACCAAGTGCTTCTTACCAAGTGAAGTATGCAGAAGAATCCTGGCAAAGGCTGGAACCACTTCTCTTGTCAAACTAACACTTAGCAGTACGACCCCCTGAATCACAATCTGAATCATGCAAGAAGGAAGAGATAAGGAGCTATTTCATTTAAATTTTTTGAAAATTCTCTCTCATTTGTAGTTTGTCCACTAACTTATAGCTGAAATTCAAGAACCCAACTCTGCAGCATTCTTGATAAAAGAGCTTTTTCTTCTTTGTTTTTTTTTTTTGGGGGGGGGGGGGGGGGGGGTGGGGGTGAGCAGATAAATGAACAGGAATATCCAAAAGGTAAAAAGCTCAATCTCTGTTGTTAGCTATGGGTTTTGGT
Source organism: Morella rubra (assembly GCA_003952965.2). Lineage (NCBI taxonomy): Eukaryota > Viridiplantae > Streptophyta > Magnoliopsida > Fagales > Myricaceae > Morella > Morella rubra. Next base: position 7,737,565 of record CM025851.1, on the reverse strand, counting down.
AAAACCAAGTGCTTTTCTTAAGGAACTCAACCTTTTAGGCATTAACCAAAAAGATATTACCTTTTTTTTGAACTGAAAGGAGCATCCATGAACAACAATCCACCCCACACCCCCTCGTAACAACATCTTAAGAGAATTTTAATTCACACAGAAATACAAGAAAAATACTCACATTGAAAGAATTCATTGATGATTGAACTCTTTGTGCAGCCTTCAAAGCAAGTAGGCCTCCATCATCGTGACCAACAAGAACTACCGAAGAAAACCCCATCTCAGAGCAGAAAGCAAGAAGCAAGTCTATCTGAAGCATCAAGTACACCAAAATTCAGAGTTATAACTGAATCAGCTGCTAAAAGAAAGTATAAAGACCATTAATACATTAAACTGCATGGAAAAAGACCAGAAAAGCAACCACAGGTTATTCTCTAAATGGCTTCGACTTTACACTGAAGGGGAGCACTCAATCAGGTATGCTAATGCTGTATCTGGCAGAAAAGGACGGAGGCTTTGAATTTGAAGCAGGAGGAATTCCATACCAATCGCAATAAGACCAGAAAAGCAATCACAAAACGACCACAGGATATTTTGTAAATGGCTTCAAATTGGCACTGAAAGGAGCGCTCAATCCGGTACACTTATGCTGTATTTGGCAGCAAAGGATGAAGGCTTTGAATTTGAAACAAGAGCTATACCTGAGAAGTGAGGACTCCAATTCTATCCAAAATCCACTTCTAAACCTCCAAAAATGTTGAAAACCAATTATTTGATTTGATTTCAGTTTCGCTTAGAAAGAAACAACAACAATAACATGACTTCAACTTAGAGCAGATAAACGTAAGATGAACATTTATACCTGCAGGACATATCTTCCCCTTCCTAGAAGGAGAGATATCTGAATTGAACTGGAATAGGTGGGGCACATGGCCCCTGGTGTAGGAAAGGGTTAAAATTATCAGAACAAGAAAAGAATAAAAGCGTAGAATTACCTGACTCTCAAGCCTAAAAGGATTAGGCAATTCATTTTCCTCCCAATCCTTCCGCCGTGGCCTTGAAGTTAATCCCCAACCAGGCCGATCAAAAGCAGCAACTGTGCAACCAACCTGCCTGGCCAGCGACCCCATCACATTCCTCCATGAGAAGACCCCACCCCCAAATCCATGCACCAGGACAACACCAAATTGGCCATTAGCCTGCGAGCCCCTCTCTAAAGGCCGAGAGCTCAACCTACTAACTCCGCCCTCCACACCGGTGTCATCTAGGCTCAAGACAGGGATTTCTTCAGAAAGCACAGGAGTTGCAGAACCATCTAACAAGGGAGCATAAGTGAAGAGCTGTGAAACTGATTGCTATAGCTCCTGTGAAATTGAAACTGGCCTTTTGGCAACAAACTTAATGGATGCCTCTCAAATTTTGGCCTTCCTCCCATGGCCATTTCTGGTGAGCTGCAGATAAGATCAGGTTCAAGAAAGGTGGTGGAGGATAACGAATGAGGTGGAGAACCAGGCAAGCTGAGCTTGTAATGCAGTGTACATGTTATGAAGAACTGTCGATGTCAGCAAGTAAACTGATAGGGAGTTCCTTTTTTCACGAGATGACCCGGAAGGCTTTCGCCTCATTTCACCGTCACTTTTTGGGGTCTTCCCTCCAGAGGGAGTAGGAGATCGCGGGACTTTCTGAAAGCCAGATACACATTTTTGCATGAAAGGACCTGTTAATTTGGTATGGAGAATGGTCAGGGAAAAAAAAAAAAAGGAAGCACAGCCCTCTTATGTATCCATGGAAACGTCATTGAGAAATCTAAATGAAAAGAACAGAGTTGCCATAGAGTAATATTGTGGAAGCAAGCACCTGCTAAGTCAAAGGGCCAATGTAAAGGAACATAACCGTGTAATGGACAAGAGTACATTCAGTTGCTTAAAAGACAACAGTATTACTTTTCCAAAACCAAATACCTACGAGGAAGGAGATCAACCATAAAACAAACTTATGCAAACTTACTGCTTCTGGGTCAACTCGGTGAAACATGAGCTTTCTCCGGGCTCTGCAGCTTGTCCTGTATGCAACCACAGTATGCCCAAGGGCAAAGACTACGGATGAAAGAAACAACACCGGCATTCCCCATGATTTCTTCACATGAAGCTTCTGCCTATAGAGGGAAGATGAGACTTCGGCCTCAATTTGAGAGTTAACTGAGAAAACACAGACCTTGATTGAAAGAAGAATAATCGAGACAAATGAACATAGAGTCACTGTTCCAAGGTATGGACCGTGCGAGAGAGCAGGCGCATCGCACATTGAATAAACACCTGCAGTCACAAAAAAACTGGATAAGAACCAGCAGAAAATGGGAAAAATTCATGTCTATCAGATGAAAATTTAAAAAGAAAACACGAACAGTTCCATTAGGTTCTGTTGGATTCTGCTTACGAAATCTTGTTACACTTGGTCACTGAAACATCTTGGTAAATATAAACTTGAAAAAATTGAATGAAGCATCAGAATCTCAGGCTTCATGCAACTGAAGTCCTGAATCACCTCTCCCACGAAAATTACAATATAAGTATCTGCTTTCACATGTTTGCCTTGGATGATTCTTTTAACTAAAAGCCAAACATGATAATCAGAGCTGTAATCTCCTTCCTTCTCTTCGTGGACTTTCATGGCAACCAAACGTGAAATTCAGAAATATAGTCGGTAAAACACGAACAGGTATTTTCATGATAGGAAAGTATAAAAACGTTTAAAACAGGTCTAAGCTCACTTGAGATGAGCACTCGTTTTCCTACGGATCAAAGACCCAAACATGAAATCAGAAAACACGAAGAGAAAAGAAAAAGACAACAAAAATAGGCTGTAATTAGGGGGAAACTCTTTCGGAAAAGAAAAACTCCACAGCTTGAATATACAGAATAGGCAAAACAACAAAATTGTTTGAATTTTTTATTCAGAAACAGCAAAAAAAATATTCGGCTTGGCATTGCGATTCCTTGAAAAACCAGCAACTTGAAGATCAAATTCCTTAAAAAATACAGATTGTAAATTTTTTTTTAAAAAAAATGTCTAAAAGCTGAAAGAGGCGGGGAGCATGAGGATCGTACAGATTATGACGAGAGATCTGACGACGGAGACGAGAGGAATATCGGTCAAGGAGCTCTTGAAAGCGTATCGACGCAAGTGCTCCTTGAAGCTGTAGCAATGGAAACAGGTAAAGCTCGATATCAAAACGAAGGGCACTAGCACGTCCCCTAAGGCCACAAGCACAGGTAGCGACGAGACTAGCAGCGACGCCACCATAGCCACCATGAAAAACACCGTCCTTACGATCCTCCTAAGCCTCTCCAGCCCTCCCTTCGCCATGACAAATCCGACGGTCCTGAACGAATCACGACTGTACGTCTGTATAACGGTCTGCACAAATTTCTCTCTCTCCGTTTGATCGTACTATTGTGGTTGCTTTATGTGGGACTGAGAGAGAGCGCTGAAACCCTAGCCGATAAAAAAAGAAGGTAATCCACCGGAGGCAGATTATCAGCCATTTCCGAAATATTTTTCCGTCGAGAGCCGGGGCCGGACGGTGATTCACAGCTTTATTGAGGACGGACGACTTAGAGGGCAAGGTGTCAGGAGGCGCTCTCTCAGAGGTCAGAGAGGGAGGGGGAGAGCTGTGAATCAAAACTCAGATGCCATTGGTGGTGTTTTTGAAAGTTTCCTCTACCTCTCTCTCGCTCACTCTGTTCTTATGTGTTTTCTTGACCCTGCTGGCCTGCTGTATTTCTTTATGTCTTTTTTTCTAACTTATTTGTATTTTTGGCCAAGTACTTTGTAATCATGGTTAACCAAAACTGTACTGGCAGAGAGGAAATCCATGTCAAATAAGAGTCATTTCTCTGACACCGCCTGATTCAGCCTGTTGCATACCTGTCAGCCTTTTTTGACTGACAGAACTACCCCTGATTGCGGGACACTAATTATTTGTTTATCTACTTTAATCTAAAGTTTGATATTTTCTTTTTCGAAAGTTAAGATTATTACTAAAAGATTATTCGGATATGTCCGCATAATTACCGAGGCTGGGTTCCTTGAGCTGGCCCATCAGAGACGGAATTCCTCCAAAGGGAAACTTTTTTATAAAAAGAAAAAACAAATTATAGCCAGGATTCTGGCATTAAACGTTTCTTTCTATCACTATCCCTCAACCACAATATTTTTTTTTCTCTTGTGTAAACAGCATAAATATGATTCCATAAGTTTCTCAAAAGTATTATTTTTTATATTAAAAAAATTCTAGTCAAACTTTACATAAAATTAAGGATTAAATACAATTTTTTACCTTATAATTATAAGAGTCTTAATACTTTGCACACCTAATTATTATTTTTATCACATTAAACTTACCAATTATCTTAATTTAGACACTTTGTCTTAGGGTTGCAAAGTTTCAAAAATCTTCTAAAATTAGCAGTATAAAATATATTTATCTTTAAAATTAAAATCACATGCCTAAGATCGTACTACCATTTTAACTAATTTATCACAAAATCAGATTAGTGAAAAAATTTCATCTTTGTGCCAGTAAAATTTTATATAAAATTACAACTTCATGAATCTTCGGACAGAGTTAAATTATCAGTCACATATTGCTATAAAATGAAACGTTAATTATTTATACTAATTTTAAAAAAAGTATATATAATTGAGAAACTTTAATACGAGCCTTAAAGTTGGGAGACATATATAGTAATTTTAAGAGATTAAATTTTGTTGAGAGAGTGAGATAGCGAACCATGTAATTAGTCCAGTTAAAAAATATTTAGGCACAAAAATTATGATAATAAATAACTAACTTCAAAGTGTACGTGGCTTTTGGCATGAAAGTAGCTAAAACAGTTAACAAATCCTGACACACCAAGCCTCGTCGTTCATCCAATGGAAGTAAACCAACTCGACAAACCAGTCAAAATTAAACACTCTAAAAAAGACTTGGGGATTAGGAAAAAGTCAGGAAAGTAACTCCATAGAGTGGAAGGGTAATTAAGGGAAACAGATCAAGCGTAGTTATTTATTTGGTTTAATAAGGGCGGCGAGCGATAAGAAAATGCTTCTTCAAAATTAAGCGAGAACCCCGAGAACGTGACCGTTAGAGGGTGGAGGAGATCGTGGTCGGGACCAGAAATCTAAAATAAAACCTGTCTACAATCCCGGCCATCTTGCCCGCAGGTCACGTCACGATCACCACTACCACGCATATGGATGACAGAGGCCTGGGTCCCATGTTCGTCCCTCCGCCACTGTGTTCCGTTTCCCCCCTGTAAGCCACGTGGCTGAACGGTACAGCCTGTAAGCGATGTACTGTCTGTAGGACCCAGTAGGAGTGGAGGGCGCAACGGTCGGATTCGTTTAAAAACAATTTCGCTCTCCTTTTTTTCTTTTTCTTTTTTTTTAACAAATGCTATTACCGCAATCGACGGCTCACACCTTCACAATTCAGGTGGTTTAGGGCTTTTTTTAGATGATAAGAATATTCGAAGGTTTCCCACCGATTAATTCCCTAAATTTGTGTAGGACGGATCCAGTAATTATACGCCTGAAGCCTGAAGTCCCTAGTAAAGTTTAAAGGAATTAGTAAAAGGCTTAATTAAAGCCTAGTCTTTAGGGTATTGCCTACTCTAAAATTAGTAGTTAAAGTAAATTTTGTCCTAAGTTGATCTTTCCAAAATTCTTCATCTCTTGATGCAGTTATTTTTCCAGTCGAGTAACCTGCAAATAATAATAATAAAAAAAAATCAACTTAGCTAGAGGGGACATGTGTTAACCAATTTAGGAACAGCCATGAGTCTACATTAAATGCTAAATCAACCAACACACATATAATTGGTTCCATTAATTTTAATTCGATCTGTTCTTTACGCGTTAGACCAACTCATTGTTTAATGCTAAGTTGTCAATGATAATTTTTTCCCTTAGTTAGTCGAACCTGAAATTTGAGTTAGAATTAAAATTAATAAAAATATTCATAAATGGCAATTTGAAAATTAAGGGGACATGTGTTTATTGGCAATTGGTTAATACATGTCTCGTTGGCCACTTTGAAATTTGCTCATTTATGAGGTTACATGAGTTGTCGAAACAAACAATTGACGCGAAGAATTCCACATGATGAAACTTATCTTAGGAATCAGTTTGAGATTGAGGAATACACATATACTAGTGGACTAATTAAGCCTTGGGTGATTTTCGGGTATTACAAAAACTCACTTTTTTGGAAAATTTTTATTTAACACACATGTTCAAAATAGAAAATCCACAATCTTAAAAAATTCATCATAGGCTCTTATATTTTTCAAACCAAAATTCTATCAAATCTTCTCTTTTGTACTTTTTTTTTATTAAATTTCAATATATTTTTGTTAAAAAATTTATCAAGTCATCTCTTTACATTTTTTTATTATAAATTTTAGTAAAAATCAATTTTATAATCAAATGTCTTTTAAAAAATTCATTAACTTTGTATAAAATTTAAATTTTATCTAAATATTCATACCATTGTCAAATTTTTTACAAATTTAAAGAATATTTTTGACAGGACTTAGTAAAACTTGAGAGTTTCTAATTGAGATGTGTAGCAAGAAAAACAGAAAAATAAAAAACAAAACAAAACAAAAAAAGAAAAAAAACATCGATAAGGTAATTTTAAGTAAAATAGAAATAAGCCTAGACAAAAAAAAAAAAAGAAAGAGTAAATAGAAATAAATTTTTGGGAAAAATATATTTTTCACCCACAAACTATCGGGGTAGTGATACATTGCATCTCAAACTACCATATTTAAGACATTGCACCCTCAAACTACTAATGTTAGACACTTTGTACCTTACACTATCCACTTTGACACTTACACTCTTCAACTATTAATATTAAATACTTTGCACCCTCAATTTGACAATAATAACTTTTAAAAATTAATGAATTGACAACAATATCTTTAATATATGTAAAATGGGTCAAGAGCACTATCGTCATTTTAGTATGAAAATTTGACAAAGGGTGTAAAAAATAAAAAAATTGATAATTTGAAGATGTAATATGACAAAATTGATAATTTAAAGTATAAAATATAAAATTTAAATTGATAATTTAAAGTGTAAAATATAAAATTTATGGTAATCTTGAGTGGAAGTGGTATTTTTCCTAAAGTTTTCTAAAAGAAATACGGGGGTGGCGTCTGATTCTCTTTTCCTGAGCCTACTGTCCAGATTCTCTGACGTAGGCGAGGATGGGCTCATTTTGAGGCTTACATATACTTGTCAGATTCCGCAGCGTCCACTTTTCACTTTTTTTGTCTTGCAAGTTGATTCTTTGTACAACTGCATGCGAAGGTTTTCTTTAGCAATTAGCTGAGCAGCTGGCGGTCCCGTGTCCAGCTGCATGATAATTTTTTTTTTTTTTTTATTAATAATAAAAAGATGAAAGAAAATCCATTGATAAAGTAGACTTTTTTTTGTCTGAATCAACTGAGGATGTACAGGGAGATTTTTTTCGTCGAAGGAGACATGTTTACTTTCAAGGGTTGGTCAAGTGGTTAATATGTAGGCTTTGGTGATATATATTTTTTTAACTTCTCATTCAAAATGTTTTAAGTGTTATCAATATTTTCAAATCATTTTTTAGGCTTTTGGCCAGACGAGTGCTATCAATTTTTAAGAATCATCTTTAAAGTTTTTGGCCTGATTTGTGTAAGACAGAAATACTACACAAGCTTTAGAATTAGTTAATTTAGATATGAGTAAATTAGTCTAGACACCCAATTATATATAAATAATAAGGAGATTCCATCCAATTAAGATACTAGTAAATTAGTCCGGATGCCAATAAAGTAGATTTCAATTTCTCATTTGTGCTTATATATGCGACTGACATATAATTTTCATAATAGATAATATTACATCTGATATATAACAAATGACATTAAAAGACAGACAATTGAATTTTTAAGTTTTCAATGACAACTGCACTAGTTTATAATTATATAATTAATTTTTAATAAAAATTACTTTTACATTTTTAACTTATTCCTAATTCTTTTGGAACAAATTGACTTTTCCCATTAAGTTTTGGGCGTAATATCTTTGTAACAGGATTAGGGGCATAAAGAAGAAAGGTCAATAAGATCGTGTGGGCCTCAATTATATATTTTGTCTTCAGAGACTTTTGATTTCGTGGCAATAAAAAAGTAAATTTGAATTTCTTGAAAATAAAAAATCACCAAAATCAAATAAAACAGTTAGGTATTGAGATTATCCGCACAAGAATAATGCAATTTTGTTTTTCAAGCGTGCCATCACTCTGGAATGCAAAAAAAATAAATAAATCGTGTAATAAGGAAATCTACAACAAAGTGTACCTTCCACATACCATGACGACTTTGAAATTGACACATTATATTGCCATAATATATATATATTAGGAAAAAAAAGAATATTAAAATAAGGACCCAATTGAATTAGTGAGGAAGTAGTCGGAAATATGGACTATTTATATGTTTGACTTCTGGATGAGATGCCGATGAAGACTCAATTCCATAAGCTGTAAAGCAAACGAACTTCATGTTCTTAGATGTGCTTCCTAATCGCTGCTGTCTGTCACCGCGCATCCCCAAATATGTCGTCCATTCCAGAAGAGAGAAATAAACTCCAGTTTCTATCTCTTTTACACCGTTGCACACAGAAGAGGCCAAATTATAAGCATCCTTTAGCAGAGGGGCCGTACAAATATTAAAGCATCAAAGTCAAGGGGCCGTACTAATTATAGACTGAAAGAGTCACATGCATATATTGTTCGGCAATCAGCAGCTGCTTGTTAGATAAGAAAAAGTGGTATGTTTGAAAATATGTCTTCCGGACTATTAAAATAATATATTTTGTTAGCGGCAGTATCCTTTTGTTTACAGTCTTTGTTTTCTTTCCTCAAGCAATCTTTCGAGCTGTCCACGGTTGAAGTCTTGAAGAGTTATGTAATGGAGACATATTAAAAGTATTTTAGAATAACAATGTAAGTTATAAAATTAATATTTAAAATATCAAAAATTTATACGAGAATACAGTAATTTTTACATAATCTTCAACAACTTTTTACATAATTTTAATATTTTTTTTTAAAAAAATTATAACAAATTTTCTCTCTCTATACTTTTTCACCTAATTCCAATACTTTTTTATTAAACAATTACATCAAATTATCTCTTCTATAACTTTTTACAAATACTTACAAAAATTAAATATTTTTAAAACTTTTTACTAACCTTTATATAAAAATCTATAAAACTCATTCTATATAATATTTACAATTCTATCAAAATTTTAAAAATCTTACCATTTTTTATAAAATCAACCTCCAAAGTCAAAATAATTGTAAGATTTCCTGGTTGTTGCGCAAAAGGCAAAGGGTGACTGGGTGAGTTGTAGACGTTGTCACGGGACATAAAGTCAAGTTAAAAGCAAGCAAATTGAGTCAGCATATCAATTCAATTACAGTGCTGATGTTTTATGGCCCCTCCATGTTCCTTACCTCGCAGGTTATCTGAACAAACACGTTCCTCGGGCTGAAGAAAAATTGGAGCCCCACTAAATTATCAGTTTCCTTTCACCCCAATGAGATAAAAAGAGGGATTTTTGTTTTTCTTTATTTGACAATGGATAATTTTTTTTGCTGATGGCTTGTATTATTGAGCATTTAAAGGTTCAGCTACCACTTCAAATTTTCAATCCTTAACAATTTGACCAGGATTTCAGGGCTCTCAACTTTTTCGTAATGCCAGTTGCAGAAAGTATAAGTCTATGCACCATGATGCTAGAAAAGGACGTTATTGAAAAACAAGGTGTGTATATATAATCTAGAAGGAATATATATATATATGACAACAAGCACATCGCGTGTTCAACAATAATTAAACTCCACGTAAATTCTACGAAAAAAAAAATAGTTTTACTGTGTATATTTTTCCAGCTACAGCAGACTCCAACATCTTTGTCTGCTGTTTGATTCGATTTGGGGTAATTTTCTGTAATATTTGTATTTTGCAGATAATGATGAGGAATTGAATTCTTAGTGAGTACTAATTCATTTGTTGACTGTTAGGCATTTTTCACTGACGTCAAATTCCAGGATGGTGACCGATGTTGGAAGATCTAGTGGACAACGGGGTCGATAACTTGATATATAAAGTTTAAGTTGATTGGTGTACGGCGCATACCATGATTTCTATGATCTGCAACGTTTCTTTTCTATACAACAATCAATTATAATTTTTCTCTCTAGAAATTTCTATACCATCTTAATTATCTTCAGAAAATTATAATCTATATAATTATATATAGCGAAACGAGTTATCTAGAATAACTTTTTGTTAAATATATTTAAGTCTTCCATAAACAGAGAAAATATTACTGTTAATCTGTCAAAAGATAATTTAGACAAAATTACAATTTTTTTGCATACACTACGACTGTTACTATTTTTGCATTTATTTTTAGTCGGGCAAAAAGGAATCGCAACTTGACGGGCAAAAGGTGCGGTGCGAATCGTTCAGATCAAATCCTTCACACAAGTCATCAGTAAAAGCGTGTTACTGTTACAGTTCGAGTACAAAGAGGCATCTGCTACGTATCCATGTCGCTTTTAAAAGATTATCTTGTCGTTTAAGTAAGATCTTGAGATTGTTTAATGGTAAATTGTATAGGTGTGCTACGTATCGCGTAGGCCATGTTTTAATTCTCTTTTTCTTCCTCCTTCGGAGTTTTATGGCTTTTGGGATTAAAATTTCGGATAATCTAAAATTTTAATCATAATAAAATAATTACACAAAATTATCTTTTTCTTCAATTTTTTTTTTTTATCTGATCTTGCAAGCAGATAACTTGCTCCATGGAACTTGTAGTCAGTGGTCTCCTTTTTACACTTTCCAGCTACCCAACTGAGATACCAACCCTACATAGCAAGTCTCAGAGAGAAAACAAAGTTTAATTTCCTGGGTCGAAAAAGAAGGTTCTGGTTTAGATACTAAAATGCATACGCAAAGTCAGCTTAACTCATCTCTTTGTAGCTTTACACATCACTTTATCCACCTCCAACCTGCAAAAGTCCAATCTCTGATCCTCTCCTCCATTGTCCATTCTCTTTCTTTAAGATCTTTGTCTTCTTTGTTGAATTTTCTTTCCACATCGAAATCTATGAATCCCTAATTTCAACTGCATCATGAACATCGTCAGTGACACATCTTTCTCGCTTTCAACCTCAAACCATTCAGTAAAAACGAAAAAAAAAAAAAAAAAACCACCCAATCCATGAGACCCAAAATTATTTACGAAGAAGAGAGAGAGGGAGAAAAAAGACGCATAGGAGTAGGATTGCGGCATCGACAAAGTGAAACCTGGCCCAGGGAATTGACGTCAAGCAACTGGAGTGCAGCAAGAGAATTGGTTGGTTTTAACCTATTCCTCAAGGTTAAGGTTGTTGAGGTGTCTGCGTTGTTTGGTTGGTAGGATTTCAGCCCAATGTGTCATAGACGCTGGATTTTGTACGAGCTAGAAACAACACCGCGGGAATACTTCAACAAATTGAAGGTCGTTTTCATGGGAGGAAGGTATCTATCTCTCGTGCCCCCAAGCAACTACGGTCTCCAGTGACCAAACAAAGAATAAAAAACTAAAAGAAAGTCCTTATAATGTTCTGAATTTCTTCGTACAAATTTCGGAAAAAGATGGAGGGGAAAAATATTGTTCCTGGTTTCAACTCGTCAGTTGTGAACTCGAAACAAACCGCGCGTGGCTTCTGTTTCCTTTTTGTGGGCAGGAGCTTTTGGACTTTGGGTCAGGAAACGTTTGGGCCAATGGATTGTCGGTGGGTCGCTACAACAGGCTTTGGGGCCTAGAATTGAGCCCACGTAGATGGAAGAGGACGGAGCGAAAAGATCGAATTGTCTTCCACAAGAGACGAGGATGCTCAGAATCTAATCATGACGGCTGATTGGTGTTCAATTTCTACCCCAAAATTTTTACACCCATTAAAAAATTATAAAATAATCTCTCTATCTCTTTATCAATTTATTATTTATTATTATAATATTCATTTAAATATTCTTTCTCTTCACTTTTTCATCAAATTCACAAAATATCTTTACTTTTTCACAAACTTCAAAACTCCCAAAATTTCTACTGCAAAACACCCCCGTAAGACTGAAGAGTATCCTTTACTTCTCGCCTCGTTTTTAGACACGAAGAAAGTTGATATTTCGTGAATCTTATACGGTAGGGAGGAAGAAGGCGGAATAAAAACAATTGAGGAATTTTGTCTCGTCTCTTGGCAGAACACGTGACGGTGAATGATATGCCATGACTTGCCATACAGCGCTGCACGTGTTCCGTAAATGTGTTTCTAGCGAGCTCTTAACGTTTTTTGTTCGAGTTACAAATGAATTGTCTCTGTCTCTCAAACTGGCACTTCATTGGGTACCTCCATTTGGCATACCATCTAGCATCGATCGATTTAATTGGAATATTTTCCGGGGAGTTAGTCCAAAGGCTGTGGATTGGGTAGCGTCTCGTACCCAAATCTTCGAATAATCCAAAACCCTACCTAATATTGTATTATAAGTTAAATTTTAATATGAAACGGCTAATTGGGAGGCAGCTCTTGAAAGAGCTGTGTGCGGAATTGTATAATCCTAAGCTCTACTAGTACGTAGAAGTCTAGAGGTAGTCAAGCTGAACCATTTAAATTTCGTATATTGAGTGTTTTTGTTTCATTTGTTCGTTTATGAGGTTATTTAATTCGCTTCCTTCAAAGAAGTAAGAATTATGATCGATTGTATTCACAAAATAAGTAATTAAGGTCATTGTACACATGGCTGGAGTTTTTTAAAATATTTAGGATACTTTGCAGTACTATCTATTCCGTTTGTGATCAACCTAAGTTTCAATATTCGTATTACTAAGATGGATAAAAGAAATTTAGATATTTAATAATGGATTATTATAAAAATACTTAGTTCTGTAATTAGTGTGCTCATCTAATGAATTGGGGCTTTATTAGACAATTCAACTTGTAGTTTGCTCCCTCTTGTTTCTCCTTTTTTTTTAGACAATTGAACATGGTACTGGCACATTCAAAAAAAAAGGAAAATAATAGCAAGACATATTAGTGGCGGATTAGAGGTGAACAAGGTTATCACCTGCAGATAATTATGTTATCGATCCCCAATCGAAATCATATAGCTAGAAGCTTAGATTGGTAACTCTGCAGCTAAAGTAACAAGCATTTCGTAAACCCTTGCCTTGAGATCTTAGCCATACTACTTTTAAAAGAAATAATACCAAAACTAACACTAATGCTAATGTATAAATACTGTATATATATATAACATGGATGAATATATATTGATCCCTCTTATATAAGTTCATACTTATAACTGCAACTTTCCCGGCCCCCATCTCTTTGCCTAGCTTGAGTGGGAGCTGCAACAACTAAATGATAAATTAAGCCTCTAACTAAAATGACATCTCCATGCTGTCCTATAATATAAATTGATCTCCGAGGTTGGCCGGGTTTTCAATCCCCTTAACTGGGCTACTAAATTTTATCACATAAAGGAAAAAAAAAAGGGAATTAATAAAGAAAGAAAATAATGAAAAACATTTTGTTTCTCATGATAGTACTTTTGGTTGGATAGACTAGGTATCCCTTTATTGGCTTTTGGCCTAATTCACGGCCTCACCTGCACGAACATACATAGTTCATAATGAAACCAGGTGGGTCTAAATAGTGCAACATCACCAGGAATACACAAATCAGAGTACCTCGTAGGAAATAGGCCATGTAGGTTAACAGACATGCCAAAAAACCTAGACATAATTATGCTTCATGTAAAATCAGAATACCTCGTAGGAAATAGGCCATATGTATATATGCTTCATGCAGTAGGTCCCTGTCCTCGTTCCGCTAGTTTCTTGTGCATATGATGAGAAAATATTCTTCATGTAAACTACCTGGTGCGATAAAGTACCATGTCCAGGGTTCCCCAGATTGAAGAAAGATTAAGCTTAGAAAGAGACAAATATATTGGCAGTTTTGCAGTACTGGTAGCAATAATGGTAGCTAGCTTCAACGATGAATATGATACCGACGATATGATATGGCGGTGTCAGTCTAGTCCATTCGAATGGCTGGAACTTGAAAATGATGCAGGAACTACGCAACTGGAGATTAACATGAGGGCTTAATTAGAAGGCTTGTGTGCTTCCGGCGAAGGAGGTGCACATGCTACCAAATTAACACCACCGATGATGATCTCATAGAGTTCCGGCATTTCTGGTGCCGGTATTGCATTTGTATCATAAGGCGGGCCTGTGAGACTTGGATTCATAAGTCCATGACTATCTTGAGGAGTCGCTCCCATGATGAAATTCTGATCATGTTGATTGGGATCAAGTTGATAGTGTTGATCATACCCCTGTGACCAATTGTTAGAAAAAGGATCTGATAGCGGTGGGATTATAGGTGGAAAATGGAGCCAAGTACGGCTAAAATTGTTCCGTTCTAATATAAGATCTCCATGATCTACACCTCGTAGCATCGTGAGGGGCGAGGGAAGGTGTAGCTGGTCTCGTCGAAAGTTTGGGACCAAATTAGGGTTTGTATTTGGGGGTGAGAAACCGTCCTCTGTACCGTTATAACAGTCGAGAACATGAAAGGTTGCTAAAGAAGGAACTGCGTCATGGGCCAAGAGCTTCTTCTTTATGCTTGTATTCCAAAAATTCTTCACCTCATTATCTGTTCTTCCGGGTAGGTGCTTGGCTATCCGAGACCACCTGTCCAAAGAAATGTCCCTTTTTCATGAAACTGATAATCATCACCATTAATGGAGATGGCGTTGGGTAAAACACCGTGTTTCAAGTCTGGAGAAAAACCTACCTGTTACCAAGAATGCTATGGAGTCTAATGATGACGGCTTCTTCTTCGGTAGAGAAGCTCCCCCGTTTCAAGTCTGGTCTGAGATAATTTATCCATCTCAGTCTGCAGCTCTTTCCACATCTCTGTAGCCCTGCGTTACAAATCCAGACCAAAAATCAAAAGAAACAAGGGAGAAAAGTATATGATTCCAGAAAACCAAGAATCATATAAATGGTTAGCCTGAAAATTAAGGTTCAAAGATACAAAATAGGCCTAGACTAAAACTTCTAAATGCTTAATTTGTTACTTAACCGCAGAAAACAAAAAAAGAAAAGGTATTGAGGAAGCAAAATAGACAGAACATATATATGAGAGCTCGTGCAACTTAGATGATCATAAAAAGGTTACCCAGAAACAAAACAAAAAAGGGATGCTCATGATAGATCCGTAGTGGTGATCAGCAATTGTTACCAGCAAGTCTCGGAACTGAGCTCCAATTACCATGGCCATTGGCTGAAATGTACGTGATGAGCTTCTCATCCTCCTCCGGTGACCATAGCCCTCTCTTGACCTTTTGCTTGTTGCAACAGGAGTGTTGTCCCATCTCCTTTTCTCCCAAAATCAGTAGTGCAGCTAGTGGCGGATCAAATCCAAATTTCTGGTCTTAACCACAGAACGAAATGAACAGAGAAACGGAGAATAAAAGACGGGAATCATATATGAGTGATCTTGTCATAGCCTTGAAGGACAAAACAGTGTGAAACCGTGAACTTGATTAAGACAACAGATAAACCATAGATGGATGATATATGCAAGTCTTCGTGGATGGCCTTATAAGTACTCTTATTAGGGCTTGTGGCATAGGGCTAAAAGTCTCAGCATCTGCCTCTGAGAGCTGCATGGAGTAGGATCCATTATAAGCCCAGGGGTGGTGGCCGGTAAGCTTCTCAGACACGTGCAGGGCGGTGGGTCCATTGTGTTGACAGGTCCTAAGTTGGACATTTGTGGGATTATTGATCAAGTGAACATCTTTGTAGGAAGAGTTGTATATGTGAGTGGTTTACCAGCTTCACATTGCCTAGGCGTTTTAGGGATGGCAATGATTGATTTTTGGATGCATTGTGATTGTAAGCCACTTACCCTGCTTATGCCTTCTCTGCAGGAACGCAAAAATGAATTTGAGTGCAATCTAGTGTAGATCATTTGTATAACTAGTCAACTGGATTAATTTTTATACCTTTCGATAAGCTGAAAACGTATTCCAGAAACGTTTACACAATTTTTATACTAGTTTGCATAATTTCCAACGACCACCCAAGGGAGTATATATATATAGACATTAGACGATTTGAGTCGAGTTCTTGAGAGCTGCAATATTTTCATAAGTATCCCGCAAGAAGAGCAACGACGTACGTCTTACTTTACTATAGATCATCTAGTCATGGGCCTGGAAGAAAATCTCTCATGGCTTTATGGTATAAATTTTGTCATGATACATTTAATCTTGCAAGGGTATCTATCACAAGATGGGTCGTAGTAATCATTCACGAATGATTTGGTGAAAATTTGGGGACAGCGAACTACGATGAACCGCGGAGTTGTACTTGTTATATCCATGTTTGTTTCTCACTGTAAGAAGAATGCTCACCAGCTTCGACTTCCAAAGATTAGCCACAGAAGGGAAAGCAAAGCTTTACTTGTTCTACGTTAGTTCTTCTAGCCGCTTCTCTCGTAATTTAACAGCAACGTATTCTCTCGCCTGATTTCTTTTGGAAATTAACGCAAATTCTTTTGACAATTTCTAGGGCTAGTGGATTACCATTTAAATTAGTCAAGGCAAACCATGTTTCGCAGAGATGAGTCGACAACAATCAACTAAAAGGAAGTAATCGGGAACCCGACAATCTGTATAGTAAGCAACAGTTTGCATTCTCAGTACATCTAAAGCATTCTTTTTCCAAGATGAAAAGCAATGCAACTGAACATCTAAATTACTGGACATCTACCCCCCTTCTCTTCCTCACTAAGGTTCCTCTCCTTTTCCATATCCCCTCCCTGCATCCGCTCTCTCTCTCTCTCTCTCTCTCTCTCTCTCTCTCTCTCTCTCTCTCTCTCTCTCTCTCTCTCAGTACAACCCATTAGTTTCATCTTTTTCAATTTGATCTTCAAGGCCCTCCAACGTCTTCCAAGATTGTAATGTGTACATGTCACTAGTAGGCCATCCTCTCTTGGTATATCATCTTCATAGAATTAATTTGAGCAGCAAATTTTATACAGAAACCGCGTCCTCTTGAAATCAAATAATTGCACTCATACTTGACATTAGAGTTCATAGAATGGTTGCTCTTTGGAAGAGAGATATTTAAGATTCAATCCGTATGTGAGTTGGGGGATTATCCTCGCATCTCGTGCACAAAACTACGTTTGTTTTGTCTGAGCATCGATCTGTTATCTAAAATCAAATTAGTAATTCGTCACAAATGGATCCCAATATCACGAGCCTTTTAAAATTGTTTATATATATATCTAGCGCCCAAAGAAAATCGCCTGGAAAACCACTTTGAAACTTATCTAGGTTTCTGAGACGTACGTCCGATCATACAAAGTTAGTGAATTAATTTAAGCATCCTGATGAATTGTGATAAGAAAGATTACAATTCAAATCCTACCTAAACTAACATTTGATTGTTCAGCTTTTGATTTCCTGGAACCCCCGATTAGCAGCTTTTTGCATCACTGTTAAAAGGGAAGGGACGGAGGTGCTTGATACATTCAATGCATATATAGTTCGGATGGACTATTAGTATTGCCCATGGAGGGTTCAGAAGTGAAGATTTTTTGGTTACTTATCATTTAGGGATTGTTCTAAGGCCTTTTACTTGAGTTGATCAAAGAAAAACAGTCACGCTAGCTTCCTTCAGCTTCCCACCTTAATTTTTCTTCTACAGAAAAAGGAGAAAGGATACGATCAGAGCGTGTATCACTGCAAACGAAGTGCATGCAGTTTAAAAGGTACTTTTGGGCCAAAAAGTTCAAAATGACGAATCTTTGAAATCCGCCCCGCACCTCAAACAAAGGAAAAGAAAAGAGATCAGAGACTATTGAAAGGAAGTAGAAAGTTTGGTTCAAACTTGCAACAGCGGCCAGGGGGATTTCCTTGTGTTTATTCTACTGAGAAAGGCTCTCGCCGGGTTACTTTGGAGATGGGGTGAGAGCCGAGACAAGTCAGTCTCGTCCTTAAAGGCCATAGAGTGGGGGATTTGGTACGGAAATGGCTGTCCGTTTGTTTGCATTGGATAAACAGCAAATCATGAAACTTAAGGCCGGAGTCATCAGATTGCCCAAACTAGTGCTACTGATTTTTCTTGTTCTTCATGGATTTTGGTGGGATGCCCAGAAGAATGCAAAACTCTTTCTCAATAGGGGACGAGACAAAAGTCAGCTCAAACGGACGATACGCTCGATTCGCCCTTTCAATTCAATTATGTTCCTGGCGCCGTATGGGCCTCCATGCGGGTTTTTTCGGCTTTAAGCATACAGATTGATACCACTCGACGAGAATGTAAGAGCCATTTTCATCTCTGTCTTCCGTATGACGCCTCAACCACGCAGGATTTTCTTTCGTGGGTAGAATACAAGGAGAAAGTTTGGAACCTTTTTGACAATTGAACCCTTTGCTTGATGGCGGCAGCTGACAAATACTATTGGCCCAATATTACCAGACCCATCATGCAAGTGAAAAATTTATCAGTGCTCTGTTCGATCAGAGTTCTAGAAATCGTATCATTTAATGCACTGACGAAAAAAATCAAGATACATTAGAATTCTCTCTGACAATTTAGAAATTAATAAACACAGTAAATGAATACTACATTATTTAATAATATTGTTAAATTTTTAGATAAGAAGAAGCTTATATTAAGATCTACATGTTGCGTTTATCCCCAACGATGAAGTTGAGGAGGCGTGACCCCTCAAAAAATTTGTGAAACCTCTTCCTCCCTTGGTCTTATTTAAACTTTTGCTCAAATAATGACATTTGGCTTCCCAAAAATACGAAAATCTTTTTGGTATTGTTATATATATATATATAAATTAAAAGCAGATAAAATTATATTATTGCGAGTGCCCGACCTCTCAAAGATTTATTTTTGACTATGTCATCTATCTCTTTTCAAATTACATGGAAGAATTGCATAATTGAATTAGACAAGTTTCAAGTCCATAAAAACAAAGGTGCTAAAAATTTGTTTGACATCTCATGAGAGGTTGGAGTACTGGATGTCAAAGTCGCCTGAGCTTAAAACTTAAGAAAAAATACATTTTTAACCCATGTACTGTCACAGGTTTTGCATTTTTCCCTCATAAACTATCATGTTTAAGAGATTGCACTCACGAACAAGCAATCTCTAACACATTACATGTTGTCTAATTTTTCTGACAAATTAGATGAAAATTGACCCATTTTATTTTAAAAAAAAAACGAAATGATGATTATGCTCATAAATGTAACATGTTATTTGACATTTTTTTAAGGGCATAATCAACATTTCGTGTTAAAAAAAAAAAAAGGCAATAAACAAAGTACAATGTGTTAAAAATAAATAGTTTAGGTGCAATTTTTAAACATTATAGTTTAGGGTGCAAAGTGTAAAACACGTGTGCAAAGAACATTGTTAAGAAAATTTTTGCTAGGATTCATAAATTTTGGAGAAAAAGTCATTTTATGCCCTCTAACTACCAATATAATTTCAAATAAGAGTCTTAATTACCAATCTTGACACATTGAGCTTTCCAACTTTTACAATTAATCAAATTACGTCCTGAAATAAAATCTGAAGATCAAAATCGTACCAAGTAACTCATTCACAACACACGTTGTATAAGTTTGATCGTTTGATTTTTTTTTTTTGGGTCAAAGCGATGAAATTTGATAGTTTGTGAGCTCAATGTGTCAAATGTGATAGTAATTAAACCCATATCGAAAATTGCATTAATAATTAGAGAGTTCAAAATGAATTTTCTCCTAAATTTTGACTTTGGTTTTGTTTAACACGAGGTAAACCTAAATTATGTCCTCGATACTCCATTAACTCCCCCATCCCCAATTGGAAAATGGAAAATAAAGGGTAACTTGTCCGTTGTGGGTTGAATGATGGTGAAAGATATCTGCAAGTCCAGTGTCTTATTCTTTGGCATTTTTTACCTCCTAACAACGACGCTGAGACATGCCGATGACGTCTTCATTTTCCTTAACGCGATCAGGAGCTTGACAACAGCTGCTCTTCCTTAATGGCTTCCGGCTTTTTCCTTCTCTCCCGACCGGTGAGCGTTAATGAGGAGAGGACAACTGACAGGACCACGAAGGATGAGGCTCCATTTAATAGGTAATGACTGATCACCATGCACTTGTTGGTTGGTCGCTAATGTCTTGTAAATCAACCTATCTTTAATAGCAGTACCCAGAAATGAGGCTACTCCTCAATGGCTTCTGGGTCAATGCCAGAATCCTGTACCCTACTTCGAGTACACAAATACTGGGATGACAAGGCTTCTCCTGAAGTAGATTAAGATCCTTGCTTCGCTGTTTCGTGTTCTTTCTTTGTCACAATACTACAAATCAACACATCACCTTAAACCCCTCAATCCAAAAAAGGAAGAAGAATTGAGAGCACGAAGAGTAGTGCGGACATTGTCTGCAATGTAATAATCACAGCATAAGACGACAATTCTTTTGAGTTACTTTGGAGTGATGCAAATTCATCTCATTGGGCGAGAGGTTGTTCAGGGGTTGGCCGTTGGCGTCTGTTGGTTCTGTAAATAAGCCAAACGTGTCTTCGCAAGTCGATTTCAACAGGGTAAATATGTTGTTTATGGGTAAATTACAATAGCACCTCAAACTCTCTCTCTATTCACAAATATCTTGTATTTCTCGTAAACCATAACTCCCTGCAACATCTCATCCCGCAAAACCAGTTTCTGTTATATGATTTTATCCCCCGCCCACATGAATAACGTTTCCGTCTCACTGGACCCGTATGTGACCCTTTCCACATGTTAAGAGACAAATATACCCCCTTCAAAATGCAACTGATACTAGGGTGAGCAAAAATTTCGAAAATAATCGAAATTTCCAATTCCACCTCCACTTTCGATTTTGGAAATTTGATTCCGATTCCAACATATATTGAAACAAGAACCAAAAGTCATTGTTGGCAATGGTTAGAATCGGAACCGAAACCGAAACCGAAAATTTCGATGAAATTATCGAAATTTCCAATTCTAATTTTTTTAAAAAATTAAAATAAAAATAGTGCTCAAAATAAAGTTTAACATATGAAATTTGATTGAATATTTATTTTAGAACCTAGATTTTGGATGAATATTTTATTTTATTGTTAATTTATAATGAATAACTAAAAAAGTATTGAAATTTCCGGTTTCCTTTTTTTTAAAAGGGCTCAAAATAAAGTATAACATATAGAATTTGCTTGAATGTTTATTTTATAATCTAGATTTTGGATGAATGTTTACATTTATGGTTAATTTATGGTGAATAACAAAAAACTCTTCCAAAAATTCAGTCAAAAAAATATTTTTGGCTCATTAGAGTCCAAAAAAATATATCCAAATAAGCCCACATGCCGAACCAGAATTTCCGGTTCTGATTCAGGAATAAAAAAATTGCATTCCGGTGAGCATTAGAACGAAACCGGAATTGACCATTTTACTTCCATCCGTTCCGGTACTCACCCTTAATTGATATCCCTTTTGAGTTGTATGGTTAGTGGATTAGTTTTTTTTTGAAGGGGGCCAACATTATCTGTTTCAACTTACCTGTCCTTCTTTTTTTATGTTAATTTAAGCATGGAGACATATTTGTCATTTAGAATATTGGAGAGTCAAGTTAAACGTATACAATTCGAAATTGTTAGAGCGAGATATTGCAGCCGAAAAAGATCATTAAATCAAAACAACCCAAGCGTTCTGCCTCTTTTGGATCCACACACACAATTTTTGAGAGAGTTTAGAGAGATTTTCTAAAGAGACAGTCTCATGTGAAAATTCATTTTCACCACTCTCAAAATAAACTTCTTACCTGTTTATAAAGGTTGGCTTAGAACTCAATTTTGCTCATGTGTGGGATGTTTAAGGACCTCAAATCTCGGTTATAGAATCTTTATGAAAAACTCTTTTTCATTAAACCCCCTTATATTCTATAATATGAATATATGAGCTTCTACAAATTGTGACCATGTACATTAACATATCACAATTGACCCAGAGATAATGAGATTCTTTTTATGAAATCTCTTTTGCTAACAATTATATGCTTATTTATCTTTCCATCATACTATATTCCACATTAACTAATAAGACTGAAATAATATCACCAATTAAGTCTCTAACTCATATAATTATTAATTCTCAGTCTATACCCAGTTGGACTCCCAAAAAGTTTCTAAAAATAATTTTCACAAATAATTACTTAATATATTATATAGGAAAAATTACATGGAGCACACTAGGGTTTAGCCCAATATCAAAAGACTTACTGGGTTTTAAAAAAAATCTCAAAACCCACTGGGTTTCTCATTTTGGAATGAAAAATAACTCAAGCCAGCTCCGTTACTGGAGATAATGGAGCCCAGTCCACTTAAGTTAAATGCTCGGGCTAAAACCAATTGTTGGCTACCACGTGTTTAAAATTTCTTGTCTGCTCCATTCGGTCTCTCGTCTGCCACGTTGTATGCCATGTGATACAAAAACTAACTCCGACGTGGCATGCATTTGACAGATAGAAACTCAATGGAGCAAACAAGAATTTAAACACGTGGCAGCCAGCGATTGGTTTTAGCCATAACATTTAGCTATAGTAGACGAGAGACCGAATGGAGCAGACAAAGAATTTTAAACACGTGGCAGACAGCGATTGGTTTTAGCCCTGGACATTTAGCTTAAGTGGACTACGCTCCATTATCTCCAGTAACAACATTGGCTTGAGTTAGTTTTCATACCAAAATAAAAAACTCAGTGGGCTTTGAGATTTTTTAAAAAAATCCAGTGAGTCTTTAAATATAGAGCTAAAACCTAATGAGGTGGGTGTAATTTTCCCTATTATATAAGTAAAACCGTGAAAACACTTTTCAAAAAATCTCATTGCGCAGTGTTTTTATTTGAGTCTAACAGTATACATACATAATGAATATACTGTCATCAAGAGACTGGTGGATTCTATATTGAGCAATTATACAAATTCACTTACTATACACAAGGCCCAACATTATCTCGAATATTTGATCTGCGAAAATCATCACCAAATGATTCAGTCAAAGCACAAGCATATAATAAGCAAACCTACATAACTCTCTTAGGTCTAAGGACAACATAAGCTAATTGTACTGAATATCATTTTTTACATCAGTAATCGATTCCAAAAGGTATTCATATTTGATCTTATTCAGTGTATGTACTCTTACATTGCACTCACTCGTTTGCTTAAGGTCACCACCTCAATGACAGAGTCCATCATTCTATTTTATAAAGGCACAATGAGTGTAGACCTATTTATACATTATCATACATCTCGGTCTAGAACAAAGTAAGTAAACAATGATCCAAAAAATCATACTCCTCGCCCCTAATTCATTAATCTTTGGCCTGACTTTTTTACAATGTTGCTCAACAATATGACATCTTATGTCATTGCATATACCTAAAATAATATACAAGTGATTAATTAAAAATAATAATTATCTCATAATTATTCAAAATGATTAGTTTTGAGGGCATACATCTAACAGAAAATTATGGCTTATGAGTATATAAGGATAGAATCGTAACAAAATTATGACTTTTGGAGAGTGAGTTTGTAGCGATTTATAGTTTATGGAATATTTGAGAATATAGTGGTAGTTTGAGAGGGTTATTATAATTTGTCCTATCTTAACAAAATACTTAGGCATTATAATGAAACATTACTGGGACGCGTGTACTGTCAAAAGGAAATTTTCTTGTTCGAAACAGAGGGTTCTAAATGCTACGTTGGAACTATTCGATGTCACAAGGAGGATCTGTTTTATCGTCCTTGAGGAAACAATTGTCAAGTAAGACAAAACCTCTTTAATCAGATCTTTTTGTTCTTAAAAAAAGAAGAAGGGATTCCTGAAATAGGATCTCCATAACTTCTCTCCATCTACCAAACAAAAGTTATATGCCAATTTGAACTTCCTTGTTAGGATTCCTCTCTCATTGAATTACGTACATTTGGTCCTCTATCCAGTCATGAGGATGGCTAAAGGAAAAAGAAACACAAGTCGTGGGGATTTATCAAATTGTGAAAACAAGGTGGACTGCATCCAGTTGCCAACAGAACTACTCTTTGGGCCCGTCCATCAATCTGGTTCCAATAAGATTGGGTAGCCATGTTCCTCAACCCGGCCCAGAACACGGGGTCCGTTTAGAAAAATAGTCTGGTTTGGTTGGGCCAATGGTCTAGCGCAAAGCCCATGCTGATCATTATTTTGTCCACTCTAAATATACATGACCGACTCCAACACACAGAAAAAGTAAAACAGGAAGTCAGAAACTCTTTTGGGATTTGGGAACTCGGTTGAATGGGGTCAAATGTCCAAGCCCAGGCCAATTGACATGTTTTCAATCTTCGGTGATCTATAACCTTCCCAAACCGAAACGAAGAAAAAAAAAACGTACTTTGCACGCGCCCATCTTAATGAGCCATTTATTTCGTTGTTTCAACATTAAACGTCACATGTGCGATATACATTATTAACTTCCTTCATTAATGATACATAGCTAAAGGTCCCAAATGTTCGGATCGGGTCATGTAACTTACTGATTTCCATTGCCTCGAACAGAACTCTGAATTTAACAGCCAAGCTTATCCTATAAAACATGTTGACCGCCGGAGCCAAAAAAAATAATATTAATAAATAGCCATGACTTCACCTTCTGAACCTCCCAACTAAATGTCTTTGGACCTCGAAATTCTGTCCATGTTCTCAAAGCATATTAAAAAAACGTAAAATAAAGAAACTTGGCTGGTCTCTTTCGGATGGTGAAAAAAAAAGAAGTTTTTGTGAAATATTTTTTTATTGAAAGTATAGTAAATTTTATTTGTCGACCGGACTCCCAACTGCTTTGAAATGCACGTGGCCCCAGACGATAGGTCATTCCTTATAAAACAAGCAATGAACCTAACCCCTTTTAGTCTGTATCTTAGCGTATTTCTTTTTTCATGAAAAGAGGTGCAATATAAGCTGACATGTGCCTAACCCCATCTAATCATCTATAGCAAAAGCAATCCATTACACCAACTCTCTTAGTGGTCGACCCCACTCGAAAGAAACAGATAAAAAAACAAACCAAAGTCAGTCCACCAACTCTCGTCGTCTCACCCACCTCCAATGGCCCCCACAAGACCTACACCGCGGTTGGTAAAACCCACGCTGCCTCCCTCCTTCCTCTCCCCGAAACGCCCGATCTTTTATACCACAACCGCTTACCATCTTAGAAGCTGCTAACTTATTACGAGAGGCAACGTTTTCGCAATTGCAGAACCGAAACTTTCAGATCATGCCGCCAGACACGCAGCCGTCCGAAACTCCCCCGAATTTCTGGGGCCACATGCCCGAGGAGGAGTACTACAGCTCCCAGGGCGTGCGACGCACCGAGTCCTACTTCGACACCCCCAACGGCAAGATCTTCACGCAGAGCTTCCTGCCGTTGGATTGCGAGAATGTCAAAGCCTCGGTCTTCATGACCCACGGCTACGGGTCGGACACCGGCTGGCTTTTTCAGAAGATCTGCATCAACTTCGCCACCTGGGGCTACGCCGTCTTCGCCGCCGATCTCCTCGGTCACGGCAGATCCGACGGCCTGCGTTGCTACCTCGGTGATATGGAAAAGGTCGCCGCCACGTCCTTGTCGTTCTTCCTGCACGTCCGCCGGAGCGAAACGTACAAGCACCTCCCTGCCTTTCTCTTCGGCGAGTCGATGGGTGGGGCCGCGACTATGCTGATGTACTTCCAGTCGGAGCCCAACGCTTGGACTGGCTTAATCTTCTCTGCACCACTCTTCGTCATGCCGGAGAACATGAAGCCCAGTAAAGTCCATTTGTTTATGTTCGGTCTGCTGTTCGGAGTCGCAGACACGTGGGCAATGATGCCGGACAACAAGATGGTCGGGAAAGCGATTAAGGACCCGGAGAAACTAAAGATCATAGCGACCAATCCGAGGAGGTACACGGGGAAGCCAAGAGTGGGGACGATGAGGGAGCTGGCCAGAGTGTGCCAGTACATACAGGATAATTTCGGGAAGGTGACGACCCCGTTTTTGACGGTGCACGGAACTTCGGACGGGGTAACGTGCCCGACGTCTTCGAAGCTGCTGTACGAGAAGGCGGCGAGCGAGGATAAAAGCTTGAAGATTTACGAAGGGATGTACCACTCGCTGATACAGGGCGAACCGGACGAGAATGCGGATCTTGTGTTGAGGGATATGAGGGAGTGGATTGATGAGAGGGTTGAGAAGTACGGGTCCAAAAATCCTCTTAACTGATGCTCTTGTGCTAAATTCTCTCTATTTTCCGAGAAAACAGGGTGGATCAGCTTCTGGTTTTGTGAGACTACGAGCGGTTTAAAAGTCACAACGTGTGATCAAAATGTAATAACATAATGAATTGCTGCTACTAGACTCCAATGGTGTGTTAGATTTTACTAATCTTCTATTTTTTGCGTGTTCTCTTTTTGTTCTTTCTTAGAGGGCATCAAAAGATCTATTCCAATTAATCATGAATCAACTTTTCGTTTTTTGTAAGTAATTATGAATCGCCATAGTCGATGGCTGGTTTCAAGAAGGGATTGGGATGGAAAGAACTTGCAGGTAGAGGACCAGTCCACCAGAGGTAATTGATCGAAAAATAGCCAAATCCCCCCCCCATCGGCTGCAGTAAAGGTCCAAAATACTGTCGTAGAGTTTTCGACGAAGACTTTTTACCCCCAGCAGGCCAGCACGCCAAGCCAAGAAAGTGGTGGTTTTCTAGATAAAGCCCTTATATTGGCCTATTGGGTCGTTAGAGCATTCCTAGTAGGTTCTCTATTCTAATATTTTGGTTAGAATAGAGAATTAATTTAACAAAAAAGTCAAAAAATACTTTTTAATAGCTTATCTATTTTAATAATTTTTACTAAAAATTTTAACATGTGAACAGTAGTTCTTTATATTTAGATAACTACTGTTCACTTCTCAATAATAAAATATTAATATTTTTCTTATTTTTTCTTTTTCTTTCTCTTTTCTTAATATATTTTAGACTAAATAAAGACTAACTTAATACATTTTAAACTAAATAAAGACTAACTTAATACATTTTAAAAAATATGATCGTTAAAATAAGACAAGTATTTAAAATATGACATTAGGATAAGAAAAATTTTAAAAAATCTAATCGTTGAGATAAGATAAATTTAAAAAACACCGAGCGTTAGGAAAAGACAAAAATTAAAAAATTCATTTTAAGATAAGACAAATATTCAAAAATATAACCGTTACAATAAAACGAATATTCAAAAATATAAATGTTAAGAGAAAGAATAAAGAAATATTTGAATAATAATATTTAAATAAAATAGTAAAATTAGATGGTTAAAATAGAGAAGCTGCTGTGAGTGTTTTTAAAAAGTTGATAGTTAAAATAAAGAAGTGTACTTTTTAGTTAAAATAGAGAGCAAAATTTGAATAAACTGCTAGGAATGCTCTCATAGTGGTATGAGTAACTGCGCGTGGTTGTCAAACTGTGGCATGGCGGCTAGGTCTTTAAGATACCCTGCAATCAGCATTTATGGGCGCTGTAAATAGGAGCTCTCCGTCCTTCCCTTGAGCTCTACCACCCATTGCGTTGTCCTGAGGGGAGCCACGGTATTGGAATGAGGCATGTTATAAGAAAGTGGAAAATCTTCAAACAATGCCGCTGACCATTTGGCCCGTTGTCATGACCCTTCAGTGGTGGGTTTCTCCTGCTCCTTCCTGCCTCCTGGACAGAGGAAGAAACTGTAAAATATTTTTGAATATTTTACTTAAGGTAGTCCAGCTATGAAGTTTTAAATTTAAATTATAGGCTGAATTATATTTTTATTAATTATTAGTTTTAAATATTTAGATATTAAATAAAATTTTATTTTTTGATGGGAGTAATAACTGCAGTAGAATTTTGATCAAATCACTAGTCTAGTACATAAAATAAAGTTATGTGTATTCCATCAATACAACTTATCTAGTTAAAGAATAGGCTAAAAGAATCCTATCACTCTAACGTATCTTTTCTTTTATAGAATAAAGACAAACACTTGAACACTTATAACTAAAAGTATGTCGATCTAAATTTCACTGTGACATATTTAATTTTTTTTCATGTGATATCAGAGACTCCTTCTATATCTCTTCAATGTCTCTTGTTTAGTAAAACGATTTATTGATATAATTTCATATTGTTACATAAAGCAAAAGATCATAGGTTATTTGAATCACACATCGTGACTTTTAAAAGAAAATTTTTTTATTTTGTATTTTTGGCGGGGGAACAACTCTCTGTTTTTTTCGAGTTGTTTTTTAAAAGAGTCGGTCAAAAGTTATGAAAACATCGGCAGATTTGTTTTCACGCTATAGTCGATCACGTTTCAATTTGTTATAGTCTATTTTGGCAAATGTAATACACGTGAGCAGTAGGATATCCGCATCTTTTCATGTGTAGCCTATTTAGTTTCCTTTAAACGTTTTGCAAATGAAAATTTGATTTATTCAGCGCATCTTTTGAGGAGGATATTCGGCTATTCAACGTGAATATTTGGTCTCCTTAGCCTATTCGATTTCCTTTAAATGTTTTTCAAATGAAAATTATATTCTATTTGGCTTCGTCAATCTCGTGTTTGTAGCTTTTCTTGTTTTTGCTTTTGCATCTGAGCGAAAAAGACAAATAGATGAATTAGATCTGTAGAATACTCGCGGTTCAGTTCAGTTTTTTCGTTGAAAACGAAAAACTGTAAAGTTACAGCATTGTCCTTACCGGCAATTTTTTGAGTGCGGAATAGTGATGAATTTGAGTCTACGAGATATGAAAGTTTTTCTTAATATATTGGGTCTTTAAATAAAGAAGTTGGGTAGGATTTTGCAACCCATTTAATGATGTCTAAACAGTTTAAAGCCCGAATGAATAAGAGTCCATATAATCTACTAGATTCATAAAGTTAGGTCTATTTTTGGTCTTTTTGCAGTCAAACTTTGACTCAATATTGGTGGGTCAAGTGCCCACATCCAGTGGACATGGGTTTACTCAAATCAAAACTAGATTTGACCTAAAAGAATAAATTTTTATTATAATTTGGGTCGTGCAGTTCATTCAAGGTTGATCAGCCCGATCCATCTTGGACTAGATTTAACCCGTTCGAGTCATCTAGATTAAAAGAATTATATTTATGTCTTTAAAGTTGTGATTATTGAAATGCTTTAAGAGTAGCCACAACATCCTTATTCATATCAATAATCTTATATTGTTACTAAACTTCATTGAAGTTATTGGCATTGATATTTTTAGGAATCAACATAAGGTTCCACTTTTATATTGCCATTGAAGTTGTGGTTAAGTAAATTTTTTTGGAGTAGCCATAGCATCTAATTTAGTTCATTGACTACATGAGGTCATCAAACTTTATAAAAGATTGGCATTTTGAGTATTTGTAGATCAAAAGAGATTATAAAAATTTTGATGTTAGGAAGTTGTGATTGTCAAAGCCTTTTAAGAGTAGCCTTGACATCTTGATTCGTAACGATGATCACATAAAGACTTCATAAGGTTATTAACATCAACATTGTAATTGAATCATAAAAATGTGACCTGGCCCCGTAGGGAGGTTATTATTTTTGTGGTTTGATTAGGATGAAATAATGAATTAGTGTGAAGAGATGGATTTTCCTATGTCCACAAGTACGGAGGTTCTTCTACATTAACGTGAAATTTATTAGTTTCATTGTAAAGTTCAATAAATTCATGCATGATGTGACCTCTACCCACATGACGTTTGAATGTTAATTTAGAATATAGTTTATGTTTCATAGCGTGAAAATTTATTTCCTTAGTTGTTTTATTTTTTTTACTGCATTTATTGGTTATAAACAGTCATTAAAGTTGCTACATAAGGCAAGACTCCTCCTCTTAAAATGTCTATATGGTAAACACTTTTGAGAGATTTGAAATGAATGAATTGTAAAATTTTTGTAGCCATTGTTGTTAAAATGTATAAATTCATTAAAGATCAATGTCTCTAAGGCACATTAGAATAAAGGCATATGCAAAGTATTTTGTAACCATCTATCGTTGGCACTTTGCATAAGTTTAGACATTAGCTTGACAGTAGGATTACTGGGGCAATACTTAGAGTAACACAGATTTTGGAGCATTAAAAGGCAATAAAAAAAAGTCATTTGATTTTTTCCTAAAAACCTAGGATTATAGTTTTATCTACGATTATACTGACCATTTTATAGCATGCTATGAAATTATTACACAGGCATCATGTTTGAAATTTTGGTCTAAAGTTTGTTGATTATATAGTGAGACCCATCAAGCTATCTTTGGATACTCTCCTACAGTTGTTTTCTCTAAGATCAAAAACAAAAATATGTGTATCTCATAAAGTATCTTAGCATAAGAGAGAACATAAGAAGACACTTGTGTTTATTTGAGCATTCAAGTATTGAATTATACATTGCAGATTTCATGACTGAAAGTTACCGGTACTATAGTACAAAGTCATGCGGAGCATATGAGATTTGTTAATTCAATTTATATCCAATTTCTCTCTATTTTGGTCTATAGACATACAGTTCATATTCTTGGAGAATAAATTTACATTTGTGCACATAAGATGTTGTAATTGTTTTATCATTGGGGATAAACATAAAGTTGGACCCGAATGACTTATTGGAAGTTCATTCATAAAGTTATAGCTCATAAAGTACTCAAGGGTGTTGTATATTGTGATACATGGAAGGGAGTGATTCGATGATAAGAGTCTTATCGCCATGATTCATGCATAATATTCTTTATTTGAGTGAGATTGTTTAAAAACTAGTATGAATGAATATAGTAATGGCCATACAAAAGTGTCAATCACTCAATCAGGTAATTTATTTGTTATGTGGACCAAGTGGGAGAATATAAAATATTTTGAATATTTTCCTTAAGGTGGCCCACATATCTAGCGTATGAAGTTTTAAATTTAAATCATGGGTGTTTTGAATTCTATTTCTATCAGTTACTAGTTTTGAATATTTAAATTTTAAATAGAATCTTATTCCTTAATAGGAAGAATAACTGCAGTAGAATTCTGATCATAAGTCCTTAGTCCAACTTATAAAATAAAAGTTTGTATATTCTATTAATACGGTTAATCCAATTAAAGAATTGACTAGAAGAAACTTATCACTCTCATGTATTTTTTTTCTTTTGTAGTACAAATAGTATCTTTTGTTCTACAGTATATGTACATAGACAGACACTTGGGCAATAATGGTTAAGGGAACGAAGATCTAAATTTTACTGTGCAAATATAATTTATTTAAGAAGAAACGGGGTAGTACTTTCTGTGGTGGGATTCTTCGCGACATTTGACTGTGGTAGACTGTTCATCCTTTTCTATTTTGTTTCTTTTTAGGTTGTGTTCGTAGGGACAACCAGAGGTGCGGAACCAATCACAAATATGGATAAAAAAAAAAGTAAAAAGTAAATTCAAACTGTAGTTTTTTTATATATATATTTATATTTAGATATGCTGATGAACTTAGGGCGAGGGATGAGCTGCAAAGTAGAAAATGATCCAAAAGTAACCATTATCCTCAAGATTGTAAAATTAGTTGGGCTATGGACTTGCTAAAAAAAAAACCGATTTGGTTTCAGGCTAACTTCGAAAACCTTTGGGCTGGGTTCTCTTTTCACTGTTGAGGGGCTAGCAATCAGCCTTTCAAATCTGAAGCTCTACTAATCGGGCTTATTTGCACTACTGCAGTTTTGTCTTCCAACCACAAAATTGGCTGGGCTGCGCCTGCCAATATGTGGAGGGCCAGGCCCAAATTTGATAAACAACTTTGATTAATCTGATTTTATGAAATTCCAATATCTACTCCCTTTTAGAATCATCCGTTTAGAATTTGTTTATCGGAGTGAGCAGAAAACATCACTTTTAGCACATAAATTTGCATCAAAATGTCAAAAAAAGGTCCAAGCTATTAAAATCATCACATTTCGTCACAAAATTATCAAAATATATCAATATTTGCTCTATAATTCAACATTTTAATTTAAATATATTATGTGGCACAATATTAATGATGGGATCTGATAACATGGTGAAAGTTTATGAATTATAATAATTTTGAAAATATGCTTGACGATTTTAATAATTTCATATAATTTAAGGACTGAAGCGAAGAGACCTGAATGTTTGCCGATGTCCTTACGTTGCAGTGATAACCATCCGGTACACTACCTAGGGAAAGTAATTTTTGGAGGCCCAACTTCTGGGGCGGTGAGCCAGGCGATGTGTTTGGTGTGCAGAGGATACCAAAGTTCGACGCCATCTCGTGCAGACGTAGTTGGAACAGAACCCGAAACAAGGACGTGTCCAAAATGTACACGAGGAAATGACCTGTCCTGCAACATACCCTTTTTCTCCCATGTACTGGGGTGGGAATGAGATTACGCATCGATTTTCGTGCTCTCAAATCTCGGAGTCAGTGACGTATCCTATTTACTTACACGTGGATAAGCTTTCACCGTTCATTGCAGGGACTGCGCGGTTCACGATTCCGTCCAATCTATGGAGTTACCAAGGTCTAGACTCTCTTACGGTGGACTTAAAAATTTGAGTTTCTCTCTCATCTTCGAGATGAACATCTTCTTTCATATTTTCTTCTATTCTTATGACGGATAGATGGTTGCCTCCTCTTGGTTCTCCACCAAGATTGACCAACATTGCTTGTAAGTCTTGCCGCATCCCTTCCACTGCTCTCCTATTCTCTTTTGTTGTCCTACTAACTATGTCTATAACTCTTTGCATGTGAGCCATGGTAGTGGTGGTCTCCTCCATCTTGTCTTCATCCAAAGAAATGACGACTCCAAAGTTTCAAAACGATCTCGGTTGGATAGCAACGTAGTTGATTCGGCCTCTATTGGAATATGGCTGCAACAACACAACACATCCAACCTTAAGTTTTCTCCTAAAAGAAAATCAAACCCCTTCTCAAGTAAATGCTCATGTTTACCTCTCGTACTCAACTCTCAAGTACCAAATTGTTAGGAACCCCAGTTTAGGGTTCCAAAACAAGCACTAATTTCTCCACGTACTTGATTTACTCCAATAACACAACGATCATCTCGACCAAATTGATAAAATTACAACACACATACTAATAAAATTAACATCACCTCAAAATTCTTAAAATACAAAAAAAATATAAAAAATTCTTAAAAAAACATCGTAACCAGACAACCTCCAAAATTCGACCCCATCACGTACAGACGTAGTTGGAGCAGAACCCGAAGCAATGACGTGTCCAAAATGTACACGAGGAAATGACCTGTCCTGCAAAATACCCTTTTTCTCCCGTGTACTGGGTGGGAATGAGACTACGCGTCGATTTTCGTGCTTTCAAATCTCGAGGTCAGTGACGTATCCTATACCTTTTACTTACACGTGGATAAGCTTTCACCGTTCATTTCAGGGGACCGCGCCGTTCACGAGTCCGTCCAAATTGAGAGAATATGTGCGGGTATGTGCCACGCCAGCAAAATTTGTTTCGCGGAAAGGGAAAAGAAAAAGGAAAAGTAGAGTTTGTTTTGGACCGTCCAGGAGGGCAAGTTGTGGGCAGATTTGGACAGTTGGTGTGATTACAATTAAAAATATTAGGAACCCTAATCATGGGTTATGAGATATTTATATGCACGTTGTTTTAGACCGTTCACTTGCCACCACCTCACCAAGTGGTGCGCGCCTCTTGACCTCTTGCGGGGACTGATGACGGAGTATTATTTTACTTTTCGCAACCTGAATCGTCCCTCTCATCTTATGTACTGAAAATTAAACAGCTAATCCCCCTCTTCCAAGTTTCTGTCGGTAAAAGTTTATTGATTTTTCTATGGGTTTAAATCGACTATGTTTATTGTGAAAAATATTTTATCCTATAAGAAAAATCCTTATTTTTCAGCTTAAGTTTTTAATTTCGTTTCATTGTGTCCTCAAAAATTTATAATTCATAAATCTCAACCCTTAGACTATTGCTCCCAATAAAGATGACATAAAGCAGCTTATAAAGACGAAAATACCCCTAATAGAAATACCCCAATTAATAAGTCAATGTTTGCATGTACCTAAAAATAGAAATTTCCCAAGTTACATTTTCTCAACTCTCAACAACTTTTTATAAACTTAAATATTTTATTACAAATTCCAACATCTTCTTCACAAATTTCCATAAAAAAAAATTCGACATGACCAACTAAATTTGGTATATTTTCACCTTCCTAGACTTCTTTAGGTCATCTTTAATGGAAAAAAATAGATAAAGAGATACAATTGATAAATTATAAAACTTTTGGATATAATGTGATAAAATTAAAATTTTAAATGCCCTTGCAGTGATAGTTTGCATGCTAGAAGTGAAGGCAATGTTTGGTTTGGATTTCAAAACAGTTTTTTTGTGTTTGTGTTTTTTTGGAAGTAATGTAGATTTTATTGGAATTGATAAAAAGTATGTTAAAAGTTGTTAGAATTTGTAAAAAGTTATTGGGATTGATAAAAAGATATTAGAATTGATGAAAAAGTGATTGTGAGAAGTTTTTAAAATAGTTTTGAAAACAATCCAAACATGGCCGAAGATTCGCTATTTTTTCTCTCTCTTGGTTTGAGATATTTGATTTTCTTTTTTATGTTATTGTATTTTATTTGTATTTTCCCTTAGATTACATTTTTTTTTTCGGTTTCTTATTTGGTCGCTAATGATGCGGAAAGATAATAATTTGAAGGCAGGCAAATACTATTGCCAACAATGTTATGCTTGTGCCATCTTCTAAGATTCCTGCAATCATATATATGCTTTCGAAGTATATGCAATATATAGAGGAATCTACGGGTCCCAGTCGACGACAAGAAATGAAATGCAGAATCTTCTGCGACGTGGAGATAAAAAAATCTTAAAACACAAATTATATGAAAAAATTAATCGAGCAAAAATTAGGAAAAAGAGCCCACCATGGACTGATGGACAGGGACCATGAGAGGTACGATAACGAAAGGCCCAATATCTTCTCGAATCCCACGTAAACACAACTTCTACATTGATTCGACTTGCGTTCATGCAACCTAACCAATGTGGTCCTTTTGATCATGGAATTTTGTTCGAATAAAAAGAGAAAAACTGATATCGACTAATTCGTGGCATATTTCTCACCTAATCACACTATTTGACAACTTGGTTTTAATAAATAAATAATGCTATACAGTTTTATAGAGATTATTTAAAAATTCAAGTGGGTGATTAACAAGTTAAATTCATCTCCAATATAGAAAATATGATCGACTAAAACATATATTTATTTTATTTTCACCACGTTAAGTTCAAATGGCCCAAGTAAATGCCATTTACAGTAAATCCGGCAAGTCGTTGATCAGCATACCCATTACTCCCGCATCAATAAAAGAGAAATTGGCTAAGGATGCGTACAGCCTAGGTTCCCAGTTCAAAAATAATTATTCCCTGGGACGACTCCAAAAATGGGAGCCAATCACACGGGCTAGAAGGTGAATGAACTCGTTCATGCCTCAAAAGGCCATTTCCTCTCAATACCTGGCTAGATAGTGATTTTTTTCATTGTCGTACTTGGTAATAATTTGTCCATTTTCATTGGTTTTCTCCTTTTGCTCAACCTACCACGTAAAGAACAAAATTTTAGGTTATTTTTTTTCTTCTTATTCTTTAATTCAACGCGGATTAAAAATGGTAAAAGTCGTCCACAGGTTAGTGTTTTGTAGCACATAGATTTCACGTCTTCAAAACCTGATATCATGGTAGTTTTCTTTTTATTTTGTTAATACTCCAATTTTTGTCCCTACAAATCTGGCTCGCAGCATACTTCTGAAAATCCGTACGGGTGCAAAATGATTGGATGTTTTGTGTTATTAATAACAATTTTTTTTAATACATCCTTATTGTAAATAAAATAAACATAAAAATATTTAAAAAGATTGTTTTCTTTTTAAGGAAACAAGAAAAATCTCTTACACCCAATATGTGAATTGAGTTCAGGTGAATCTGGCTCAATTGAGATCACTAATCTGATTTGAAGTGCATTGTTAAAAAAAAAAAAAAAACAATTATTTTCCTTTTAAAATATAATAAGACAAATTTATTATAATTCTGCACTTTGTTGGAACGAACCTAACTTAATTGAGATCCGTCATCGAATATAAGGCGCAATTATAAATCTAGAAGAGCTAACGTTGACCCAATAACTCCCATATAAGTAGATTCTTGAAAGATCTTGTGAAAAATTAAATATGTGACCATGCACATTGTCTAAACATTTCTAAATTTGGACTAATCTGATGAGTAAAAAAATTAAAGATTCTATTAAATGAAGTTCAAGGATGAAATGACGGTGTTTAGCTAACTCGTATTCACTCGGTACACACAGTAGAGAAGCCAGCCTCGAAACTTCGAGGTTCATGAGCTGATGATCGAAGCAAAAATGTTTTTTTTAAGAAGAAACAAACCAAGAACTAGAGAACAAGGTTCGAAGGAGCACAGAGCCGTGCGTGGCGCAAACTTTGTTGGTCACAGTATTTTTCGCCTCCACGAAATGCTTTAAACAGTGGAGTAAGCCAATTCCAACTTTGACTAATTGGTGCAAAACGTGGACAACTCCTACACTGCCACCAGCTGATTCCATTCGCATTCATAGGGCAGTCTATTCATCCATGACTGATCTCGTCTCAGTTAAGGAAAAAAACCAAAAAAAAAGACTGATTTCGTCTCCGTATCAAATTCGGTAGACAGATCTCATAAATTTGCTGGTTTGAGCAAACTTGCGCCTATAAACCCGATGTTTATAGGCGTTGGTTGGTGAATTAAGTGGCTGAGAAATAAGGTAGCACTAATGAATTCCTGCGTTAGTCCAAGTTATAGATCCAACAAGCAATAAATACAGCCGGAGTCCCTGAGTCGAGTCCTGGGTCCTTTTTTTTTTTTTTCCCCAAATATTTATTGGTGGGGCAAATGACGGGTCCGTTAAGAACGAAAAGAAACCTCGCGGAGCAACATGTTACGCATAAGACGGAGGAGAAGACCATTCTTTACGATGTACTTACAACCTTAAACATGTTCCTCGTGGCAAAAATAAGAATAGCAATTTAGGCCACCGCCATCTTCAGCACATGCTTATTGATTCGTCAACAGGGCTTGGCAGCTCTCATGTCCAAATCCAATAAGTCATGTTTTTTCTTCTTCTTTTGTCCCGACTTTGTAAGTTCTACTAATTTGATCCTATTTGGGGTGCACTCTTTGTCTTAGGATCTATTTACCCTTAATCTAAGGGTACTTGTATAATGTGCTTTGATTAACCAAACAAATTTTTGAAGGCCATTCCGATTTCCCACTTTCTTTCGGTACTTGTTAATTTGCGCCAAAACATGAAACATCTTTTGAACTGTGGAATATTTGAGCAGCCAGCATTCTAGCTAGGAAATGCATCCTCTCAGGCAGCTCAAAAAAGGGATCGCCCCCCCCCCCGGGGTTCTTTGCAGAATTGAAGGGGTTCACGTTGCTCAATTTCGCATCTCAAATGTAGCTTTCAGTCTTTCATGGCCATCACTCCCGCGGCCACGAGTCACTCGCCTAATAAAGCGAAAGCCGAAACCTACACCATCATAAGAAAGTCCGAAATATCTGAACGGTGTTTTGGTCATTTTACAACTGGGTGTCGTTTTGGACCTTCCCCTCGCGATACTTTTGCACACTTGTGAAGATCCTTTTTGGGATACTTTTTCCGTTTGGTCGACTGTTTCCCAGTCACTTGCATAATCTTTTGCTTTATTCAAGGAATAGAAGTTTCAATGAATTTCTGGATCTCATATACAGCTTAGAAATTAAACCAACTGAACTGGCACTTACTAATGACATTAAAAGAAAATCATTGTCAAACGTTTTAAAATTTTATTATTTTTGGACTTTTGTCAAGTTTCTTTTTTTGTTTAATTCTTCTTCAAACCTTGGGGTTTGTAGTCTCATAGATTTTGGTTTCTTCGCTGGTATATAACATGATATTCGTGATTACAGCCAATACCACCCCAAGACTCTGAGAAAAAATAATCTTCTTCCACCACCTTATCTCTCTTTCCCTTACCCTCTTTTCTGTGTCTCTCTTCATGTTCTCCTCTTGAAAAACGAAGTTTTAAGTTTTTTCTGAAGGGACTTAAGAGAGACATGGAGGCTCTTCTGAAGGCCAAAGGGCTGCTCTCTCTTCCCCCAAACCCCAAAGCCAGAGTTTTATCCCCATCACAGGGCTTAAAGCATAGGTTTTTCATCCCAAAAACTAAAAGTTTCGGTGGATTTTCTCTATCCTCCAATGGGTTTGAAAAAGCCATTGGATTTGTTTCAAAGAATCGTGGGTTTTGCCAAAAGGAGAGGAGCTTGTTCATCTGCCGGGCCGACGCTGCTGCAGCAGCTGATGGGCAGCCACTATTTGGCGAAGTAGAAATCGAGAAGCCAAAGATTCTGGGTATTGAGGTCACGACGCTGAAGAAGATTATACCACTTGGGTTGATGTTCTTTTGCATCCTTTTCAATTATACAATACTTAGGGACACAAAGGATGTTTTGGTTGTGACAGCCAAAGGGAGTAGTGCAGAGATTATACCATTTCTGAAAACTTGGGTGAACTTGCCTATGGCTATCGGGTTCATGCTGTTGTACAATAAACTGGCTAATGTGTTGTCTAAGCAGGCTCTCTTCTATACGGTTATTCTGCCTTTTATCGGTTTCTTTGGGGCATTTGGGTTTTTCATGTACCCTCTTAGCAACTATATCCACCCTGAGGCGTTTGCTGATAAGCTTCTCAACATACTTGGCCCGAGGTTCCTTGGCCCCCTTGCGATTATGAGGATCTGGAGTTTCTGTTTGTTCTATGTCATGGCTGAACTTTGGGGTAGTGTGGTAATTTCAGTTCTCTTTTGGGGGTTTGCCAATCAGGTAATTAAATTATCTTATGAGTTACAGTTTATTATATGGCTTCTTGATTTTTGATTTTATGCCTTCAATAGTGAAGCGCGAACTTAGTTATTTGGTGTATCTTATCTC
This sequence comes from Morella rubra, assembly GCA_003952965.2. Classification (NCBI taxonomy): domain Eukaryota; kingdom Viridiplantae; phylum Streptophyta; class Magnoliopsida; order Fagales; family Myricaceae; genus Morella; species Morella rubra. The sequence goes on along the minus strand of CM025851.1, from coordinate 7,698,201 downwards.
ACATGCAATTGAACATGGCTTGTGTTACAGATTCCTAGTCAATTCTTTCCTATAGGCTGCTCAAACACTTGAGCATGTCTGCCTTTCGAGTGATGTGCAACTTAAACTTAGCTGGATGGTTGTTGCATATCATTGTACCTGTTTGATTATGTTATTAAATAGCCTTATGTTTTGCCATGTACTCCTATGGACGCTGGTTTGTGCTTCTGCAGATATTAGTGTTTTCACTTGGGTATGTTACATTTGGGAAATTTGAGTGTAGAAGGCCCTAGATCACATGAGTTAGCTGCTCAGATTAGCAAGACATCCGCTTGATTGAGCTCTGAGTTTGAAAATGAAGGCCATATCCGGTGCCTACTCAATAATTACGTTTGGACTAATGATTTATTTCACTGGCTTTTTAATCCTTTTAAGAAAACAATAAGAGAATTTTCCATTCATTTCCTCACGGTATGGTGTTCTCTAATATTTTTTCGTTGCTCAAATGGAGATGAACTAACTTAGAGTTGTGTGTTATGTAGCATGACTGCACATGCATTCATTTGCAAACATGATATGCTTGTGTTGACATTTGCAGTTGATGGTTCCTTGACAATGATCTGTGCTCCTATAGTATGCTTGCTATGCAAATCACTTGAATAGCATGTCTGCCTTTACGAAAGTGATGTGCAACTTAAACTTAGCTGGATGGTTGTTGCATATCATTGTACCTGTTTGATTATGTTATTAAATAGCCTTATGTTTTGCCATGTACTCCTATGGACGCTGGTTTGTGCTTCTGCAGATATTAGTGTTTTCACTTGGGTATGTTACATTTGGGAAATTTGAGCAGGCCCTAGATCACATGAGTTAGCTGCTCAGATTAGCAAGACATCCGCTTGATTGAGCTCTGAGTTTGAAAATGAAGGCATATCCAATACTCAATAATATATATATATATTTTAATAAGTGGTACGTACTCAATAATTACGTTTGGACTAATGATTTATTTCACTGGCTTTTTAATCCTTTTAAGAAAACAATAAGAGAATTTTCCATTCATTTCCTCACGGTATGGTGTTCTCTAATATTTTTTCGTTGCTCAAATGGAGATGAACTAACTTAGAGTTGGAAGTGTACTTATATGTTATGTACTGTGGTGTGCATGACTGCATCGGTGTGTTAGTGTAATTATGCTCCTGGAAGAGAGAAAAGAAATTCATTTGCAACTTCTTTACATGGGTGAAGATATGTCCATACATTCTCCAAATAGAAGCATTAATATGTTATTACTATTAACTGACATTTGCATTTATAATTTAGTTGCTAATGGTGGTGGAAGACAATAACTGAAGGCTGACATGGATGATCTGAATATTGTGCTAGACGATACAGATTGTCAGCCATAGTATGCTTGTCCTATGCAATAGAAAGAGGAATCTAGAGGTCGAAGTCAATAACAGAATAGAAAACATACAATCTTCTGCGACAAGGAGACCAAAAACATTAAAATAAAAAAACTAAAACTAATTAAGCAAATTTAGTAAAAGGAGCTCATAATGGAAAGTGACCATAAGAGGTACGAAAGGTTCCAATATCTTCTCCAATCCCATGTAAACGTGCTGAGCACAGTAAAATCACTTGGGTACATTACATATTAGGAACTTCAGTGTAGAATGCTCTGGACTTTCCACATGAGTTGGTTGCTCAGATTAGGAAGAGATCCACCCAATTGTGCTCTGAGTTTGAAAATGAAGGTGCATATCTGGTTGTCTTCAATTGTTTCCCTCAGGTGAATGATTTAGTTATCTGACCGACCAGGTGCATATCTGGTACATCACATACCGAGTTTGAAAATGAAGGGAGCATAGTTTTCCATTCATTTCCTCATGTTATGGTGGTCTATAATATTTTTCCTAGCTGAAATGGGCATGAACTAACTTTGGAGCCGAAAGTGTTGGCTTCCATGTCATGTACTGTGTTCTGCATCAGTCTTGAAGTGTGATTCTTCATCTGGTAGAGACAAAGGAAAGATTTTGGTAGAGAAGAGATGGAAGTACCCCTCGGTATGTGATGTGAATATGCTTGTGAACCATGGTCAACGGGTGTCTAGATAAAGTAATTATGGCCTTGTTATTGTCAGCAAGGTGTTATGAAGAATTGGTTCTTTGGTGCACATTATTTTGAGGGTTTTTATTTTGTTGAAGATACTCGTGCATGTCTTCAATGCGTTGTTGGGTATATGATGGTGCTGCTCTTCTTTGTAACTTTTGCTTAGTTGGTGGTTACCTTCTTTATTTACAAGATGAGGGTGAAGATGTCCATACATTCTGCAAATCTCATCATGGATAGTCATAAAAAGATAAGGAAAGACTAACTCCATGATAATCAACAGAAATTCCCATTTATTTTTAAGTTCTCGTTCATTTTACCTGCAAAGTCCTTGTTTTCTAACCATCCTCTCAGAAAGGGTTGCTTTTTCTTTCAGCTAATGCAAAACAAAATTTTCTCACTATGCATCCCTTTTGCTAATATTATTTTGTTGATCTTAGAAATGAAAAGCATTTCCTTCTAGCTCTTTGTACATATATCCAGATATTGTTACAAATGGGTTTTAGATAAAAGATTTAAATTAGCTGACGGACATACACAAGTTTGGCGGTCGAGGTGGTTGCTGACAGACAACTGTTGTTTATTTTGATGCAAGTTGTCTGCTTGGTGAACATTCTGAAGTGCGTTAAGGGGACTTGGTGGATAAAGTCCCTTGCAGTTTTCACAATAAAAATAACTGCATCCAGTTTTTAATGTCTTAAGCATGACCTATATGTAAGTGGTATACTGAGTATCCATAGGATTCTGTCTAGTAATTTATGAAATAGAAAGATCATGGCTGGGTTTGGAATCGGAAAGGCTCGGTGTAAGTTTGAATTGAAGTAGGTGGCTGACATTTCCACTCCCTCTCTCTGAAAAATTGAAAGTATATCCAGTAAAAGGCTGAATCAGATAGAGAAGCATATGCAGTGAAATATGCTTTTCTTTATGCTATTTTTCTAGTAATTAATAATCTGGTTGTGACTGTGATTACAGCTTCTATCAGTGCTTTTTGACAATTTCATTTCAATCAATGGCGTTGCTTATATCCACGTGTCAAAGTTATGGTGGTCTCTGTCTTCCTTCAGTCAATCTCTATTCTGCTGTGGGCTTTTGTGCAGATAACTACTGTTGAGGAAGCCAAAAGATTTTATCCCCTGTTTGGTCTTGGGGCGAATGTTGCTCTTATATTTTCAGGTCGAACAGTGAAGTATTTCTCAAATTTGAGGAAAAATTTGGGTCCTGGTGTTGATGGTTGGGCCATTTCACTTAAAGCAATGATGAGCATTGTGGTGGTGATGGGGTTCACAATCTGTTTCCTGTATTGGTGGGTGAATAATTATGTTCCTCTTCCAACCCGTAGTAAGAAGAAGAAGGTAATTTTCTGCGCCAAAAATCCCATTGTTTGTTATGCTGCTATTACATGTTGATCCTCAGTCACCTAAACGGATTTACATAATATCAAACATTTCCCCTGCAGTGGTTGATATAGTTATGCAACATATGTTGATAGTTATTTTTTCCTCGTCTCAGGAGAAGCCCAAAATGGGAACAATGGAGAGCTTGAAGTTCTTGGTTTCTTCACGATACATTAGGGATCTTGCTACTTTGGTGGTTGCATATGGTATTAGCATCAATCTTGTTGAGGTTACATGGAAATCTAAGCTCAAAGCTCAGGTAAACTAGCGATGCATTTTCCTAATTGTCATCTCTCAATTTGCTATTAGTTAATGGGCTGACTCTCTAAACTGTGCAGTTTCCAAGCCCAAATGAATACTCTTCCTTCATGGGTGACTTCTCAACTGCCACTGGAATAGCAACTTTCACGATGATGCTGCTAAGTCAATTCATATTTGACAAATATGGATGGGGAGTCGCTGCCAAGATCACGCCCACAGTCCTGCTTCTGACAGGAGTTGGTTTCTTTTCTCTCATACTATTTGGGGGACCAATTGCACCTGCTCTTGCAAGCTTCGGGATTACTCCTCTTCTTGCAGCTGTATATGTGGGTGCCTTGCAAAACATTTTCAGCAAAAGCGCCAAGTATAGCTTATTTGACCCTTGCAAAGAGATGGCCTATATTCCTTTAGATGAGGAAACCAAGGTTTGGACACTTTCATCACTACTCAAGGTTCCTAGTATTGGCCTAGATTGGTTTCAGTAATGCTTGGAACCAAATTAATGTGGAAGTTGAAATTGTCTTAGAACATTATTTACACGCACACTCCCCAACACATACATATGTAACGTGATTAGCCATTATAACAATGTATTCCCACATCAATATTTCTAATTTTCATCTCAGAGCCCCACCGTGTTGACTTTGTGTATTTATTGTTCGATATAGGTTAAAGGCAAGGCAGCCATTGATGTCGTCTGCAACCCATTGGGAAAGTCAGGCGGTGCTCTGATTCAGCAGTTTATGATCTTAACCTTTGGGTCGCTCGCAAATTCAACTCCTTACCTTGGAGGAATACTTTTGGTGATCGTTCTCGCATGGTTAGCTGCAGCGAAGTCTTTGGACACCCAGTTTACTGCATTGCGTCAGGAGGAAGAGCTTGAAAAGGAGATGGAAAGAGCAGCTGTCAAGATCCCAGTTGTGGCTGAAAATGCAACTGGGAACGGTTCTCTTTCAAGTGGCTCAGCATTGACTCCAAAGGCTGGTGACTCCGCAAGCAGTTCATCTGAAACCTCAACCCCCCGAAATATTTAAATGTCCTCTTCGGTCAGGTTGCTTGGCAGGGAAAATAAGTGGAGCAGATTGGAAGCAGTGTTAGGTGCAATATTGGTTGTAGAATTTTACCCTACTTATAAAAATAAGTATGCTATTGACTATTGTTGAAGTTCAGTTTTCCTTATATCATGAGCTTACAATATGTTAGTTTCAAGTTTCTCAACTTTGTAGAATTTCTTTGGAATATATTGATGAGTTCTTTTTAAATCGGTTTTCTTAAGAAAATTCTTGCTGCAAATCTGTAATGTACGATAGGTTGTTCCGAGGCTGCTTTCATTCCATGTCCTCGATTGATCTGGTATTCAATGCCGGTTGGTGTTGTTAATCTTTCATATTTGAACACTTGGGAAAAAAATTTGGTTTATGTGCGCTCATCATTCTGCATGCATATGCGTCTGGCCTGAACGATTTTGTATCCATTTGATCCATTAATAGTTCAGGCCAAGTTGTCTGGGGGTAAACAAAAGGCTACTTTGTGCCCCAAAAGCAAAAAAGCAAACCATGTTGATCCCTAGATGCCAGTAGCTTCCTCATAGTAAAATCCAAGCTTCGATGCTAGTAGTCTATCCCTTCTCCTTCCCAATGACTCAACCAGCCAACCTTGTGTGTATATGCATTAGTTCCTTGCGTCTTGAGATGCCTGCGTTATGTGCCTTCCGCTATTTGCTCAGCCCATAACTATGTCAGTAGTGTTATCGGAGCTGAATCAGGGTGACCATGGTTCAGGACCCTTTTAGGCTAGGTGCCTGGAACAAAATCCCAGTGGGCCATGTCCACTCAGAGCCGCAGTTGTTTGCTACAAAACCAACAAAATCAAAGGTTCACGTGTTAGTTGTAGCGTGAAAGATGCATGAACTTTTGGCCATATGCGTGCGGCATCTGATCTCCTTCCCTTCGTTCGTACAATTCTGCAAAAGGATAATTAATCTAAGATAGCCTTTACCTGGTACATAGCGATAATAGGATTACATAGGAGCTATAACTGACTTGTCAACGGATTTCTGTCCATATGATTTTGGGGCTCAAAGGGAATGATTTCCTTTTGCTAGGAAGAGAAAGGGAATGGAGATGGTCTCTGCAGCCACAAAAGATCATCAAAGATAGTTTTGGCTTGGTCGCCATTGCTCTATGCTTGGTCTTGAGAAAAATCTTTTGAGAGAGAGAAGGAGATGAAGAAGTAAAAGACAAGTTTTATTAAATGCAAAATATTCCATTCTCTGACTGGGAGAACAAAACTAATTATAGCATTAGCCCCACCCCGGCACACCAGGCTGAAAGGGACTTGGAAACTGGAAAGAAGAGGTATGCCTGCTTTGATTTTACCGGTCTGTTATATACTCCTATTGTATATTCGTAAATCATGTGTCTAAGATGAACTTCCTTGAAAAACCACTCTCACATTTAGTACATTAGTCGAGGATATCCTTCTTCTTCTTCACTTGCCACTCCAACTTGTGCAGCAAAATGAATAAGCTATCCTTCCCGGAATCTGTCACTTTCCCCTCAAAACCATCCCAATTCGCGGCCGAATGCTGGTTCGACGATGCGTGTATTCTCGACATGGACTACTTTGTCAAAACCCTCTCCGGCGTTAAGGCCAAGGGTGTCCGGCATGATCTAATCGGTTCAATAATCACCCACTACGCCTCCAAATGGCTACCGGACCTATCCGGAGGCGACGTGATAGAAAAGGGCCTAACAAACTTCGGAGAATCTCCGGAAAGTGTCACTGCTTCATGGATGAAGAAAAGGTTCTTTGTGGAAACCATAGTGGGGGTTCTCCCTCCTGAAAAGGATTCCATCCCGTGCAACTTCCTCCTTCGACTCCTTCGGACCGCCAACATGATTGGGGTCGAGCCCACGTATCGGGCCGAGCTTGAGAGACGTATATCATGGCAACTTGAACATGCTTCATTGAAAGAGCTCATGATACCATCGTTCAGTCACACTTGTGGGACTTTGCTAGATGTTGAGCTTGTTATGAGGCTGGTGAAGAGGTTTGTAAATTTGGATGAGGCTGCGAAGACCGGGACTGCAATGATTAAGGTGGCAAAGCTTGTGGATTGTTACCTAGCCGAGGCGGCCGTGGATTCAAATCTTAGTTTGTCGGAGTTTGTTGAGCTTGCTGGAGCTCTCCCTGGCCATGCTCGTGCCGCAGACGATGGGTTATACAGAGCCATTGATACTTACCTCAAAGTAGGTTGCATTTCGTGCTTATTAAATATTTCCATTGTCAATTAGCCTAAATGACTTGGTGCCATAGAGATTGAGTTAGGTGATTTTGGAGTGTCTACTGCCCACGCTTCTGTGATGGGTAATGACCAGTACTTGTAACCCACAAGAGGAAGAGAAAATTAAGAGAGACTCGTACAGAAAACATACAGATTCTTCATCTGGGTCCTGAAGATATATTTCCTCTCTGTTGTCACCAGCAAAAGATTCATCATCTGAAGCCTGAGGGGTTGTGGGTAGCCGGGTCTTGCAGGGCAGAAATTAAATTGACATAAATACCCTTTATCTTGATTACAAAAATTTTCTGAGACATATTTTTAGACATTTGGTTTTGTGTTGTCCTCTCACATTGGAGCTGTGGAGCATGAGAAAAGTGGCGTCAGGGGTTGACTGGCTTGGGGCCGTACCTCCTCCTAAGCTAACAACCAATTGTTTGAGACATGCTCACTTCATCTCTATTCCCAGCTTAGGATACAATCTGCCTCTGGCTTGAAGGGAATTGATTCCCTTCTAAATGCAACCCACGCGTGTGAAACCCTGTCTATATTACCCGAATGACCTTATATATATATGATCATATATGGTCCGGGAAGAACATAAGAGAAGGAAACAGGGACCAGAAAAAGAAAATGGAACCTAACTGTTCTTCAAATCGACGAATCAGTTTACAAAAAAGGCTTGGAGTATATGATTTTACAGTAAGTTCCCATTGTTGTTTTTCTTTTGCGTGCACTTGAGTTCATGGCTTCATGATGCATTCCTATACATGGTGGACCCCTAACCTGTCTCCTGGCAGGCACATCCAGGCGCATCAAAGGAACAAAGAAAGAGTCTCTGCAGACTAATCGACAGCCGGAAACTCTCACCAGAAGCATCTCTCCACGCTGCCCAAAACGAACGCTTGCCAGTCCGGGCAGTTATCCAGGTGCTCTTCTCCGAGCAAGGTAAGCTCAGCCGCCATATTGATTGGAGTGGCTCCTTCAGTAGCACCCGGAGCCCAAACCCCGGGCTTGACCCTCAGGTTCGGTGCCACTCGAAGCGTGAAATGTCAGCTCAACAAATGGAGATAAGGAGGTTGAAGGAAGATGTTCTTAGGCTTCAAAGCCAATGTAACTCCATGCAAGCGCAAATAGAGAGGCTTGTGGAGAAGAAGAAGGGGGTTTTCAAGTGGAAGATGTTCGGAAAGCCTTCACTCAAGAGTGTGTGTGATGTTGAGAAAATTGCAGAGTTTCCAGAAGATTCAGGGAATGGACCGGAGACGCCTGTGGACGTGAAAACCAAGCTGGTGAGAGGTCGGACTCCTACCAAGTGGAGGAGGAAATCTTTGTCTTGAAAGAGAAGGAGACTCGGGAATCAGCAAGTTTATGATTCTGTACTAAATATGTTTGTTTGTTTCGGTAGTATCTAATGACCCTTTTAAGACATTGTCTATGTTTCGTTTCTGCCGCAATTCAGAACCTGCACCAAAACAATGTCAATAGGATTTACAAATATGGGTTCTATATATCATTCCCCACTCAGTCGATATTAATCTAATCAGACGCAAATTACCATTGATCTTGCAAGATCTTACTATTTAGCCCTTAGCAGAGGCAAGTAAATTAGTTTTTCACGAATCAAATCAATGACAGGCCAACAACTAAGCTGTAGATGCATTTTTTGTGCACCATGTTATTAGGTTAAGGGGCCAAAAGAGTGGACACTGGGAAAGCAGGATATAGGTCAGAGAAAGCCATGAGTTCTCCAAAATGCCAGATACACAATTTCAGGACCCTTTGACGCAGTTCATGAGAGGCGTAACTATTTTGACAATAAGAAGTGTGGCTCAGTGGCTCATCAATATGTAAATTGCAAAGGTAAGTTTTAATCGAGTCTGGGAGACAAAAATAAAAATATCCTGAGATTTTTTTGGGCAAATATCCCAGGTTTTGATTAGTCCTAATAATGACAAATAAAAAGCTTGAGAAAATTTAAAACGGACAGAAAGCCGACCATTGAAGCCAGTCGATTAGGCAGACACTCGTGTGGATCAGGATAAGACGCGCAATAATTGACTCGGAAAGCAAAGTGCAAGATGAAAATGGGAGAAGGAAAAACTGAACGACATCGTTCGACTCTCTTTGTCTGCCTGCAGTATGCTTCTCGGATTTCCTTCCTAACCGTTAAACCTCACCCAAAACCTCTGAGAATCCATGTTTTGCATCTGCACCTCCAGAAATGGCCGCTTTTGCTAAAACCTCTCCGATAGCTCTCCACCCAGACCATCCCAGTAACCAAACTACCAATTGCCAAAAGGCCGAAGTCCTCAGTTTTTCTCACCGCCTTCAAACCCACCACCTCTCCTTGAAAAGAACTCATGAAGTGTCAGTCCTCAATACGTCTCCCTCCTCCTCCTCTGTCACTGTGCACAACCCAAACTCAGAGATATATCGACTATGTCTTACTGGGAACTTAGAGGGAGCTCTAAAGCACTTAGACTCGATGCAAGAGCTTCGAATTTCTGTAGAAGAAGATGCTTATATTGCTTTGCTGAGGCTAAGTGAGTGGAGACGAGCATATGATGAGGGAGCTCGCCTGTACTCGTATGTGTCGAATTCGGTGAAACGATTGAGTGTTAGACTTGGTAATGCTTTGTTGAGTATGTTTGTGAGGTTTGGCGATTTGGTTAGTGCCTGGTATGTTTTTGGGAGAATGGAGGAGAGGGATGTGTTCTCTTGGAATGTGTTGGTGGGCGGGTATGCGAAGGCAGGGTTTTTCGATGAGGCATTGGATTTGTATCAGAGGATGTTGTGGGTTGGTATGCATCCTGATATCTATACTTTTCCTTGTGTTCTGAGGACTTGTGGAGGCATTCCGGACTTAGCTAGGGGGAGGGAGATTCATGTGCATGTGTTGAGGTTTGGATTTGAGTCTGATGTTGATGTAGTTAATGCTTTGATCACTATGTATGCGAAATGTGGTGATATTACCAGTGCGCGGTTGACGTTTGATAGAATGCTGAGGAGAGACAGGATTTCTTGGAATGCGATGATTTCGGGGTATTTTGAAAATGAAGAGTGTTTGGAAGGATTGAGATTGTTCTTATTTATGCGCGAACTATCCATTGACCCGGATTTGATGACCATGACTAGTGTGATCTCTGCTTGTGAGCTTCTTGGCGATGAGAGATTAGGAATGCAAGTCCATGGTTATGTGATGAGAACAGAGTTTGGAGGTGATGTTTCAGTGTATAATTCTTTAATTCAGATGTACTCAAGTGTTGGGCATTGGGAGAGTGCGGAAAAAGTTTTCTCTAAGATGGAATATAGAGATGTGGTGTCATGGACAACGATGATTTCAGCATATGGGAATAATATGCACCCTGCTAAAGCCATTGAAACTTACGAATTGATGGAGCTAGAGGGTATCCTGCCTGATGAGATCACTATAGCGAGTGTTCTATCTGCTTGTGCTTGTTTAGGCCACTTAGATGTGGGTGTAAAACTTCATGAGCTTGCTAACAGGACAGGGCTCATCTTGTGTGTTCTGGTGGCTAACACACTGATTGATATGTATTCCAAGTGCAAGTGCATTGATAAAGCTTTAGATGTCTTCCACTCTATTCCTGACAAGAACGTGATATCTTGGACTTCAATCATCTTTGGTCTCCGGGTCAACAATAGGATCTTTGAGGCTCTGATTTTCTTCCGGCAAATGAAACTCATTTTAAAGCCAAATTTTATTACCTTGATTTCTGTTCTATCTGCATGTGCTAGAATAGGAGCTTTAATGTGTGGAAAAGAGATTCATGCTTATGCATTGAGGACTGGAGTAGGATTTGACGGTTTTATACCCAATGCGCTCTTGGACATGTATGTAAGGTGCGGAAGAATGGGACCTGCAATGAACCAATTTAACACACTCAAAAAAGATGTTGCAGCATGGAATATTCTGCTGACAGGGTATGCTGAGAGGGGGCAAGGAGCGTCTGCGGTGGAACTATTTGAAAGAATGGTGGGGTCACTGGTACATCCAGATGATATTACATTCATTTCACTATTACGTGCTTGTAGTAGATCTGGTTTGGTGACAGAAGGTTTGGAGTATTTCCATAGCATGCAACATCACTACTGTATCACTCCTAATCTTAAGCATTATGCATGCATTGTCGATTTGCTTGGCCATGCTGGGAAATTGAAGGATGCTCATGAGTTCATACAGAAAATGCCTATAGAACCTGATCCAGCAATATGGGGGGCCTTGTTAAATGCATGCAGGATCCACCGTCAAGTTGAGCTCGGGGAACTTGCCGCATATCATATCTTTGAAAAGGATACAACTGGTATTGGGTACTATATTCTCCTTTGTAATCTCTATGCTGACAGTGGTAAGTGGGATGAAGTTGCAAAAGTAAGGAGGTCTATGGGACAGAAAGGGCTAACTGTAGATCCTGGGTGCAGTTGGGTGGAAGTAAAGGGGAAAGTTCATGCTTTTCTTAGTGATGATGATTTCCACCCTCAGATAAAGGAACTAAAAGCAGTGTTGGAAGGATTTTATGAGAAAATGGAGGCGGTTGGTTCCAGGGGACCAGAAAAGAGTTCTATTGATGAAGTTGAAGCTTCAAAAGCTGAGATTTTTTGTGGACACAGTGAGAGACTGGCCATTGCGTTTGGGCTTATTAACACTGCCCCTGGGATGCCCATTTGGGTGACCAAGAATCTATACATGTGCCAGAGCTGTCACAATACTGTGAAATTTATCTCTAAGGTGGTTCGCAGGGAGATCTGTGTGAGGGATACTGAACAGTTCCACCATTTCAAGGATGGGACGTGTTCTTGTGGGGATGGGGGATATTCGAGAGAGCCGAATCTGTAAGAGGGCTGGAAGGATATCTAACTTTGTATTACCATATGATGAAAGGCATGACAACTTCAGATTTGTTGCAGTCGACAATGTTTAATGTGGACCATGGACTGGCCTTTAGGCCATGAGAACACACAAAAACAGCTTGAAAGCAATACACATATTTTCATTGTGATAATAGACAGAAGAGGGAAGAAGTTGTTTTCCAGATCAGAAGAAATTGATATTGGACTGTTGTGGGAAACTCCCAGTGGCAGTTTTTATTCTCCGTTCATCCTCGACCAACGTTATGTTGATGACTGCTGTTGGCGACGGTGGTTTTTTGTTTTGTGGATTTGATATATAAAGTTCCCTGTATCTGTTTCAGCCAAAAAGAGATCCCCGGAAAAGGGGTTAGCTGACAGTTGAATATAGTGTGTAGGCTTTTGTACATTATTGATGTTGTGAAATATGAAGATGATTCTTTATCTGAACTTTTGTATCTCACCATATCTTTGCCGTCAGAAGAATGTCATCGGGGATGAAGAATGCAAGGGCACTGATAGGATATTGGAAATTTTTTCCTTATTCATCTTGCTTCATTTTCACGTTTATTTTTCTTCTGTAAGGCATGGATTATTAGGCTTGTTTTCATGATTTTGAGGATCAGCAGGTGGTTCATTGCATAGTCTGTCCATACCTATACAAAGTAATTTTTTGTGAGTTTGTCTATGAAATAGCTGAAGTAGCTTCCACTAATTCCTTCGAGAGGAAGGCAGAGGAACTGCAACCGGATTTATGTAGCAAAACAACAAGCTGTTATTCTCACCTCTTGCACAAACATTTTTATAGACAAATACAAACAATCCAATACCTAAGTTTCACACAATTATGCTGAATGAGGAGCAGCAATTGCTCACTCTTTAACAAAAAAATTTAAATTTGAAAAGAAAATTGAAGGTACAGTAAAGATGCATATGCCAAATAGTTCATATTTTCACTGCCTTCTTGATGGACCTGATGGATGATTTGATGAAATTGTCCCCTGCAGCGTGGTTCCCATCACTATCATCATCACCGTTGACCATCGGCTTCTTGCCTATGCAGTCCACTCCCTTTCTCATACCCAAGATCAGAGACGGAGAAGATGGAATTCGCCGAAAGGCCCTCGCACTCTCAGACCTCACAAGCTTTCTTTCCTTCCCGTTGTTGCCCCTTCTATCCCTCCCCGCAAAGCTACTACTTCCAACTCCCTCACCGATTCCACTCACGTCATCTTTAATTGCCCTCACTTCCCACTTCCCATTGATGCAATTGCTCTCTTCTTTCTGTAATTCTCTAGCTTCTATCTCAACAATTTCTTCTATTCTCTTGATCCCATGCTTCTCTTCAACAATTTTCTGCTTCTCCTCATGAACCTCTTCGGCTTCTAGAGGTCTGGAAAATTTGATTATTTCATCACTCCCTCTCTTTCCGTTTTCTTTCACATTTTGTGGATCCAGCACTTCTTTCTCATTTTCTAACAGCATTTGGAGCCATTTCTCTACATTCCCTTTCCCTCGCTGCTTTCTGCTTTCCTCGTCTTCCTCTATTTCTGGTTCTCGAGGAACTGAAAACTGAGTGTTAAGTTTCTGTTTCTCCCTTATTTCGAGTTTCTGAAGTCTATCCTCAAGTGGGATTTCACCCTCCAAGGCAGCAATAGATCTGTTATATTTCTCAGCCTTCTCCATGGTAACCTGATTTGCATGTGCTTTCACCTCCTCCTCAATCTCTTTCTGCTTTCGTTCTTCATTAAAAGATGAACCACCTTCAGATGCCCTTTGTTCCTCCTCCAGGAACACTCTCAATTCTTTGTGTACGGGTGTCCTTGGCTTGATCCCCGGTAAATACAGAACAGTTCTGCTCTCCTTCTCTTCACACAAGGTATCATCCATTCTTGATCTCTTCCTTGCTTGTTCCCAATCAGGCCTAATCTGCTTCTCAATATCATCCCTTTGTTTATATTTCCTATGAAGTTCTGTCTCCGAGGCATCACAAATTGCTTTCTGTGCTTCAAGTCTTGCCATGAGGGCGTTAGCTGCAGCCTGATTCAGTCTGACCTGCTCCTTATAAATGACACTCCTGCAATACCAACTCGTAGACATCCGTCAAGATTCTATATAGTATTTGAAAGCAACAACCTTTGCAGAGTGTTAAGGGGTTTGATTATCTTACTGGTGCATTGCATCTCGGATCATCTTCTCTAGCATAGCCCTATATGAATGTTGTGCCTCCGCTAAACGCCTGCACTTTTCTGCCCTCCTCCTACGTTTTATCAGCACCAATTCCAGGTCTTGAATTGTGAGCTTTTCCTCCTCATTCCTTTGCTTCAGTTCGCTTACTTCATCATCTACTTTCTGAATTTCTGTCTGCATCTTTATGGCTTCTTCTCTTTGTTTCAAGGAATCTCTGGCCAAGACAATTGCTTGGTACGGGTTGGTAACAAAGTCCGGGTTCTCATTTTCTTTCAGGACATTAGACTTTAACTTTCTCGCAGCTAACAAATCAAATGAATAGGATGTTGTTAGAAACGCAAATGCATTTCATATACGATCGAAAAATGTCATCTGTCTGATAGTCTTCTACTTACCAATTGCAGGGGACTGTGGCCTCAGCTGCCTATTGTAATCGAGTGATTTCAAAGCTGACGATGTGTCACAAGGTTCCCTTCGAGATACAACAATAGCGGCAGGTGCAAGGCCAACTTGCTCTTTGGACTCGATGAAATGTTGTGGAAAGGAATGCGATTCTATTGTCTGTGAAGCATTCAACTCTTCGTTTTCGCCTTCGAAAAACAAAAACGAAAATGCCCTGTGCCTGCCAAATATGAAACGAGAAAATTATTGTCCACCTTCTTTGTTACAAATTATAATGCGTGAAAGGAAGATAACGAGACAGACCCACCTGAAATCTGAGTTTTTGGAGGCGAAAATTGACAAGAATTGATTAACGGAGATTCCCAGTTGAAATTCCCACCATGGGACTAAAAACTCCAGATTATTACGCTTCTTCTTGCAGACTTGCCACTGTAATATTCTCAGATTGCTTGGAACAGTTAACCCTCCCCCTGCATTCTCAGCCAAAAGACCAATATATATCTATATGAGAGAGAGAGAGAGAGAGAGAGAGAGAGAGAGAGAACCTAAGTGACCAAATTAAAGTAACATACTTGAGCAAGGAAACCAGTGATCTATATCCCAAGCGAGAGGAGAAGCCGAATCAGCATGATAGTAGAGAACATTGCCATACGGGTCGACTCGAATTATTGCAGGGTCAAAGCCAGCATTCCTGAAATTGAAGAAAAGAATAAAAACCAGAAAAAAACCATAGTTTAATCGTTATAAATTTGTTCGTACGCGAGAGTTTACGGAGAAAAATTCAAGTGGTTACCCAAGGTGGTTGAGCTGCTTCCACAGGAGACTGACAAAGATCTTGGGCTTTGCAGTTTGTTTAGCTTTAGGGTCGATAATTGGGAACAGCTGATCCAAATCCCTCACTCTCAAAGCCTGAAAAAAGAAAAAGACCAGCATAAACAAAGAATTTTAAGAGAAAATTTAAAAGCCAGAATTTAATGCCGAACTCAAAATTCGATAACATTCTAGCATTTTAGATACAAAATTCAGTAGTGTGTGCGGAAAACCCATAATCTACATAATCAAACAGACATCAAAAGCTTGTATGCTATCAAAAATTACGCCTTTCAAAGATCTTATAACAAGATCTAAAAAGCAAGTATTCCAGTTGCCTTGCTTATTCGAGTAGTTCCCATTGACTTGCTTATGCTGACGGTTCCCATCTTCTGGCAACCCAAAGGCGGACATTACAAAACCCACGACTCAATTCTCCACCACTTGTTTTCTAATCAAGGGATCAAAGAGTGTCATTTTCTTACCTCATCTTGCTCCAGACTGTAAGGTGTGTAAGTGAAAGGAGGGCCACGGCAGTAGGGACCGACACTGTGGTCGCGGCAGAGCTTCAGGTAGGCTCTTGGGTACCCGACGCTCTCGTTGACGGCCAGTTCATCTTCCGTGAATGATGCATACTCGTAAGCCATTGTTCCCAATCTCTTCTGTGGAAACAGCAGTGGATGCGGAGAGCTTCTTTTGTTACTTTGGGGAAGAAGCTAACGGTCCAATTCTGTTTTTAAATTGCTTATGCTCGTAATTTTCAAAAGTAAGTGCCACGTAGGAAAACGGTGCGATTGGGCACAACGGCTAGATATTGTGGGCCAAGATGACCACCAATCTCCTTAATAAGGCATCCACTCCAGACAAAGATGTCACGGCGGTTCCTATGTATTTGTTTATTTGCTTTAGAAATTTCATCCACGTCCTGCCAATTGACATATTGGATCAAAGAAATTCCTTTTTGCTTTTTTGGACTGATTGGACCGTTCAAAATACAAATTACAGATTTTTTCGATCTTTTTTAAGTAAAGGGGCAATATATCCATCTATTACCCAACATGTTATTGTACGATCGTGAGAGACTGGAGGGTCTGAAGGTCAAGGTTGTTCCAGCTTTTTTGATTGCATTAGTCCTCTTTCAATTTGAAAACACGAGAGCCAATGATATCCCTCATCATTGTCGTTTGAACTACGAATAACGAACACATAAAGCTACTTGAAAGTCCCTTTTAGCACCAAAAAAACCTCAGGTACATTCATGAGACATCAGACATTTGGGATTTGGGTCCTCAGTGGAGCTCAGTCACAACTTTTTGCGGATTGCCGTGGATTTTGGCAATCTTCGCCGGGTTGGTTTTCCATTGGGTTTGTTGGCGAATAAAATACCTAAATATGAGAAAGTGTAAATGTTGGGGTGGATTCCCCGTGAATGGTAAGCTCTTGCGTTTGTGGTGTTCGCCCCTACCTCAAAAAGGTAACCATTTCTGGGTGGCCAGTGGGGTCGCTGTATAAAATGTAAAAGTGGACTTCAAAATGGGCCCAAATATACAGGGCCTTGTTGGTGTCAATAATGGCCACTCAGCAATTTGCAAACACATTTCTCTCCCGTTTGGACCCAAAGTGAGCCCGTGAAGGTCCAATTTCATTTATAAGGTAAAAAAGGTTGCGTATAAATCCCAAATATTCTTGGACCACCTTTGGGTGCATCTTTTCGGCCACTTGCTGACTTGGGTCCCGCCCAACCTTTTGTAACGTTCGAACCAGTCTTGTACCGATCGAATTACCAACTACAACAGTAAAAGACAAGGAAATATATTATATAGATATGTTCTTTCCACGCGAAGAATATTCACAGATATGGTGGTCCATCGTCTTCTCTTCAATCTCACTAAGGAGAAAAACTCAGGGCTCGAGCATTATAGCACTTAATTAAAGCCGTTATAGGACTTGAGAGAGTTGAGACCTTTTAATCTTTTGGGATTAGATATTGTAAATTAATTGAGGGCACAACTACTCGATACCTTCTTCCCATACTACAGCGAAAAGTGGGGGAGAGAATATGGCATATACAGCGAGGCATATTCTTTTTCCGTTGTTATCCATACATGATCATCATTACGAAGAAGAAATCGAATCAATTAATGCCCGTACCTGGACTTTTGCTGATCAAATGATTTAAAAAATATATAAATATAAACATCCCGTAACTTCTCTATTTTAATATTTTGATTAAAATAGATAAATAATTTAATAAAAATTAAAAAATATTTTTAAGTAGTGTGGGCTCCTTATTGGTTTTAAAACATTTCTGCCTTTGTCAAGAGCAAAAATAAAGAATAAAAAAAATAAGAAAAAGTGACCAAAATGAAAAAATTCCCCTAACTTGCCAAAAGCCCAAGTCCACGCCATTGTTCCTTAACCTAACCTCTAATCAATTACCCAAGACGTGTTAAATGGTTGATTGTTTAATTTGTGGGGCTCGGAGGGATGTGGTGAGAGCAATGTCAGGAAAGTCGGGATCTATTGTGTGTGACAGTATTTTTTCAATAACAGCCTGCAAAGTGGTTATAATTTAACAATTAATCGAAATTAATTTAGATATTTTGTAAGATAAAAAAAAAGATATAAAATAGATAAAAATTTTAATATTACTTTTTTCGAAATTAAATTTCAAAAATTATTAGTTAAATAAATTTTTATTACTTGAAATTTTCTCATTTCATTAACAAGAAATTTTAATTGTCTCAAACCTTAACCTTCAAAATATATACATCAATTCTCAGCAATTTGCAAACACACGTTTTGAGCCCTCCAATTTCATTTATTGTTGTATTCTTGGACCAAACTTGCTGACTTTAACCTTTTTAACGTTTCTTGTTCGAATTACCAACTCAGTGTAGGCGCGAAGAATATTCACGTGGTCCATCGCTTCCTCGAGCATTATAGCACTTAATTAAAGCCGTTATAGGACTTGAGAGAGTTGAGACCTTTTAATCTTGTAAATTAATTGAGGGCACAACTACTCGATACCTTCTTCCCATACTACAGCTGGCATATACAGCGAGGCATAATCCATACATGATCATCATTACGAAGAAGAAATCGAATCAATTAATGCCCGTACCTGGACTTTTGCTGATCAAATGATTTAAAAAATATATAAATATAAACATCCCGTAACTTCTCAGACCATGTGTTTACATTTCAATTAAATAATTAAAATAAAGAAAATATTAAGATATTTTTAAAAAATTGATAATTAAAATAAATAAATATATTTTTTGATTAAAGTAAAAATTCAAATTTAAATAAACTCCAAGAATGCTCTAATCAGACGCCCAACAAGCACCGGTCCTATATACTGATTCTAACCTCTAATCAACTAAATTAGCAAGACGTGCACGCAATGTGTTGATTTTTTTGCCGGGTAATTTGTCTGGCTCGGATGGGGGGATGGCTCTTCTAAAGCCTTGCATATGTCATCCCAAGTGGGGATCTAAAGGTGTGTGTGACAGTGACCAATAAAGGGTCAATAACAATTTGCACGGTGGTTATAGTTGATTTGGTTTTGAAAATATTTTTTTTAATGATTAAGATAAAAAAAAATTATTGTAAGTAATGTAAATTTTTTTAATATTAATAAAAAAATTAAAATATTTTAAAATTTTAAAATATTTGTTAAAAATTATTAAAAATTATTTTTCTAGAATTAACCAAACATAATTTATTATTGTCTCAATTTTAATTGAGAATAATATAAATTTCTGGCACTTGCTGATATTTGTTGTTTTTATTCACTGTGCACTTGCTTTTTCCCTTTTCTGGGCCAATATCGTGGACCTTTTTCCTGACACGCCACTGTCGTAGGCTTGCAAAACTGATGTAGCCTACAGGGGAGTACTTGTCATCCACCCACCAATCCAGTGTTTCATCTTGGTAAAGATCTCCAAAATCTATGAGAAGCCAAATTACTCCAACCAATGCATGTATAGTTATAATTGAGCCAATCTTTTTCAGTCCGACTCACATCCTTCATTTCTTTACGACTCTCTTCTGTTTTTATGGTGATGTCGTGAGTTGGCTGGCTTCTTGACACTTGAATGCAGATAATTTTTTTTTTTTTTTCTTTCCTGTCATTTTCTCTCTTTTGGCAAATACATCTCTGTGTTCAAGCCAACCAAGTTGCAGGAAGAATTTGATGTGTTTCTTGTTTCCTCTTGTCAAATTATTGTCAGTGTAATATATCAGCTAATTCAATTGGCCTAAATGGGTGAAGAATTTGAAGTGAACACTCATAATTTCCTTGCTGACAAAACAATCAATTCAGAAAATCAGACTAATGATAGTGGCATATGCTTGCTCCAAGCCACTGTTCTTGCTCATGGTTATCCATAATCCATGTTGGGGCTGCATAGACATTCGACAACACGACTCTCCCCTGAAAATGATCCAAGCAAATGCATAGTAAACTTAAGATATTCTATGCATAATGAACTTAAGATATTCCTCTAGGAAAAAAAAAAAAAAAAAAAGTTTAATATATATATTTTTTTTAATAGCTGAGACTATATATATCATGCATAAATAAAGCAACAAACAAAAGCTCCCCTTCCCATAAATCCTCATTGAAACACCCTTTTGGCACTGACTCTGCCCCCATCAGTCACCACAATGGACCAAAGCAGCAGCGCCACTCCTCTCCTTCGAAACCCGTGGCGCCACCGTCTCCGCCTGAAGACCACCCTTTCCTCCGAGCTATCCGGTGCCGTCGGGGACCTCGGAACTTACATCCCCATCGTCATTACCCTCACTCTAGTCTCCCACCTCGACCTCGGCACCACCCTCATCTTCACCGCTCTCTACAACATCGCCACCGGCCTACTCTTCGACATCCCCATGCCCGTCCAACCCATGAAGTCCATAGCTGCCGTCGCCGTATCCGAATCCCCCCACCTCTCTGTCCCCCAGCTCGCCGCCGCCGGACTCTCCACAGCAGCCGTCCTCCTTGTCTTGGGCTCCACCGGTCTTATGTCCTTCCTATACCGCTTCCTTCCCCTCCCAGTCGTCCGCGGCGTACAGCTCTCTCAGGGCCTCTCCTTTGCCTTCTCCGCTATCAAATACATCCGCTTCGACCAAGACTTGGCCACTTCTAAGTCTGGAGCCCCTCGTTCCTGGCTCGGCCTCGATGGTCTCCTTGTCGCTCTCGTTGCTCTCCTATTTTTGGTGCTAACCACTGGCGCTGGTGACACACTAGATGCACGCGACGACTCTGAACAAGTGTGCTCTCCGCGTCGTCGCGTGTCTAAAAGGTTACAGTTTATCTCTGCCGTTCCTTCAGCTCTGATTGTGTTCTTGATCGGGATGTTTCTGTGTTTTCTTAGCGACCCTTCTATCTTCAAGGATCTTGAATTTGGTCCATCTAAGATAAGTCTGTTAAGGATTACGTGGGAGGATTGGAAGATCGGATTTTTTCGCGCAGCGATACCACAGATCCCGTTGTCTATATTGAATTCTGTAATCGCGGTCTGTAAGCTGTCTGGAGACTTGTTCCCGGACCGTGAGGCCTCGGCCACGAAGGTTTCGATCAGTGTTGGGATTATGAACTTTGTCGGGTGCTGGTTTGGAGCAATGCCGGTGTGCCATGGTGCTGGTGGACTGGCAGGGCAGTACAGATTCGGGGGTAGGAGTGGTCTGTCTGTGGTGTTTTTGGGGATAGGGAAGTTGGTTCTCGGATTGGTGTTTGGGAACTCTTTTGGGAGGATTTTGGGCCAGTTTCCAATTGGGATTCTTGGGGCGCTTTTGCTTTTTGCGGGGATTGAGTTAGCTATGGCTTGTAGGGATATGAACACAAAAGAAGAGTCTTTCGTGATGTTGGTCTGTGCTGCGGTTTCTTTGACAGGGTCTAGTGCTGCTTTGGGGTTTGGGTGTGGGATGCTGCTCTTCTTGCTGCTAAAACTAAGGCAACTGGAGAGTACTGGTTTCGGGTTCCTCAAGCCGAAGTCTCTTGATGGTGAAACTACTAGCATCATTCCCTAGGACACTCGTCTTTTGTTTAGGCTGCAATGTTGCGATTTCTCCTTCGAGGACAACATTGGTAGAGCCACTTCGATTAGTATATATTTTACATTAATATATGTGGGACCTTCTCATATTTAAATTCCTCCTCGTTCTTTTAGCATCTGAATCTAATACTTTGGGGCGTTTGTTTGTTAAAATTTTAGAAAATATTTTTAAAATTTTGAGAATTTTTATTTTATTGAGATTTATTTATGAAAATAGAATGTATATGTAAAAGTTAAAAATTTTAGAATATATTTATTTTATTAAAAATTTTTATACTAAAATATTAAAAAAACAAACGTTACCGAAGTATCTGTCACTTCAAATAGCTTGTTGATATATTTTACATTAAGGATCTGGAATCTGTTTATCAAAAAATAACCCCCTTTCAAAACAAAAAAAGAAAAAGAGAGGGGGGATGATAAAGTCCTGCTAAAAGCTTCTTATTGTCATCCCCAGCGTAGAGCAAGCCATAAACTAATGAGCTGCTAGCAAGACCTGCCTTGCTGCTCTTGGTCACCACCCACTGACCCTCTGCCATGTGCCACTCTCACGACTGAGACCCAGGAGAGGGTCTAACTTTTCAAGACTCTCAAAAGGGCCGGATCCAGCTTTAATTTTGAGCCTATTCGGCCGAAGTTTGAGCAAAGCCCAACCGCCAACTGGCCCAGGCACAAAAAGCTAATTTTTTAGGCGATGAGATGGTTTCGTGCTATTAAGCATATCTGGCATAAGTTATAGCTACTGCTTTTACCACAAACAAATGCATGGACTTTACTCTGTAGATATTTTATAGTAAGCTAATAATTGCCGAGTACACCATCAACAGTTTTTTAAACGACTTTCTCTATGGATAGCAAATATAGTAGCTGTAAAATTGATAAGTATTATTTGTGGGAATTTTTAAATTTAATTTTAGGAAAAATTATCCAATTCATCATATGTGGTTTCACTTTGTTACAAATTAATCTATGCGGTTCTAATTTTAACGATTTGATCTATGTGGTCACCAATATAATGTATGAGTCCCTTCATCTATATCTCCATTAATCCCTTGACAAAATTGTTGACATGTCAGTATTGTCTAAGTGTTTAAAATGGACACGTCAGTATATTTACATGTGATTAACGAATGTGTCGACGAAGAAATCTCGTGCATCAAGTTGGTGACCTCAGAGTCCAAATCGTTTAAGTTGGAACTACATAGACATTTGTAACAAAGTGAAACCATGAGATCTATTTATGTAATTTTGCCTTAATTTTATTATCGAGAGAATATATCATATGATTTCAACCAATCAACAGTGTATTTGGCAAGAGTCATTACTAAGGCTGTATAGTTTACCACGTGTTAATAATCTGGCTTCTCATAATTTAATTTTATTCGAATTTTAATCACACATGTTGGAGTTCGTTGTTGGGACAGCTTTTAATTGATAATACCGTATAATTGAAACAAGTTGGTCATGTAAAAACCAATAAAAAGAAGTAAGAGAGATAGCATAGGATAAGGGGGTGCCTTTAACTAATAGCATGAATTAAGGTGCTAAATTAGTCAAACGTGATATAAAAATGTCAATCACTACTATAAGCATTTATTTTGGATTTTTTTATCTGTTCTCGTACACCATCAGACTATTTAACAAATTTAATTTAAGACATTGGTAGTATTGA
This sequence comes from Morella rubra, assembly GCA_003952965.2. Classification (NCBI taxonomy): domain Eukaryota; kingdom Viridiplantae; phylum Streptophyta; class Magnoliopsida; order Fagales; family Myricaceae; genus Morella; species Morella rubra. The sequence goes on along the minus strand of CM025851.1, from coordinate 7,675,164 downwards.
TTCACAATTTCTGAAAATAAGACATCCCAGCACAAATTTAGAGCCTTAGAGGGATGGGTATAACGTAAGCACAATATAACTCTTGGTACACGCGCTTCGGAAGCATTAGCAGGAGAGGGGAGGGATGAGCTCGTGGTTTCCTTTTTTATGAGAGTTCCTTTACACGCGCTTTGGAAAGTTGTGGGATAAAATCAACGTCTTCAGAAGACCGTGGACTGTTGTACCAGAGCTGCTTCAACTTCACTCTTCCCTTGTCTCCCCAAGATCCATACTTCGAAGTCAAGTTCTACCAAGAACCAAGCTCTCTCCCTGGTCCAAGATTCAGCGAGTGGTTCAGGTTAGTCTCCCTCGCATGTTGCTGACTTCATGTTTATATCTTTTGGACGAGTACCAAAACTGCGCTAGTCCTGTAGAAATCTCTTGCAGAGCAGATTGGGATCATGAAGATTCCATCTTTTGCTGTTATCATCTGCGCAGTATATAGTTTATTGGTCTTTGGGTATGCAGTTTCAGACCTCCTGGAAGCAGATACTATTACATACGATTATGAGAGAATAGATGAAGTGAAAAAAGAATGTGCCTCTGTTTTATCTTCTGCCTCTGCATTGAGACCTGAATTTGATATAGTTTATAGTCTCAAAGAAGAGCTCTCTTTTGTTGATGGGGATTGGAGGCAGGAGGTAGGCAAAGCCCCAATAATGCCATTCGATAATAGAGATGTTCGAAAGAATTCATTTGATGCTTCAAATCCATTAAATTTGGTTTCTTTTTCGGTAAAGGATGTTGATCTTGCCCATCGATCTAGGAAGTATCTGAGTGTCGGTGGTTTCTTGATTATGGGTATAACACGAGATGCTTCATTTGAGAGAAGTGGGTTTGATGGAAAACCTCGTTTTCAGATATGGCCCGGGAATTCCCAGCTCTCTATTTCCTTCGAAGGGATTTACACTGAATCAAAGAAAAATGGGGGGGAAAGAGTGTTGTGTTTGTTGGGGAGTACAATATTGCCATCTAGGGAGCCCAATCCTATGGATCCATGGGAGTGGGTAAATGTTTCTATTCCGAGGTATGACCAGCCTCCTCTTATGCAAGATGATCAAATTCTGCTCATTCTTCACTTCCCGAGGACATTCACATTAACAAACAGGGTGATCCGGGGTGAAATGAGAAGTTTAAACCCAAAATCGAACCCTAAGTACTTTGATGAGGTTCAAATTCTGTCCCAGCTGGGAAAGTCAACCAAGTATGAGTTTGGCTCTGGAAAGATTGTCTCCAAAGCGTGTGATCCCTACCCATTCCAGGATAGCTTGCTAAATGGTGGCATTAATGTCTATAAAGGTTCTCGTTTCTGTGAAATTCTAGAAGAAGTTACTCGTTATCAAGCTTTCACAGTGGTGCCAAACTGGAGATGCAATGGCACAGATGAATTTTGCTGTAAGCTGGGTCCATATACCTCGGGTGACGAGATTAAAGCAACAGATGGGGATTTTAAAGACGTTAAAATTTATGTGCAGAATCTGAAGTGTGAGCAAAAAATTGCTCAGGAAAATGTCAGTTTTGCAAGGGTTTCAGCCGTGTTTAGAGCTGTTTCTCCGTTGGAGAATCAGTATACTGCAGTAACGAGATCTGGAGCTAGCAACATGACTGTTGCTGCTGAGGGAGTTTGGAAGTCTTCCAGTGGCCAGCTTTGCATGGTTGGCTGCATTGGGCTTGTCGATGATGAAGGGAGTGTCTGTAATCACCGTATCTGTTTGTACATACCTATTTCATTTTCCATAAAGCAACGAAGCATTGCTTTAGGGAGGTTCTTTAGCATTAATAAGAATAATGCATCATACTTTCCTCTATCATTTGAAAAGCTTGTGCAGCCTCGAGAGCTGTGGAATCATTTTATAGCCTCCCATCCATATTACAGCTACTCAAAAATTGATGACGCTGGTGCTATCCTAGAAAAGAATGAGCCCTTCTCTTTTGGTACAGTCATCAAGAAATCTTTGCTGCAGTACCCCAAACTTGAAGACACAGAGGCGTTCCTAGTCAGTCTTTCACTTCTCTCAGAAGATCTCACCCTTCAGGTCTCTGGAGTTCCTGATCCATTTCCTACTCCTAAAAGACTGCCACGAACTGTTGTTCAACTGGAAATCCTCTCAGTTGGTCCCTTGTTTGGGCGCTACTGGTCAAATGGTTCCCTCGCAGAAGAGGAGAATCCTTACCACACCAAGGCCGAATACACTGAAAAGCAGCTCCTTCTCAATGTATCTGCACAACTCACACTCACTGGAAAAGCTTATAATAATTTTTCTGCTCTTTCCTTGGAAGGTCTCTATGATCCACATGTTGGGAAGATGTATCTGGTAGGCTGCAGGGATGTCCGAGCCTCGTGGAAGATCCTATTTGAGAGCATGGATCTTGAAGCTGGGATGGACTGTTTAGTCGAGGTGGTTATCTCATATCCTTCCACTACAGCTCGGTGGTTAGTCAATCCAACTGCAAGCATATCCATATCCAGCAAAAGAAATGAAGACGACCCCCTCCACTTTGGTACGATCAAGCTCCAAACATCTCCTCATATGTACAGGAAGCAGTGGGAAGATGTTTTGTCTCATAGGGCAGTCGAAGGGATCATCCGGATTTTAACACTTTCACTTGCAATAGCCTGCATCTTGAGCCAGATGTTTTACATCAAGCATAATTTGGATTCTGCTCCTTATATATCCCTTGTCATGCTCGGTATCCAAGCTCTTGGTTATAGCCTTCCTTTGATCACAGGGGCAGAAGCTCTCTTCAAGAGAAAAGCTTCTGAATCTTACGAGCCATCTTATGCTCTTGAGAACAATCAGTGGTTCCATATAACTGATTACGCAGTGAAGCTTCTTGTAATGGTCTCTTTTATACTGACATTAAGGCTGTGTCAGAAGGTATGGAAATCACGCATCAGATTATTAACACGAGCTCCTCTAGAACTGCATCGTGTCCCTAGTGATAGGCGGGTACTTCTTACTACCATCACCATCCATGTGATTGGATATGTAATTGTTCTGATCATTCATAGTTTGAATACCAGCCAGAGATCTCTCCTGGAAAAAACACATTTAATCTCCACACGGAATTCCCACGTGCTGCAGGGATGGGAAACATTACTGGAAGAATATGTGGGTCTTGTTCAAGATTTTTTCCTGCTTCCTCAATTTATTGGTAACTTTGTGTGGCAGATTGATTGTAGACCACTCAGAAAACTCTATATCATTGGGATCACGACTGTCAGACTCTTCCCTCACATTTATGATTACATAAGAGCTCCTGCTCGAAATCCATACTTTGCTGAAGACTTTGAGTTTGCCAACCAAAATTTTGATTTTTACACGAAGTATGGGGATATTGCGATACCTGTTGCAGAAATTATCCTTGTCATTGCTATATATATCCAGCAGAGTTGGAACTATGAGAAGCTGAGGCAGGCTCTTGCTGTGGGTCATTGCAAGCTTCTTCCACTGGGGTCCAGAATGTATGAGCGAATACCTTCCCAGTCAGTTGAAGCTGAGCTCGTTTGTGGCGTTCACGGTAATATTGCTCAAGACAAAGAGCGAGATGATGCTGAATGATGTAAAAACTCTCACATTACTAGAAGTATATGTTGTAGGCATACATCCGATGCAGAATGTTGTCTTGGTTTTACTGTTCCATAAGAATGGTTGGTTTCTAAAAAACAGACTATTAAACACAGTTTTTCTCCATATTTCTTTAGCTATTTTGTGTTGGTTTCTATAAGGTTTGCACTTACTTCTTTAATGTCTCGAAAGCTACCGCTCGGGGCCACCTCAATCGACGAGCGGTATGAAAATCATCAGGATTCACCACTGACTGACTTAACACTTGGGTACGAGATAACTGAAGTGCTCAGGATTTGCCACTGTGTTAGCGTGGTACAACACTTGTTGGGTTCGTGTAAACAGCTTCTTCTCGTTATCAAAAAACTTCAAAACTGCCCTACTTCCATGGAGATACGGACTCGAGTCAATCGTGCATGTGTATCATAATTTGAACATTAATGTCGCCAGTGGATATTGAAAGATAACTGACCCCTTCGTGGAGGTCTTTGATTATTAGATTTCGATGACCTGTACTGATGTAATCATTTTGGGAAACTAAAAATCTGTCTTTGTTCATTTTTTTATTCCACTTTGTTTTTTATTATGAGTTCTCGATCAATTATTGATTTTAAATATTTTACATATTACGTTAAAATTTTTAATAAATTTGAACAGAATTTTTTTTCTGTATAAAATGATAATTTTATCTTCATAAATTTTTTTACAAAGATTATTCTATAAGGGTAAAATTATAATTCTATAGCAAAGTTGTCAAGACTTTTTTTTAAAAAAAAATCATGTTGCAGAATCTCAGGTCACTTAACTGTTTATTTGAGGGGTGAATAACATAGAAGCTTCAAATATCGGAACGTTTATTTTACTCATCGATCGAAACTAATATGGGTCAACTAAGGTGGGCTGGAAAATCCTGAAGGCCCATATTTTTTCGGGTTACCCAGGTCATTCCATTAGGCTTGTGTTACTCCGACACCTCAAAAATGAAAATTCCCAGGTCAGCATCCGAATCCGTTACGGGCGTTATTTTTTATTTTTAAAACCCGTGAGGGCGGCGTCGGATGTGTACGAATTTTCCATATGTTCGTTACGGCGGGCGTCGGCATGGAACCTGGATATTTTGATCCCTGCAGCTGCATGTCATGGTATTGCCGATTCTAGGGGGCCGTAAACGTTTTAAAATATCTAATCCGGTAGGCCTGGTCCCCGGAGGGGGCGCAATTAAATCACGCCAGGTTAGAGTAAGGTCCGGAAGGCATGCCTTTAGCTGTGTAATTTCAACAACCTTTTTGTCAGAGAAATGGCTTTATTAGGTATATGTTTGGTAGGTAAAAGTTTGATAAAATTTAGTAATCTGGATAGTTAAGTAAAGAGTCATTCATGTGAAGCTGCAAGAATCTAACCTGTCTAGCTGGCTGTGCTTCCCTTCTCACGAGGGCAAACCTCCTGTTTCTAGGAAATTGGAATCTCCCAACTCCAAATATACGTGAAACTTTACAAGAAAAACTCACTACTCTGAGAGGCGTTTGTTTATTAAAATTTTAAAGAATATTTTTAAAATTTGAAGAATTTTTTAAATGTTAAAATTTATTAAAATTTGTAAAAAGTGTAAAATATATGTGTAAAAGTATAAAGTTTATTAAAATTTGTGAAATGCGTGATTAATGTAATAAAAATTTTGAAACTCTAAAAAATTGAGAGATACGAGAAAAAAAAAATGGATATTTATTATTAATTTTAGAAGCAGGTACGGAGTTCTTTTGTTTTTTGTTTTTTTTTTTAAAGAAAGTTCTTATGGTAAGAGCTGTGACGTAGGGGCTGAAGGAAATGTACGTAAGCAGTGAACTAAGTGCTTTTTTATTTAATTGGTGAAACTCGATGATAGTTCAACTTCAACGGATCCTTTGTCTTTTCGGGGCCAAATGATTGGGGGTGAAAATCAAATAAGTTTTTATATTTTAAAATTCATCAAATTCAAATTTCTTAAAGTCTTAAATTCTTAAAATTTGAAATGTAGTGGAGAGACTAAAAATTTGATGAATTTTAAATTTTAGTAACTAATTTGATAAATTGCAAAGTTTAGAGACATATTTAATTGTTGCACAAAATATAAGTATAAATTTTCTAATTTATCCCTTTTTTTAAATCTAAGATTATAAAAAAGGGAATGGAGAGTACAAACAACAATAACAGCCAATACGCAACGAAGCAACCGAAAAAATAAAAGGGGACGGAAAATAAGGCCAACCGAGTCCTGACTGTGTTCCGTCCCATAACTTGAACCGCAGTGACGATGATTGTGCTGTAACTGGTGGGAGACTCGTGGTTAGTACAAGGCTCTGTTTAATGGAGGAGACTTGATGCAAAAACTAAAAGTATTCTACCTGAGAGTGAGAGGGGAAATGGATGAGACAAGAAACTTGGAAGCCAAGCTGGGCAGGTCGGAGGGACAACTGAAGAAAGTACCATAACAAGTGTTTGGTAGGCAAGTGGGATTTGATTTGAGATATAAAGGTGGGATTCGCCTTTTAACTTTGGAAAAGAGTTTTATTCGGAAACACTGCTACTAGTCCACTTGACAAGTGTAGGGCCAAGGTTCCATAACTAATTCAGAGCAATCAAGTATCAACCAACCAAGTTTGAAACGTGACCTTTGACCGAAGCCACCAATTTCTCTTTGAGCCGCCTTCACGGACAGGTCGGTCCAACAGAAAATTAAATGGTCATATTAACCGCATAGCATAGGATTAGAAAAACGAAAACAAAGGAAAGCACAGGGTCGGGTAAAAACACCGAACCTATGCTTTATTGGAAGCCGCAGAAGATTTTTTGTGATGCGCTTGTAAGTGCATTTTTCGTGATCTATTTTTCTTTTTTACCTTTTATGAAATAGAGCTCTAGCATTAATATTAATAATTTCAACACATATTTTAGGAAAGATCATAAAACAAAAAGGTCAAAAAGGGTCACCGGACAAAATTACATGGTTCCGTGCAGCCCTCTTTCCATCGAAATCGGACGTCTTTGTTTGATCGACAAGAAAACGAGGCCTTCTGGTCGCTTTTTGAATATTTGAAAATTGACTCCACGTAATCCAACGACCTTATCGTCCAGAAACAATGCACAACCACAATACGGAATCTTTTGTTTTATTAATAGTGGCATAAAGATCCAAGGACCCAAAGATGATGTAGCGAATAACTAATATTAATCTTTTGTTTTTTTCGTTTTCATCATCGATTATGTCATCCACTAGCCGTCCATTGAAGATAGGATGGACAAGGGGATCCACCACTTTCTTTAATTGAGAATAGATGGCTGATATTAGGCTATCCCTAAATTCCAAGTCGAATTACTTGGATTATTAAATACATCCAAACTTCTAGAAACTGAATCTCCACCATCCAATCTATATCCCAGAAGAGTTGAATAATATATATTATGTCAGAAAGCTGGCAACCATGTGGACTAGCTCCCTGTTAACGTATCTGTCCACACTACAAGTTGTACGCTTTATTTTGTTTTTTTTTTTAGGCACGCTTTTTGATGTTTTGAAATGCGGATAAATGGGCGCGATCATTATTATGTTCTAGAAGACAATACACCCCCACAAAGAAATTTAAAGAAGTAAATATAAAAATTAATGAAGTAACTTTTTCATTCCCTCCTATATAAAAGGTAGACGGAAGCAGCTACCAACATTAGACTTCTATCCAATAATGTTGTTATGTAATTTCTTGTTCGAAGGGTAATCAGAGGATGGACATAAATAGTATATTCTATTAGAAGGTTTAAGATATTCAATTTTTATATAGATATTATTAAATGATACAAACTCTATTTATTGTATTTTTTTTAAATTATAAAGTACAATTCAAAAAAAATAAATGCAACAAATAGATCTCATTATAAAGTTTATCATGTCTAAAACTTTAATTGGACAAAATTAAATAGTCTTAGATTCTATCTTTCTCTAAATTGCACATTGCAAATAGAAAGTTATAGAAAATCCTCTTCTACTAAAGGCATGTTCTTTTGGCTTAAAAGTTTAAAATTTGAATTAAAATTTCTAAATTTATAATCCTAATATTACTCTTATATGCATATCAATACAACTCAATATTACTTTTTTTACAAACATCATTGGAAATCAACAACTTCTATACGCATGACAATAAAGCTCAAATATCACCTAAATATTCACATTATACTTAGAATTCTTAAAATTTTTCTTAAAAATCTAGAATGAAGATTCTATGTAATTTCTTACTCTACTTGTCTGTATTAAAATTTGGGATATAATTTTCTACTTCAAATTACAGTGTAATTTGAAGATAAATATGTTATATATATATATATATATATATATATATTACTTGAGAAAAAAAAAAGAGAGAGAGAATCTCAACTTTTGACCGCACTGTATTTTTGGTTATGTGTCTTGGCCTAACAACCCCCTTTATCGTTTAATCTTCTGTGTCCCAAATTAACAAAAGCCCGGGGGGGAAAGTACGTTTGAAACCCATCTGTCTCGGTGTCCGTCTCCCTCGCACGGTCTAATAAAACTCTCATCCCTTTCAATTGTTACAATATTTCTAAAACTTTGGTTTGCAATCTCTAGAAAGTTAAATAAAGATATTGCAGCTGTAACGTTTGAAGACAAATATAGTCCTTTTGTTTTTACAGTAATTTCTCCGGAAATCGAAGAAAGACAAAGTTTCATGGCATCTAGAAATCACGACTTTTGATTACACAGTAGAGAAGTATTGAAGTCTCCTACGGGTTGAGAGTCCTAAGAATTGGAGAAAACATTAACGAAAATGAAACCCAATACTTTATACCACTTTTGTATGTTCGGTGTCACAGTAAACTTTTGTTTTCATATAATAACGGAAAATACGAAACACGTTCTTAAAAGGAGGTGGCGCCTGCGTTTCTGGTCAACGGATCAGAACAGGGAGACATGGACGAAGATAGACATTTCTATTTTTTTGTTCTTTTTAAAATCCTTTCTGGTTTTTTCAAATTTGCTGGCTAGTTTTTCGCGTCAGTAGGACGGCAAGTGGTCGTGCGTTTCGTGGGCCGCCCCCTGCCTATGGTTCCAGTTCTACTCCTATATAAATGTCAAGCTTTCCCGTAGCTAGAAGGAGGACGAAAAGCTAAACAACCTTACGGAGAACCACTACTCGTTTACGTCTTTCAGCCTATTTTCTTTTCCCTCTTCTTTAAGACGGAGTCTGGTATCTTTGGACTGTTAGCCTATACATCGAGGAACCTATCTGGGTTTTGGTGGGCTTTTGCAGTTGTTGCAGCGCCATTCTTTGGTTTCTGAAATCTTACAAATATTCAAGTGGATACTGAAGAAATATTTCTGGTGTTTGGCGGGTTCTAGCCATTTTAGTAATCTTTAGTCGATCGGGTTCCAATAATGGATGCCGGTGACATTTACAAGGCCACGGGTAGTTTACGATTACGCAGTTCGTCGACATGGAGGAACAGCGGTATGGAAGTCTTCTCGAGGTCTTCACGGGAGGAAGACGACGAAGAAGCTCTCAAATGGGCTGCCCTTGAAAAACTTCCAACGTTTGATCGTCTAAGAAAAGGTATACTAACTACTTCAAAAGGAGACGCCAATGAAATCAATATAGAAAATATTGGATTAGAAGAGAGGAAGAAATTGCTCGAGAAGTTTATGAAAGTAGCCGAAGAGGATAATGGAAAGTTCTTGTTGAAGATCAGAGATCGGATAGATAGGTAAGAGCTCTTCCAATTATGCTTCCTTGTCTTCTTTCTGTCAAGTTTTTTTTTGGCTGACGTAATGGCGTCAATTAACGTGTTTAGTCCCTCAAATGCACTTAATTAATTCCTCTGTAACGCAATTGATTTCTTTGTTTGTTGGAATTTTTCCCAGAGTTGGAATTGATCTTCCAACGATCGAAGTCCGATTTGAGCACGTGAATGTCGAGGCCGAAGCTTATGTCGGAAGCAGAGGGTTGCCTACATTCGTTAATTTCAGTGTCAACATTGTAGAGGTAAATTTTTTATACTTATTTGGAGTGAAAAACGATGATTTGACCCAAACATATAAGATCATAGGTTAAATTTCTACTTGTGTTTCTTCAAGTTCTTTTATCAAGTTGTTTTCCAACTTACGTTTGAATTATTTGCGCAGGGGTTTTTGAATTCTCTTCATATTCTACCCAGTAAAAAGAAACAGGTGTCTATCCTTAAAGATGCTAGCGGAATCATCAAGCCTAAGAGGTGAGAAAACACGCTCATTCGTTATGGTGGCATTGTGAATATTTAGAACGATTTCTGGGAACTCATATCCCTTTTGGTGGATGTGTATTTGACAGAATGACATTACTATTGGGTCCTCCAAGTTCTGGAAAGACAACACTGCTATTGTCATTGGCTGGAAAGCTTGACCCGGATCTAAAGGTGGAAATAAATTCATTTCAGCTTCTTCTTTTTTCTCGGTCCCTCAATTCTTAGCTCTGTTTAAGCTCTCTGATATCTAATCTCTAATTCGAAATTCGGAACTTCTCATTTCAGTTTTCGGGAAGGGTGACTTATAACGGCCATGACATGAAAGAGTTTGTACCTCAGAGAACTGCTGCCTATATCAGTCAACATGATGTCCACATTGGAGAAATGACTGTACGGGAAACGTTGGCCTTCTCTGCAAAGTGCCAAGGAGTTGGATCACGCTATGGTTAGTTAATTAACTCACTGTATCACTTCTTGGCCATGAGTAATCCGTAAATACACAGAAAATATGACTGTTATTTTTTAAAAAACCTGCAGATATGCTAGCAGAGTTGTCTAGAAGAGAAAAAGAGGCAAATATCAAACCTGATCCAGATATTGATGTCTACATGAAGGTGAGACAGAAGCTCTTAGCCAGCAGTTTCTATCCGTAGGAGATCTCTAGCACTTGGTTTGAGAAATTTATGTTTTCTCTTTTTACCTTCTGAGGAAAATATCTGGAACTCATAATAATAATAACTTAAAAGATTCCAGTACAAACTACACCGCCAATACTTGCAGCTGAATCTTTAGCATGATCATCTCGGATGTGAGGTTCAATGTCACTGTTGGATCTAGTGGAGTCGCAACTTACATTTTTTAAGATAGTCTTACAGTGAGTGATGATGGATTTCTTCTCTTTATTGGCTTCTGATGCATCAGGCAGCAACCACTGAAGGCCAGGAGGCAGATGTGGTGACAGACTACATATTAAAGGTGACTTTGCTTATTCCCATTGAGTTCTGTTCTTGGAAAATGGATATTGGGAATGAAGAAGCATTTGCATCATATACTTCAGATTTCTTTAATTTGCTTTACCTTGAAATTACAGGTTCTGGGTTTAGACGTATGTGCTGATACGATGGTAGGAGATGAAATGTTGAGGGGAATTTCTGGTGGACAAAGGAAGCGTGTTACAACAGGTACACCCACTACATAGCAAATATAATTCACTTTCGTTGCTACGAATTGCCTGTATGATAATCTAGACAAACCAAATTACAGGGGAAATGCTTGTTGGACCAGCAAAGGCATTGTTTATGGATGAAATATCCACTGGATTGGACAGCTCAACAACTTTCCAAATTGTGAATTCTCTGAGGCACTATGTTCATATTCTTGATGGAACAGCTGTCATCTCTCTACTGCAGCCTGCACCAGAGACTTATGATCTTTTTGATGACATTATTCTCCTCTCCGATGGCTACATTGTGTACCAGGGACCCCGTGGAAATGTCCTCGAGTTTTTTGAATCCATGGGCTTCCAATGTCCTCGCAGGAAAGGCGTGGCTGACTTTCTGCAAGAGGTTAGTCTAAATCCAGACTTCGTTGGATTAATCCATACTAAGGCATTCAAATGTTTTGCAATCAAAACCTATGGTGTTAGAAGAAGAGCCTCATCATATGAACCTTACATGTGGAGTATCATGTCTCTCATTTATTTATGATCATTTGGTCATAGGTGACGTCAAAGAAAGATCAAGAGCAATATTGGGTACGCAAAGAAGTGAGTTACAGATTTGTCACAGTCCAGGAATTTGCAGAGGCATTCCAGTCATTCCATGTGGGAAGGAGAATAGGAGATGAACTTGCAGCTCCATATGACAAGACAAAAAGCCACCCAGCTGCTTTGACAACTGCAAAGTTTGGTGTTAGCCAAAAGGAGCTGTTAAAAGCTTCGTTCGCAAGAGAATACTTGATGATGAAGAGGAATTCATTTGTTTACATCTTCAAGTTGACACAAGTACGTTTTAGATTTTATTTTATTCTATTTTATTTTTCCTTTTGTTTCTCTTTAAACAGGATCTTGACGACGTTTCCTTATCTGCTTCTAGCTTGTAGTGATGGCACTGTTAGCAATGACCATTTTCCTACGGACGAAGATGCCTCGCGAGAATTCAACCGATGGATCAATCTATGCAGGGGCTTTGTTCTTCTCTGTGATTATGCTCATGTTTAATGGAATGGCAGAGCTGTCCATGACGATTGTAAAGCTACCTGTATTTTACAAGCAAAGGGACCTCCTCTTCTATCCTTCGTGGGTTTATGCTCTTCCCTCATGGATCCTCAAAATCCCGATAACCTTTTTAGAAGTTGCTGTTTGGGTATTCATGACCTATTATGTCATTGGATTTGATCCAGATGCCGGAAGGTAGCTATACTGAACTTGGTAGCACATTTGGAGATTGGTTTAGCCATATGTGTTCTACTCCAAATGACAATTGGGAATAACGTATTGCAGGTTGTTCAAGCAATTCTTGCTGCTGGTAGTTACAAACCAAATGGCATCTGCATTATTCCGATTTATTGCAGCAATGGGTAGGAACATGATCATTGCTAACACTTTTGGGTCATTTGCTCTTCTCTTGCTGTTTGCATTGGGTGGCTTTATCCTCTCCAAAGGTAATGTTATATCATACCGAGGATTTATTTTAACTTCTTTTCCCCTCGTTTAGCACACCATAATCTTAAAAAGTGGTCCTTTCTTCCGTTTTCTTGTTTCTTCAGATGATATAAAGAAATGGTGGATATGGGGTTACTGGTCATCGCCTCTGATGTATGCACAAAATGCAGTAGTAGTTAACGAGTTCCTGGGGAAAAATTGGAGACAAGTAATTTCTTGAACTAGTCTTTTGATTATATTTGTGATATCTCCCTCTTAATAAAAAGCTAACGTTGGATTAAATTTAACAACAAAGGTTCTCCCAAACACAACCGAACCATTGGGAATTACAGTGCTGAAGTCGCGGAACTTCTTCACAAAATCATATTGGTACTGGATAGGGATAGGGGCCTTGTTTGGATATACCATACTTTTCAACATCGGTTTCACCGTTGCTCTCGAGTATCTCAACCGTGGGTATCTCCTACTTTTTCAATTGAAGCCCTCTAAATCTAGGTGCTTTTGTGTTAATAATCTACAATTGACTGTGCAGCATTTGGGAAGGCACAGACTGTCAAATCAGATGAACCGGAAAGCAATGAACAGTCGAATAGGACAGGAGAAGGCATACAGTTATCAAACAGAGGAAACAACTCAAGTCATCATCCTACAACCATAGGTAATTTGTGGCTCATATTGTGTCGTGACTTCTAAATGTCAGAAATAAATAAGGGTTTATATTAGTCTTGAGATTCCAATTCAAGTTATATTGACATGCAGGAAGTGAACGTGAAAGTAGGAGGGGAAGTACCTCCACCAGGTCCGCATCTGCAATTGAGGCCGTTCGTAGCGGGCAAAGAGGAATGGTGCTTCCATTTGCTCAACATTCAATCACTTTTGATGACGTTATATATTCAGTTGACATGCCACAGGTGAATTAAATAATAAATTCCTTGAACTGAAGAAGTTTCTTGTATTGAATTTCGAATTAGTTGGTCCAGAAACTAGATAACTGATTGTTTCAATTGAACATGCAGGAAATGAAGAACCAGGGTGTCCTTGAAGATAAATTGGTGCTGCTGAAGGGTGTGAGTGGTGCTTTCAGGCCAGGTGTTCTCACAGCTCTGATGGGTGTTAGTGGTGCTGGTAAAACAACTCTGATGGATGTGCTGGCTGGTAGGAAAACTGGTGGATATATTGAGGGGAACATCACAATTTCAGGGTACCCAAAGAAGCAAGAAACATTTGCTCGAATTTCAGGGTACTGTGAGCAAAATGACATTCATTCTCCTCATGTTACTGTGTATGAGTCCTTGCTCTACTCAGCATGGCTCCGGTTATCTTCTGATGTTGATTCAGAAACGAGAAAGGTTAGTATCTCAAACAGAACTCTGTTTCCTGTGCTTCCTGTTTCAAGTGCCGGTTTCTTTTTATGCAATTGAAAATTTGGCTTGAATACCACTGAATTGATTGAATACCACTACCTAAAGTCCAGACTCATGATTCTGAAAAACGTTTGCAGATGTTCATTGAGGAAGTCATGGAGCTTGTGGAGTTGAAACCATTAAGGAACGCACTTGTTGGGTTGCCTGGTGTGGATGGTCTCTCTACCGAACAGCGCAAGAGGCTCACTATTGCAGTTGAGCTTGTGGCGAATCCCTCCATAATATTCATGGATGAGCCAACTTCAGGTCTAGACGCTAGAGCCGCTGCAATTGTGATGAGAACAGTTAGGAACACTGTGGACACAGGAAGGACAGTCGTGTGCACAATCCATCAGCCAAGCATTGACATATTTGAAGCTTTTGATGAGGTAAGAACCATTAGTTGTCAACAGAAGTTGTTGTTTCTCTTTTGGGCTGGACCATGACCTTTAAAATATGTATTGCAGCTTTTCCTATTGAAGCGTGGAGGACAAGAGATATATGTCGGGCCATTGGGTCGTCACTCTTGCGATCTTATCCAGTATTTTGAGGTAAAGATAATAGAGAAACAATGAAAAAGGCCATAAATTTTGATCTACCCTGTAAATTTCCTAATATGTATACCCTTGATTTGGATCCAGAGCATTGAAGGAATAAAAAAAATTAAAGACGGCTACAATCCAGCAACTTGGATGTTGGAAGTTACAACTCCAGGGGAAGAAGCTGCCTTGGGTGTTGATTTTACTGCTACGTATAGAAACTCAGAGCTGTACAGGTATGTTCCAGATGAAACTAACTGACTGCATTAGGTGACTGAAAAAAAGAGAGGAGAAAATATTCCTTGTCGACAATTTATGTATAAGATCGTTGTCATTAAGGCTGAAACTTCTACTACCGTGTGGCATATTGCATCAGGAGGAACAAAACACTGATTCAAGAATTGAGCAAGCCTGCTCCTGGTTCAGAGGACCTCTATTTCCCAACTCAATACTCACAATCATTTTTCACCCAATCCATGGCTTGCTTATGGAAACAGAGCTGGTCCTATTGGCGCAACCCACCATATACTGCCGTGAGATTTCTCTTCACCGTCTTCATAGCCTTGATGTTCGGGACAATGTTCTGGGACCTTGGCTCCAAATAGTAAGTCACTTCTTGAAGACTCATAAAAATTGTAAGACGTTCATGGTTCACTGCTACATATTTGGTTCACTGCTACATATTTCTCAAAGCTCACTTTTGAATTTCAAAATGCAGCAAGAAACGACAGGATTTAACTAATGCGATGGGTTCCATGTACGCTGCTGTTCTCTTCCTTGGCGTCCAAAATGCTTCATCCGTGCAGCCTGTTGTGGCTATTGAACGAACGGTGTTCTACCGAGAAAGAGCTGCTGGAATGTATTCCGCCTTGCCATACGCATTTGCACAGGTATCTTGGTTCACAAAGTTAACACCCGCCCCGCCCCCACCTCCACCCCCCTCTAATCTTTTAAATGATAGGGTATGCTAATTTCAATTCGTGCCTTTTGTCGCAGGTTGCGATTGAGCTCCCATATGTTTTTATGCAAGCTGCAGTCTACGGCATTATAGTTTATGCAATGATTGGATTTGAATGGACTGTTGTCAAATTCTTTTGGTATCTGTTTTTCATGTTCTTCACGTTGCTGTACTTCACCTTCTACGGCATGATGAGCGTGGCTTTTACACCAAACCACCATATTGCTTCTATAACATCCTCAGCATTTTACGGCATATGGAACCTATTTTCCGGATTCATAGTCCCACGAACAGTAAGTATTCGTCACTTCTGATGTGCAGGTTTTAAGTGTAGAGAATATATAAAATACTTATCGCATTTGCTAACTCTCTTTTTCTTTTTCTGTTTTCTGCCCTTTACCAACTACAGAGGCTTCCGGGGTGGTGGAAGTGGTACTACTGGCTATGCCCAGTTGCTTGGACTTTGTACGGATTGGTTGTTTCACAATTTGGAGATATAAAGGACACATTTGAAGGCAGTGATGAAAAAGTGGAAGACTATGTGAGAGACTATTTAGGATTCAAGCACGATTTTCTGGGAGTGGTGGCAGTTGTGGTCGCTGGGTTTGCTGTGCTGTTTGCAGTTATCTTTGCCTTTTGCATCAAGGTTTTTAATTTCCAAAGAAGATGAGGAAAATTTTCTGATTAAATTTGTATCGGATGTTTTTTGCATATTTTCATTTTCCAACTTCTTTCGTCTCTTTACCTATTACATTTTGTATAAATGGCAACAAATTGTTGATGTAAAAGAGTATCAGATTTTCTCCTGCTCACTTGTAGCGTAAAATAAAGCAACAGTTCCATTTTCTCTTGTTCCATGGTATTGCGTCGGAGCGGGGTCCTTTGCTTATGGCCCGATCTTGGCTTTTGCCACACATCTGGTTCTTGGAAACAAAACAGGCTTCTAGAGGCCGATAAAAGAACATTAAAAAAATAAGAATAAAAATAAGGCCGTCTAGAAGTAAAACAAAAGCCTATACGAGGGCAGCAAAGGGCTTGGACATATAGCGCCCAAGTTAGATTCAAATAAAAATATATAAATTGGGTACAAAGCCTAACGGACAAAGATAAGGCCCATGCCATTCCCCTGTATAGGCTTGGGTACAAAGCCTAAAGGACAAAATTCTTGGTAGATTTCACAAACTGGATTCTCAATTGAATCGGCATTGTTAACTGCATTCTGGAACTAGAACTGTCGTTTACCCTTTCAAGTGCTTCTTCAACTTCTCTTTTCTCTGAAAATAAATAATATATTTTTAGGGTGGAAACTTAAAACTTCGGCTGAAGTTAGTGATGCCCTGGGCTGAATGACTCAAGGACAAATTAGTTCGGGCCAGGATTAATGCCATTCGATCAACATCATAAGAGAAAATCACATCCTCCCAACTGGGCCTGATGATCACAACCATTGAAATAAAACTAACCCCTGCCGAAGAGTCATACATGGTACTGAACCTATTGGTGACAGGCTTCTGGTTATGTTAGCGTTGTCCTCTAAGGAGGCGACAGGGTTAGAGGACAAAAGGGTCCAAACAGGGATAACCATCGGACTACCGGGCATGCATGGGTGCCCTAGGTTCCATCTTAATTAGAGACAAACAAATTTTTAAGGGTTAGAGACCTATTTAGTCTTTAGATTTTACATCCATTTAAAATATAGCTCCGGATTTTCACTGTAATTACTAACAGTTTCTGGGTTTTTAAAATTCATCAATACGATCCTTTTGTTGGTCTCAAATACAGCCACTTAATTAATTGTGTATACCTGTCGGAACTTGATTGGTTGTAACGTGTATTACTGTTAAATGACTAGATTTAAAACTAATAGAATGACTTTTTTGAGAAAATGAAAAAATTCAGGGATTATTGGTGATCATATTGAAAACCTAATAAGAAAAAAGGTATTTTAACCCAATTCTTAAAGAACCAAACCTGTGGATTAAGTCAAAAACTAGCTGCCATCGGTTTGTTTGGTCCCTCACGTCGGAGGGGCCCGAGCGCCCAACTGTCAATTAGGATGCCGCACAAGGTAAGAAATGAAGCATTTGCAACTAGGAGAAGGTTAAGGGAAGTACACTAGGCGACATCAAGTAGAAGAGATGGATGCTTGGTTCTCGGCAAACTCTGAAAAAAAAAAAATGTTGTTACGTATAGTACAACTGTCAATTAGGCCGGCAAGGGTTGGTTTTCCATCACCCAAGATCGGACCTCCGAACCTTTGTCGATCTTTTATTAAATGTTTCTTATCGATCCGAATCCGAGGTTGTGAGAGAGAGACCAACCAATCCGGTCAGGTCGGTCAGCCTGATTGGTTTTCCGAGCATTTTGCCCAACCGTACACAAAATACTAATTTACTCACACTTAGCAGCAATTATCAATAATTGGCCCCATGTTTGAAGAATGTCATCTCCAGCTAAAAATTTAAAATGCACGCGTACACTTGCCAGTTGCCTCGATGACACAACTACACTTATATACACTATATCTAAAGGCTTGAAGCTTGTATATATTATGCAGTTACTACATAGACTATATAGAGAGGGTAAAACCATCCTCACCGGGCCCGGAGTTGCACTCGACCCAGGTTAGTTGAACAAATTAAGGAGAAGAAGAAGAGGAAGAGGAAGAAGAAGAAGATAAAACCCGGCCGATCCTCATTCCATCCGCTTAAACGCGGCAAGGCAGGTTTCCTGTGGTGCAGGGCAGCAGGTGGAAGTGTCTTTCCTACGTAGAAAGATATAAATTATCAGCATATTTTTCGAGGGGAGGAGCACGTCCCTTGTTTAATATTATACCATTGACTTTGGATCAATAACGAACCTGATCATATAATTTTAATCACTAGACATGAGACAAAAAGAACTCATATAATTTATATGAAAACATGTATGCATATATAATTAACAACTCTCCTTGCAATAACGCCACCCAAATGGATAATATATTCCCAAATCAAAAGTTCAACCTACATGTTCAGATGGGATATTTCTCTATATTACTTGGTGATGCCATGGAGTAGATACCTACTGATCATCAGGACCCGAATCCATTTCCATTGGACAGATCACTGCACATTCTCTCTTCAGCTTGGCCAGCTAGCTAGCTCTTGCTTGGTGATGAACATATCATGGATGAGTGCAAATTTTCAACTTTGTGTAGAGTGGTCCATCATCACTGATGTGTACATGCAAGAGTGAGATACAGAAGTACGTGCATAGCACCTGGCTCATGAGCTCGATGGTACAGGCCGTGTTTGACACGTTTGATGTTTAATGATCTCCATAATTTTTTTCCTTGCAACTACGAAATTAGAGGGTGAGATCAGGAGGTGAACGCAAATTATAGAATATCACCTCGCTGCATTGTTTCAAGTCATCAATTATGTTTAATGAGTCCTTTTTTCATTGTTGAAAACATTTCCCCCAGCTATTAGGTCTTAGAGGATGAACCTGCCCACTAAGAAACTAAACTAATTAAGTCACCAACTATTCTTAAAAGTAATTGCAAATTGGTCCGCAGATTCCGTAAGCATTGATGGCTTTAGAAGCAATACGTCTACATTTCATTAGATAATGCATTTATATAGTTATACTATTAGAAAAAATAATTGGGCTTAGGGTAATCGAAATCCTAATTATTAATTAAAACAAATCAATTAGATTATCGGAGTCAAACATTCTTGCCAATCAGATTTTCATCTGATTTTTTTTAATGGATTGAAACAGCTCGTACCTATGTTGACTTGGTGATGATCTAATGAACCATGTGCGGGCGATAAATTTTGCTCTTTTTTAATGGATTAGTCAATCTTGTCATATTCTCATAAACTCGTCTGCCTATTATATCCGGAATTAGGACCACCGGAGCACAAGCAGCCAACACAGGTTGTCACTCTCAGACATTTTTTTTTTTTTCCCATTGCCTAGAGCACCACTCTTGAATTTGTGATAAAGAAAATGTGAAGGCCAGATCCATTAAAAAAAAAAAAGTGATGGCAATAGTACATGTGAAAAGACATTTATGACCAGCTTGCACTGTCCACGTCTTCGAAGACGTGCAACTGAAATGTGAATCTCAAAGGGTTAGATTAAAAAAAAAAAAATACTGTTTTTGTTTTTTTGAATAAGACAGCTTGGAAACGACAGAGTAACTATCAAACCTTGTATATTAAAAAAAAACTATCAAATCTTTTATGACGTGGAAAGTATCGAATCTATGTGGGAACTCTACCCACCGTACCGCTCAGACATATTCTGGACAGTAACTGTCAAATCTGTCCAGCAACTCAACCAATCAGAGATTTTCATAGGTTTATTAATTTTTGGTCCGAGAAAGTACTGCTACCATTCAGTTTTCTCACTCTTTGGCCATCCATATCCGCTTATCGCGATTCGCGCGCACCTTTTTTTTTTTTGGCCCTCCTACTTAAAAGCTGGAAGCGAACCGAATTCCTTTTAAACACCTGATTTAAGGTTTTTTATTACTTACCCAAAAAAAAGAACAACAAATTTAATTTGGACAAAAATATGAAGATCGAACATTTTTAACTAGTCTAAAAAAAAAAATTTAATTGTTTTTTTTATAGTATTATCTTCAATTATTTTAGAGAACTTTGAAGAACTTTAAAGCTGAAAAAAAATATCTTCATAATTAAATTTGCTAACGTTATGTTATAAAATATGAATAACCTAATATTTTCAGAAATGGGTATATGTGAGTTATTGCGAATATATACAAAGTTGACGAAATAATAATAAATTAACAAATGATTTGTAGGAAATTATGAAAACAATCAAATATCAACATTAGCATTCTTTTTGTATGAGAAAATAAGAAATTACGTACTCAAACATCTCAGGAATAATCTCAACTCCAATTCAGAAGATAGATAGAGCAAACTTCTACATATATAAAATGTACGTCAGTGGTAGTTCAAGCTCAGCTCAAGTCTTCAAGAAAAAGAAAGAACAGAGCAAAAATGAGGTGAGGTTGAATAGCCAATCATCAGCTCAATGTCGCTCCACTAGAACCCTACTCGATCGACGTAGCTCCTTTTAAGGAACAAGAAAACATAGAGAACCATAACTCAGAAATACTTGCTATTGAGCCTTCTCATGCATGCAGTTTCAGAGCCATAGAGCTAAAAATCTTCAGTGAAAACTTCCAATAAGGGTTTTTGAAGGGTGCTTTAGCTAGTGTTTAACTTCTAAGCTTTGTTAAGTGGGGAGTGGAGATATTTATAAACCGGCCGATAGTACCTTTTGACGACCTAGGTAGCTCCCTGATATGCATTCTTTTTCATATGTATGTATGAATATTTATTTTAAGCTTTTATGAAGATAAGCAAATTAACGTGTCATTCCATTAAAAAAAAGGACATCGAAACCTGATATCTAAAATATATTTTTATGTACATTTCTTATATATATATATATATATATATATATATAATCAATTTCTATATGTATAATTGAATTATGTTATCAAATATAGAGACGAGAAATATAGCACATAATATACGTGCGGAAACATGACTACCGAAAAATAAATATAAGCAACAGCTGGTTGGGTGTTAAAAAACACTACCCAAAGGAATAAAAGTGAAAAAAGAAATACCAATATTTCGAGTCCAACCTATATTGAGATTTCATATTATTCAAGATTTATTGGTGATGACATTGATGACTGCCCATCCACTTTTGCATTACATGACCACTCCTCAAATGTGGGAGGACTGTAATCGATGATTCGTTGGTGATATTACTTGGCACCTCGCTGTATGAGATGACATATATGGGCGATATCATCTATGTCTTTCAAGTGTGCAAAGACAGAATGCAAAGAGTACTCGATTTCCATTTTCATAGTTTTTTTTTTTTTGGGTAAGACCATTTTCGTATTTTACTTTCATTTTTTTGAAATAAACCCAATTAAAGAGTCCTAAATATCGGAAATCTAAAAAAATTCCACTATAAACGTTCCTATCTCCCAAATGTACAGTACTCTGGCTGGTCTAATTAACAAAGATGAGAAATTTGTACAATGACTCCTCTGTCAGTCTAGAAGAAGTACAATCTTATATATCCTTCAGTTGAAAATCAAACCACTTTTGGAAGACTAAAAGACAAAAAGGAAAAACATTATAGAAGCCAAAAAGACTACATTAATATGAAAAATCTCATGAGCATTAATCTAGGCCTTGTGTTTTTTTTTTTGGTTTTGAAAACTTAAGATAAAATTAATTCAACTTTCTGATCAAAAGGTTCTAATGAAAACCCCGAAATGCACAATGATTTGGTGCATATTGCGGCACAAAGCCGCCAACGTTTTCTTAAGAACTCTTTCTAGGCGGCTATTCGATCGATGAACATGCTACCATATTTCTCCCATGTCCCATGTCCCACGGCCTGCCAACACCTCCCTCATGCGCACATTATTCCCGATCCCCCCAGTAATTTTCCAGAAACAAAATAACTTGTTTTTAATCATCCGTCCAAACCTCTGGAAAATTCTTTTTCGTCAGAGTTTACCAAACATGTTTCAGAAAGAAAAAAAAAAAAAAAAAAGGAAAAAATAATAATCTATTTCTCCGTCAATAAAGACAAAATGATGTTTTCAGTGGTGTTTTTTTCAATCACCTAACAATAAGAAAAATATAGATAGGGATTGTATCATCTTAACGTTTTCCGAGATAAGTTCTCAAGGAAAACGAAAACAAATTTCCGTAGCGTGGTCTTCATCATTTTCCATTACATGCGCACTTGTGAACACTTGAATCTAATGTTTTCTATATATATATACTAACTTTTAAAACACTTTCTTCCCATTTCTAGAGCCTTGGGAAGACGAATCTACCCGGCAAAGCCATTTGTCTTAGCCACCAACTGTTTCTAAAATTAGTTTCTCTCAAAAAAATCCAATAAATTCAAACAATCATGGATGATTATGCAATCCTTAAGTATACTTTACATAAAATAATACCTTAAGTTGTTACTGAAAGATATATATAAAAGAATCATGGAGACATGCGTGTTCGAAATTATGAGGTGGGTTTATAATTATTTTATACGTGAAAATACGTGAATTAGATTAGCCGAAGTCAAATATTACGGCCAATAAAATTTGATTTTGTTCTTTGAATGAATCCAAACAGGTCACACTCGCATTGATACACATGTAGATTAAACGAATCATGCGTGAGTTAGGAGATTGATTTCATTTTAATCTATTTAATGTAGTGTGTCGTATTCCAATTTTTATGGAAATTTGATTATTGGGACTCCATGCCTTCCCCGTATTTTAGTTTTGTGAAATTTAACGTAATTATTATTTTAGTCCAAAAAACAAAATAAAATCTCTTTGTGTCGTATCCGGAATAGCCACGTCGTATATCTATTATATCCTTATTTTGAAAACCGAACTTGAAGTTGGCGAACCCTTTTGTTGACATCCATGTATAGTGAGCTGTGATAATTAAGTGTGAAGCCGAGCAAGGAAGGGAGCAAAGACACTTCTGACCCGCTCTGCCGTCCACCGTGTTCAATTACTTCCTCGCTCACTGTCCACGTCTTCAGACGCGTGCAATTGGAAAGGACTTTTTAAGAAGACGATTTCATTTCAAAAAACTTTTTCTTTATTTCAGAAAAACAAAAAAATCCAAAAAAAAAAAAAAAACAGAGAGAGAGAGAGGGAGAGTAAACAACTGTTCTTTGGTTCACGAACTTAGCTTGTGGTTCGTCTTCTCCAATTTGATAGGAAGCTTCCCCCAGCTTGCAGAGCTCCAAACTCACCTTCTTGAGCCTGTAACATTGGAGCTTATTTCCTAAACTGAGACTCTGTAATTGCTGTACCAGTGCATTTTTATTCAGTCCACAAAACAGTGCTTTCTTTTTTTCCAAAAAAAAAAAAAAAAAAGAGTCAATCAAGTGCTTGTTTATTGTTTTTGACGTGATTGAATAAGTGAACTGGGAAAGAGAGTTACCATCAAATATAATTACCAGGAAAAATGGAAAAAGGAAAAGAGGAAATATATATCAGATTTATGTGCAAACTCTACCACACATGGGTTATCTGTTATTTGTAATTTGGTATGAGAAAATGCTGACCCTCTTGACATAATAGACTCTCTTTTTCCTTTTGTTGTTGTTGAAATAATAGGGTGTTCGGGCCAATTCAAACTCAGCTTGATTAATTTTAGAGTGTGTAGTCTTTCTTTCCGTTCTACAAAAATTTGGTAATTATTGGGTCAATGGTCCCGAGGCAATCCAAAAAAGTTAATAGCATTTGTGAAGTTTTGAAGTTGAGATATTAGAGGGAGCAAACCCTCAAGTTCCAAGAGTTAATCACTAAACAAACCATTTGGAATTAACATAATAGACTTAGTAAATGCAGTAAAAATATATTCCGCTCAAAACAGAAATACAAAAACCAGTTAAGATTAACGTAATAAACTTTGTAACAGTAGGGAGTAACGTAATAGACTTGGTAACTGCTGTAAAAATGTATTCTGCTAAAAAGAAAAACACAAGAGAAACAACCTCGTAGAGATTGTCTTTCACTTATTTTGGTTCATTCAATTGCCGTGGGTGAAGAGGCACCGACGTGGCACTTCAACCTGTCTATAAATACCCACAGGAACGATCATTCCTCATACTCGAACATCCTTAGTGGGGAAAGTTGTTGAAACACAGAGGTACCATAACTGGTAACCTCATTTGCTGATTCAGGTCTAGAGCCTGAGATCTTGGCCTCATTCACGTAAAATGGAAACCGGTGATGTTTACAAAGCCGCTCAAAGCTTTCGACAAGCCACTGCTAGCTTTCGACAAGGAAGTACGTCGGTATGGAGGAACCAAGGCATGGAAGCTTTCTCGAAGCCTTCAATGGAAGAAGACGACGAGGAAGCTCTCAAATGGGCAGCGCTAGAGAAGCTTCCCACTTACAACCGTTTGAAGAAAGGTTTACTGACTTCCCCGGATGGCCCCACTGAAATCAACATACATAATCTTGGAGATGCGGAAAGGAGGGAATTAGTCGACAGGTTGGTGAAGGTTCCAGAAGAGGATAACGAGAAGTTCTTGTTGAAACTCAAGGAGCGTCTAGACAGGTAACTTTAATGCCAATCCATGGAGGCCGTTTTCTTAATTCTGTTGCTCCAGATTAGTCGCCTTTTGTTGTTCTTTGTTTTCATGTTTTGCTTAAGTTTGTTGTGTGTTTTCTATTGTATTTCAGTAATGGTTTATCTGTTCTTCTTCTTTTTCCTCAGAGTTGGAATTACAACTCCGACAATTGAAGTCCGTTTCGAGCATTTAAATATTGAAGCGGAAGCTCATGTTGGAAGCAGGGCTCTGCCTTCATTCATCAATTTCTTTTTTGACATTGTGGAGGTAACCATGTGCAAATATCATATGTGAACGATTTGTTAATATCAGACAAGTATTGGTAATTTTCACTTTTACCATTTTCCTACAACTTAATTTTTCCTTCGTCTTCTAAAGGCTGCCACGAATTTCCTCCGTATTACAACGAGTCATAAGAAACATCTGACTATCCTTAATGACGTCAGTGGAATCGTCAAGCCTGGCAGGTGAGAAAGCAGCCTTTGTTCAAATTTGCAGCCTGAACACTCATTGTCTGATGGATACTGTCCTCTACTTAGAAAAAAAAAATGATGAATACTGTCCTCTTCAATAATCCCTCTGCAGTGTTAGAAATTATATTATTCCATTCTAACATGCTTTATGCATTTCAAATAGGCTGACACTGCTTTTGGGTCCTCCAAGTGCCGGAAAGACCACGCTCTTGTTGTCTTTGGCTGGAGACCTTGATACGGAACTAAAGGTATAAGAGCTGACGACGTTTTTCAACTTGTTTCGATTGCATTTGTACGCTTTGGACTTGTATCTAATACGTGAAAGCGAAACTTCTCTTTCAGTTTACTGGAAGCGTGACTTATAATGGACACGAAATGCACGAGTTTGTTCCCCAGAGAACTGCTGCCTATGTGAGTCAGTTTGATCTCCATATTCCAGAGATGACTGTAAGGGAGACCTTGGCTTTCTCTGCTAGATGTCAAGGGGTCGGATCACGTTATGGTTAGTTTAGGATCCTTTTCCGCTGCTTTTATATCTTTCCTTCCGATGATTTGTATGAATATAATCTTCACATTTTTGCAATCCCGCCACCATCATTGCAGAGATGTTAGCAGAGCTGGCAAGAAGAGAGAAAGAAGCAAATATCAAGCCTGATCCTGATGTGGACGTCTTCATGAAGGTAAGAAGGAAATTATTGACACTCTTTGTATTAGGAGATTATAGTACTTAAGCGTATTTGTTTTTAGAAGAAGATTGATGACTATTATGTAGTTGGACGAATCGTTTTTCTGATACAGGAAATCCGCTCTCTTTCTCTTTGTTTCCCTCTTTCAATTAATTTTCCTTACACTATGTGAAAGCTTTGTTCAGATGAGAACCAGAATATTTTTCCGTTAGTTTTTTTCCTTGCTTATGCGGATTTTCAATTTAGGGCGTGGGAACAGAAGGTGAGAAGGTGAGCGTGGTGACGGATTACATTATAAAGGTAATATCACTGCACATTATCACATAATTGCAGAGAGAACTTTCAGGAAATAGCAAGATAGTTCAAATGAGTTCATGAATCATCCCGATATATCCACTTTGCAGGTTTTGGGATTGGACGTCTGTGCAGATACTTTGGTTGGGAGTGACATGTTACGGGGTGTATCTGGAGGACAAAGAAAGCGTGTTACAACAGGTGAATCAATTTCGTATTTTCAAAAGTGCACAAATTTGTGTAATATCTGAGCAATTTTATAAATAATCTTGAATATTTATCAAATTACAGGTGAGATGTTGGTTGGACCATCTAGAGTACTATTGATGGACGAGATATCTACGGGTTTGGACAGCTCGACAACTTTCCAGATTGTGAATTCGCTCAAGCAATATGTTCACATTCTCAATGGAACTATTCTTGTCTCCCTCCTCCAGCCAGCGCCAGAGACTTACAATCTTTTTGATGACATTATTCTCCTCTCTGATGGCCATGTGGTTTACCAGGGTCCTCGAGAAAACGTTCTTGAATTTTTTGAAGTTATGGGCTTTATATGTCCTCACAGAAAAGGGGTGGCCGACTTCCTGCAAGAAGTGAGTTTAAATAGAAGTTTTTGTTTGTCTCGTATGCTATTTTGGTAAACATTATCTACAAGAGAGATGCGCATTTCAAATAGAATCTCATAGTTGAATTAATGTGTAACCACTTTATCATAGGTGACGTCTAAGAAAGATCAGGAGCAATATTGGGCACGTAAGGATGAGCCTTATCATTTTGTTACAGTCAAGGAATTTGTGGACGGATTCGAATCATTCCATGTGGGACGAAAGATTAGAGAAGAACTCTCGACTCCATTTGACAAATCTACGAGCCACCCAGCTGCTTTGACAACTAAAATGTATGGTGTTGGCAAGGTCGAGCTCGTGAAAGCTTGCTTGGACAGAGAAGTCTTGCTTATGAAGAGGAATTCGTTTGTCTACATCTTCAAGATCTGCCAAGTAAGTTTAGATTTTATTTTAACTTTGGTTCTTAATTTTACACAAAATTTCATTACACAGGAATGTGACTCGATTTTTCCTTTTCTGTGCTTTTCAGCTTACAGTAATGGCATTGATTGCAATGACAGTTTTCTTCCGGACAAAGATGCACCGTGATTCAGTCGCTGACGGAAATATCTATCTTGGTTCTTTGTTCTATGCTATCATCGCTCTCATGTTTATTGGTTTAGCTGAGATTTCCATGACAGTTTCAAAGCTTCCAGTTTTCTACAAGCAAAGGAATCTCCAATTCTTTCCTCCATGGGCATATGCTGTACCAGCATGGATCATCAAGATACCTTTGACGTTGGTTGAAGTTATCATGTGGGTCTGCGTCACATACTATGTCATTGGATATGATCCAAATGTTGGAAGGTAAATGAAGTCAAAAGTTCCAATTACTTCTATTATGAACTCTTAAAGACATCTTTCATTCTGTTTCTTTGTGTGATTATTAATTACTTAAAATGACAAATTTGCTAATGGACTTATTGCAGGTTCTTTAAGCAGATGCTTCTGCTCATACTTGTTAATCAGATGTCTTCTGGCTTATACCGCTTTGTTGCGGCACTTGGTAGGGGGAACCTGATTGTTGCAAGCACATTAGGGGCATTCGCACTGATCGCGCTTACCTCTTTGGGTGGCTTTGTCCTGGCAAGAAGTATGACATAGCAAGTTGATTATACTACGAAAAGTGGCTTCTTTATCCTTGTTGGACTACATCTTACTTAATGCTTCTTTCTTCGTTGCTTACTGCCAACAGATGCCATGAAGCATTGGTGGATATGGGGTTACTGGTCATCGCCAATGATGTTTGCACAGAATGCTATTTGTGCTAACGAGTTTACTGGGCACAGTTGGAAGAAGATTGTAATTTCTTGAACTAGCCACTGTAAATTCATCTTTGCTTTTGTTGCCTCTCAATAACTGTCTGACATTTGAACCTGTTTCTCTGTTAAAGTTTCTCCCAAACTCAACAGTAAATCTGGGACATGAAACGTTGTCGTCCCGTGGATTCTTCAAACAGGCGCATTGGTATTGGATAGGAGTTGGGGGATTGATCGGATATGTGGTAATTTTTAACATTGGTTTCACTCTGGCTCTCGCTTATTTCGATCGTGAGTATCTCGACTTTATAGTCTTCTTTTTTTTTTTTCTACGCTCGACTTTATAGTCTTCGATAGATAGAAAAGTGAAGGGTTATACATATTGATGCTGTATAACAATTGTGCAGCAATGGGGAAGCCACAGGCTATGATCCTCGATGAATCTGAAAGCAATGGACAGGATGATAGAACTGCAAAACCCACTCAAACACCACATGGGGGAGAAAGCTCTGGTAACGAAACCCACACAGGTGATATATCTAGCACAAATATGTGTTTGTGAATCATGTGGTGTCCGTGTGTTAGTATTCTTGTCTTGTGTTGTTTTGTTTTCACTATATGCTGTTCGTTTTAAAGCCAATTGAGTTCTATTGACCTGCAGAGAGTGGAACTGAAATTAGCGGGGGCGAAGCTGCTGCAGAGGTCAAGAAAAGAGGAATGGTTCTTCCATTTGATCAACATTCCATTACCTTTGATGATATTATATACTCAGTTGACATGCCGCAGGTAACTTGTACCAAATTCCACAACTGTCAAAAATTCAAGTAGCTTCTTGTGTCGACTTTCAAAGTTACATGTGCAGCAAAGCCTGAAGACCCATGTGTTCAAACAAACTTTGTCTTGCAGGGAATGAAGGATCAAGGTGTTACCGAGGATAAACTGGTGCTCCTGCAGCATGTAAGTGGTGCTTTCAGACCAGGAGTTCTCACAGCTCTGATGGGAGTCAGTGGTGCTGGTAAAACAACTCTGATGGATGTACTGGCTGGAAGAAAAACAGGCGGATATATTGAAGGGACTATCACAATTTCTGGGTACCCAAAGAACCAAGACACATTTGCTCGAATTTCTGGATACTGTGAGCAAAACGACATTCACTCTCCTCATGTTACGGTCTATGAGTCTTTGCTCTATTCAGCATGGCTCCGTCTATCTTCTGATGTTGATTCTGAAAAAAGGAAGGTTGGCATCTAAAACTGGAAGCGGGTTGAATATTCAACCAGCACGAGTAATGCTGACTTCTGAAAATTCAAAATGGTTGCAGATGTTCGTTGAGGAAGTTATGGAGCTTGTAGAGCTGAAACCTTTGAGGCAAGCATTAGTTGGGTTGCCCGGTGTGAATGGTCTTTCAACCGAGCAACGGAAGAGGCTGACAATTGCAGTAGAGCTAGTTGCGAACCCCTCCATAATTTTCATGGACGAACCAACTTCTGGGCTAGATGCTAGAGCGGCTGCTATTGTTATGAGAACTGTTAGGAACACCGTTGACACTGGAAGAACAGTTGTGTGCACTATCCATCAGCCAAGCATTGACATATTTGAAGCTTTTGATGAGGTGAGGAAAACTATCAAGTCAAAATGATTGAAACTCTCTCGTGCGCCTTATCTTTTTTAATTTGTACAAGTCTGACACAGTTGACATGAAATTGCAGCTATTTCTCTTGAAGCGCGGGGGTCGGGAGATATATGTAGGGCCATTGGGTCGCCTATCTTGCCATCTGGTTAAGTATTTTGAGGTATGATTGTGAGGGACTGCGAGGGCATCTACCTAGTTTCCATTATTCTCTTTTATTTCTTAATTCTTTCTGAAAAGGGTTCGCTAAATCTTGGGCCTTTCTTTTCACCAAGTCAATAGAAGGAGTCAGTAAAATTACAGATGGTTACAATCCAGCAACTTGGATGTTGGAAGTTTCCTCTCCGGCACAAGAAGCAACTTTGGGAGTTGATTTTACCGAACTCTACAGAAATTCAGATATATGCAAGTACGTCTAATCATCCACCACTCAAGAAATGTTAAAACCCAAAAACTTTTCCACTCTTATAGATGATAAGTTAGTAAAACATGTTTTTAGTAGTTTTGTTGGATTCAATTTTTTTTTGTTTTTTTTAATAATTTGGTGACAAAACTTGTGCTCTTGAATGGCATATACACAGGAGAAACCTGGAACTTATTAAGGAACTGAGTGTCCCTGCTCCCGGGTCACAGGACCTCTATTTCCCTAATCAATACGCACAGCCATTTTACAGCCAATTCATGGCTTGCTTCTGGAAACTGTCTTTGTCATATTGGCGTAACCCGCTATATACTGCTGTAAGGTTTATGTTCACAACCATCATAGCCCTGATGTTCGGGACAATGTTCTGGAGACTCGGCAGCAAACTGTAAGTTACATCTGGCGAACTAAGTAAGACATAAATGTGCAAATTCCTGCAATGAACTGAATCTGAACGTCCGTGATTACAGGAAAAAGCAAGTAGATTTAATTAATGCGATGGGTTCCATGTATGCTGCGGTTCTCTTCATCGGTGTAAAAAACTCTACTTCAGTGCAGCCAGTGGTGGTTCTCTTCATCGGTGTAAAAAACTCTACTTCAGTGCAGCCAGTGGTGTCTGTTGAACGAACAGTCTTCTATAGAGAAAGAGCAGCCGGGATGTATTCGGCCATGGCATACGCCTTTGCACAGGTAGCAATTACTTGACAGGCTACTTTCTTATTTGTTCTCTGGAATTCATGCCTTAATACATCGATTTCTCCCAATAAGATCCACAAATTTTCATTTCAAAGAAACTTCTTCAATTTTCCTCAACACTTCACCTATGTTTGCGCAATTTTTTATTTTTTATTTTGTGCAGGTTCTGATTGAGATCCCATATATTTTTGTGCAAGCGGCAGTCTATTCTCTCCTAGTTTACGCCATGATTAATTTCCAATGGACTGCAGCAAAATTCTTCTGGTACTTATTTTTCATGTTCTTCACACTTTTGTACTTCACCTTCTATGGCATGATGACTGTCGCCGTCACTCCAAACCACCACATGGCTTCCATTGTCGCGGCCGCCTTTTATGCAATATGGAATCTCTTTTCGGGATTCATCATCCCCAGACCTGTAAGTTTTTACTCCTTTCACTCTTTCGCGCGCACCCCTTTTTTCTCTTCTACTACACCTACGACCGATGACTAACTTCCCCCCCCCCCCCACCACCATGTTCTGTAAATTTTCCTATCTATATAGAAAATTCCTATTTGGTGGAGATGGTACTCTTGGGCCTGTCCGGTGGCTTGGACTATATATGGGTTGGTTGCATCACAGTATGGAGACAAGGATGACATGCTGGAAACCGGTGAAACAGTGAGACAGTTCGTGAGAAGCTATTTCGGATTCAGACACGGTTTCCTGGCAATAGTTGCAATTGTCATTGTTGGGTGGGCAGCACTCTTTGCAGTTGTCTTCGCAGGGGCGACTAAAGCGTTCAATTTCCAAAGGCGATAGACATATCGATCTGTTTGTATTATTTTGCATGGGATGTCGATGAGATTAAAAACGAATATTGTTTTTTTCTTTCTTTCTTTCTTGTTTTCTTTTCTGCTCTTGAGATTGGAACAAAACATTTGTCGTGTTCTTTGTATTTCCTTTTCATTACTCGGGGTGTATCATATGGTTCTTGCTTATTGATGATAATACAACTATCTCGCGTTAAATTCTTTCATATATAATATTTTTCCACTTCACAAGTGCTCAGTTCTCTCTTCTTCTTCCCATTATTTAACACAAAAACACCTACTTATCTCAATTGCTTCCCTCTTCTGTGGGAAGATTTTTATGCCACCTTACAAGCTCTAAGTTATCTAGATCCGACGCTAGTTTCTATGTCTTGATTGCAAGCCCAATGGGCCTCGGACCAAGCAACCGACTCCAACTGAAATTCCTGTCGCTCTTCTTGGGAAAAAATTATTAGAAGTACATCGTGACCCAATGGGCCTAAATTCGAGAGAAAGAGACAACTTGAGTGGACCTTACTATGCCTTGGCCTCAATATCCAACGGGCTCAAAGGTTAATGCCCATTGTGGGCCAGTAGCACTAAAGTTAAAAAAAACTTTCACCGTTGTGGGCTGGACTGTTAAAGTTTTTCAAAATATTATTATTTATAACTAATATTTTGAAATGAGCGAGTCCACAAATTTTATGTGGGAAATTTCAAAAAATGGGAACATATTTTATTACTAGCGAAAATTTCACGAGCATTTGCTTCATTGCTTGAGAGCTAAAGCATTTATTAATGGACTGTCGTGCTTCGGGAGCAATTCTTCCACGTGGACTTTGCTTCTTTTACGCAGGAAAAACGAAAAGCTAAAACTGAAAAAACAAATAAAGTTCTCTCTGATTTGAAGTAAGGAATTGTCACAAAGTTCTTGTGCTGGTCGTGACATCAAAAGGACAAAAAGGACATAACGGTAACGTTTAGTCAAGACCAAACAAGAAAGGGAAGAAAAGGAGAAAGCTGTAACGGCAAGTGGTCCAATAATATCGCTTTTGGATATATTTATCCAATGACGCTGAAAGTGAGAAACACACATAGAGAGGAACCCCTTGGTCGTTTTCACTTTTACAGTGCAACGGATTGCTTGCCTCACTTAAAAGCACGATGGATTTAATCCTCATCCGTATCTTATCATTATCCACTTTACTCTTTAGCATTGGAATCGAAATCGGAAAAAGAATACCTTTTTTTCAATTCTGAAAAAATAATTTAGTATGACTAACAATTTATTTGTTGTTGATAGAAATTATCAAGTAACAAAATTACATGCATTTTTAATAAAAATATTTATTTTAATTTTATTATTTCATATAAAAAATTAAATAATATTGTATTTGACGAAGCTATTTTTAACTGACCTATCATAGTGTATATTGGGTTAAGAGCCCGAAGGAGCTGGGCCTGAGGTCCAGTGCTTAAGATGGGTTGAAAGGTTCAGGTTTTCTTTCCTTCCTCCTACAAGCAGAGAAAACAAACTATGACCCGAAGTCCTCCTCGTAGGGGAATTTCTCTGATGTCTTGTTAGTCGTCATTTTTTTTTTTATATCTTTTATTTACTGGTTCAATTATGAGTGGGAGAGAATGATAGAGAGTGAGAGAGTGCGTACCGTTCTGTTTTGCTCCCCTATATCCTTGCTCCTCCTCCTCTAGGCCAAAGACTTGTTGGGCCCCTATCTCCCTTTTATCATCTAGACACTATTATCCTTAAACCTTTTTTATCCTATCCAACTTTTCACTGAAAGACCAGCACTATAAGACTTGGTCCCCTCCGAACTGGTTTGAGTCGACTGATTATTCACCCTTCCCTTTCATTTTTAGGATCGTTAATCAGTGGATAGAATTGGAGCAATCATAATATCTTACGTGGTTTTCTTTATCCGATAAAGCATCGATGTATAATGGCAGACCTAGTGGGTCAAGCCGAGGAGGCTACCCCTTTGGGTCTGTCAAATTCATTTTACAATAAGTGTAGTGAGTGCATGTGTGCTTATTTGGTGTGCTGCAATTTTGTATACCTAAAGCACATATTACCTTTGGACATAATTGTCATTTAAAGTGCATACCGCATCGCTGTACCATCCTTTCAATGACTTTCTTTGTTGTTCCAAGTCTACCATGATACCCCAAGCATCTAGTATGACACTTTTAAGAAAAGAATTACCATAACATTTTGATTTTGAAAGATGAGAAAATTTTAGATTGCCCAAATAATTGTACTCAAAATAGGTGTTAAGTGAATTTCTTTTTGGGCAAAAAAGGGATACTTTTTTAGAAACACAATTCTTAGGTCCTTAATAAAAAAATTGTGTTATGACTTATGAAGAAGTTGAGTCTCTGATTTCTAAATTTTCCTAAAAATTGAGTCGATTTTTTATTTCTAAACATATTTACTTATAGGTGCTGATGTTATGTATATTAAGTAGATTTCATCATAATCACTATGTTCATCAATTGACTGCCCATGTCAAAGTCATGAAGACACTTTGTGAACTTAAGTTACAAATTTATGCTCAATCAAGTCTACATTGAATTAGATTTTGGGATTGTTTATTAACACATAGTCAATTGTAATTTGTTGAAGGTTATTGTTCTTACTTTTGATTAGTGAATTGGTTGATGAATTTTCATTTCGTTTTGTTTTCTTTAGATAATAGATAAGTTTTTTGATAAAAAAACTCAGCCAACTGAAGTCGTCTAATACTCCTAACGTAGTAAATTTTTTTTAACTTTAAGACACTTTTTACATTACATAGGAATAATTTTTTTTTATTATTTCGCTTTAAGAGTTTGCCCTTCCTCAACTTAAGTCCTGGTTCCGCCACTATCAATGTCAGACCTTTTTTATGGACCTCCAATCACAGAAGGGCATATGTCATATCAAATGGGCTGATTCTTGCCTCATTATTTTTGGGCCTCTGATTCTAAACTTTTGTAGTAAAAAAAAATTCCTCCACTATCCGTAGTAAATAACTAATTCATGATACATAGAATACACTAGACACGGAAAGGGCGTAAATTAAATAATGTTATCTCCAGTTTGTTTTGTTGTGAGCTATCATTAACGGTGCTACTCATGATGCTAGTATTTTCTTTGTTGATAGACAGTGATGCGGCAATATTTGGACCCTACGATTCAATTTTCTACACGTGTCTTGCATCCCTTTAAGAACCCGTGGGTGGACTGGAGGCGAGCCGCTCCCGCCAAGTAGTTTTTTTTTTTTTTTCGACGCAACCTCCCGCCAAGTACTTAATAACGTGTTTTTTTGCTTTTTCATAACAAGTTCCTCGGTCCTCAATTTTTCCTATAATAAATTATTGTCCCTTTTACAGCATTATATATGTCGACATACAGAATTATCGATTAAGACCCTGTTGTTATGACCAACGAAAAATAAGAAATATTATATAATTTGAATTGTCGCATTACAAAAATTTAATAGTTTAAAAATACAATACAATACAATTAATAGTTTAGAGTTTACATTACCAAAAAAAAGAAAGAAAGGTGGTCGCTTTAGGGTGCGAATTTACATCTCTGACAATAAAATTGTGGTTGCTATAATCACCATGTCGTATGTGTGTCGTGTTAAGCTATAATGATGTATACAACAAACAAATATTAAATGCATATTGGCTAATGTCATAATTACAAAACAATACATAAATAGATGGTTTACAATTTTGAAATAAACAATGTAAGGGTCGTCGATTCAAGGCTCCATTCATTTCTGTGGCCCCTCTTTCTCATTATTCCACGCGTTGAATCAACTTTTTAGTGTCAAATGAATCCTCCCCACAAACATTTAGAAAAAGATGGATACAATAAAAAAAAAAATGAAGATAAGAAATATTTATTCCTTTCTCTGGTCCCTCTTTTTCATTATTCCATGTGTTGAATACATGTTTTTACTACAAATGAATCCACTCAATACTATTGGATCAAAAAAGAAAAAAGAAAAAAAAAAAGGAATCACCGGGCACAAAATGCATGTTACAATTCAAAGTAAGACATATATAATATATAGATCGTGCAATCTAGCCTAATAATATGTGGTTATTCAAAAAATAATCATCACTCTAACCCAAAATCAAACCAAACGCGGGAAATGTGTAATCTTAGGTAATGTTTGCTTAGAAAAAGTTTCATACAAATTTCAACACCTATTCACACCAATTTCAATACTTTTTCATTTTAAAAAATAATACATCAAATATCCTCTCTTCTTACTTTTTAACAAATTTTATTATTTTTTCATTTAAAATTTCTATCAAATCTTCTATATCTTTATTTTTTTTTAACAAATTTTAATAAAAATCATTTTACAATCAAACATTCTTAAATCTTTTCACCTATTTTTTACAAACTCTTTGTAAAAGTCAACGTCTCAAAATTTTATACTATTAATTAAAAATTTTTACTTTATAATTAGTGCGAATCTAATCTAATAATTTTACTTTCTAAGTGCGAATCTAAAATATTAATCAGAGGTAGAGCGCACATTCTATCATTCTCTATTGCTTGGTGACGTCATCAGCATGTATTGTATGTTGCACGGTGATGTCATCAATGACGGCAAATTCACTTCCCGCATCACTTTTGTCAGATACGTGGTGACGTCATCGATGATCTTTCTCCCAGGTCAAACAAAAAGGTGCATGAACTCCGCCATAGCCCGGTATGATGGATGGCGTGGCCATAGCTGATCTCATCGATGATGTTTAAAGCAAGGGAAGATGTAAGCGATGTGCAGTTTCATTCGTTTACGCAAATTATACCATCAGTTCACTCTTTTTCGGGCAAGTTATGTAATACCGTAACACTTAAAAAGGATGGAAATAAAACAAAATAAATGTCAACCCATAAGGAGTCTTTACAGTTTATTTTTCTAAAATATATAGTTACCAAATTTTTTTTAATAAAATAAAATTAATCACCAAAAAAACAAAAACCTTGAGCTTTGCTTTTGCCCTTTTTAGTTCTTACTCTGGTTATTCTATGTACGAGGAATCAAGATTCTATTTAATTCTGACTTATATGATTTAATTTGATGAATACAAAACTAGAGAATTTCAATTCGATATTAGTTTTGTTACAATCTAAAAATTATATGTTTCATCTAAAAATTATTTTTTGTATGCATTTTCTAAAAGTATAGATGAAATCCATAATTTGAAGAAAAAAAAAACAGAAAAAAAGTGTGAAATAAGGTCTTATAGAAGTGCAAATGGGATCATTCAGTCACGTAATTAGAAGCGATTATTGCATTGAAGATTAATGAGTTGGGGTTTTAATAAAATTATGTCGATGTCAAATTCAGTTAGCTAGCAAGGGATGATCTACGAAATCGCAGATCTACCCGTTACTGACTTAATTAAAAAATTTGTGTAATCTGTCTATGATTTGGAATGGTCGTTTTCTAATCAATCGTGTGGTATTCGAACTAAAACTCTGATAGCTAACATACCCTCACATACTAATATTTATTTATCTATCCTTGTTTTGACACGACTCTACAGTCGTCATAGAAAGCTGTATAAGCCAAAAGACATTTACGGAGGGTATGCTAGCTACCAGACGTGTTCCCTTACCGCAGAATTGCCTACTGTCTACGTCTTTAAAACACGTGCAATTAAGAAGCCCTGCCAACCAACTTATAACAAAATGATTCTTCATTATTCCAAGGTGAAACAGCCGTACTTCTGTTTTTTTTTTTCTTTTGCCAAAATTGGATAAGTGGGATTAATAAAATTGGACAAAGAGGTTTTCTAATTTCTCTCGAATATCCTATGCCATGTATAATTCTTTTAATCCCAAAAGATGTTTTAATATTCCAATTGTTAGTTTTGATTTAATAATATATATTTTATGTCTAAATAAACAAATAAAATTTCATACACGAGACTTGATACAATAGCACTTTTAATTTTTTTTATGTGATAAATATGATTAAACATTATATTTGAAATTAATAAGCATTTGGAGCCCAAGTTAAGAGATTTTTCGTTCATTTTCTATTTTCCGTATGAGAAAAATAAATACCATTTAACGTTGGCGCTTCAAAAGCCACCCAAACGGCATTTCGAGGCCTCTATAAATACGCACACAAGCTCACTTTCAGCGTACCATTCTGAACAAGAAGAAACAAAAAGTCGTTCGACACAGTGATATCCGTAACTGGTTACAGAAATCTTTCTTTTCTTGTTTAGAGCTCGCTCTAGAGCTTAAAACATTGGCCTCCTGTTCACGTAAATTTCCCAGAAAAGGTTTTACCTGTAATACGATCATGGAGACGGGTGATATCTATTCAGCCGGAAGTAGCTTTCGGCTAAGCAGTTCGTCGATATGGAGAAACAATGGCATGGAAGTTTTCTCAAGGTCTTCACGAGAAGAAGACGACGAAGAAGCTCTCAAATGGGCAGCATTGCAGAGGCTTCCTACTTACAACCGTCTGAAGAAAGGTTTACTGACTGCGCCACAAGGGGAGGCCAGTGAAATCGATATCCATAATCTTGGACTTAAGGAAAGGAAGGGCTTAATTGAAAGGTTGGTGAAGGTTCCCGAAGAGGATAATGAGAAGTTCTTGTTGAAGCTCAAGGGCCGTTTCGATAGGTAGGCAATTTACTTTGCTTTTGTCGGTCTCCTTATCTAGTTAATTTTCCCTCTTGATTTGTTTTGACGTATATGTCCAACATCGATTTTCAGTAATGGCTTTTTTTTTTTCAATTTTAATTTCCTCAGAGTTGGAATTGCTCTTCCGACAATTGAAGTCCGGTTCCAGAATTTAAATATTGAGGCAGAAGCTAATGTGGGAAGCAGATCTCTGCCTACATTCTTCAATTTCTCTGTTAACATACTAGAGGTAACACCGTGTAAAATTTGTAAACTACTTTACCTTTCTTTTTTTGAGCGTAAACTACTTTTTCTTATTGCACCAATATCGATCCTGTGAAACAATAATTTCTCTTTTGATTGTAAAGGGTCTCTTGAATTATCTCCGTATTCTTCCTAGTACAAAGAAACAGTTGTCCATCCTTCAAGATGTCAGTGGAGTCATCAGGCCTGGCAGGTGAGAGGCAATACTTGATCCAATAATCAGAATGATTTCTTATTGTTTGATCTCTAACATGGGTTCTGTGTTCCACGTAGGATGACACTACTTTTGGGTCCTCCAAGTTCCGGAAAGACGACACTCTTGTTGGCTTTGGCCGGAGACCTTGATCCCGACCTACAGGTACAGAAAATCGCGGAAGTCTTCCAACTTTTGGCATTGAATATTGTAGTTTTGGTTTTGTATCTAATATGAGGAGAAAATTCTGTCCAGTTTTCTGGGGATGTGACTTATAATGGCCATAAAATGACCGAGTTTGTGCCCCAAAGAACTGCTGCCTATGTCAGTCAGCATGATCTCCATATTGCGGAAATGACAGTGAGGGAGACCTTGGCCTTCTCTGCTAGATGTCAAGGAGTCGGATCACGTTATGGTTAGTTAATGGGTTGCTTCCGTTTTCTTCTTTTATATCTAATCGTTCCTTGTACTCCGGACGTCGTAATCCGATAATAAATGTAACTCAGCTGAGCCTGACTTTCTTTACATCGTTTTTGTCAATGCAGAGATGATAACAGAGCTAGTAAGAAGAGAGAAAGAAGCAAATATAAAACCTGATCCTGATATTGACATCTACATGAAGGTA
Source organism: Morella rubra (assembly GCA_003952965.2). Taxonomy (NCBI): domain Eukaryota; kingdom Viridiplantae; phylum Streptophyta; class Magnoliopsida; order Fagales; family Myricaceae; genus Morella; species Morella rubra. The sequence goes on along the minus strand of CM025851.1, from coordinate 7,635,960 downwards.
CGAAGGAATTTACTGTCACTTGTTAGATTTTGGAGAGTTTAGAAGCTAACACATCTTAATGGTTGCTATATATCTCTATTTAAAGCTTCCCCGGAATAAGCAACTTCTTCCCGATCTGCCGCTTTGGGATTTTTTGTTTAAAAAGCCATTTCCGATACAGGGGAATCTGTCTGTCTGTCTTAAAAAATTTCCCTTCATATTGTCTCCTCCTCCCCACCCTCCAAAAGTTACTGAGATATTCCGATGGCAAGATATAGTCAACTTGCATTACATTATATAAGACTGTTATGTAACTTATGTTCAAATCAGAAGCAGACTTCTTTTTATTGTTAGTTTTGTAACTTGTTTAAATGGGGCTTGTCAATCTAGGCTCTGGCAACAGAAGGTGAGGAGGCGAGTGTGGTGACAGATTATATTCTAAAGGTAACATCACATCATATTGTCATAAATTATAAAAAGAATACAGGAAGTACCGAGATAGTTTACCTCACTTCATGTGCCATCAAATCCACTTTGCAGGTTTTGGGATTGGAAGTCTGTGCAGAAACCTTGGTAGGGAATCAAATGATAAGGGGCATATCTGGAGGACAAAGGAAGCGTGTTACAACTGGTAAATCAACTTCTTATTTCAGAGTACGGAAATCTATAGTCTTTGTACAACTGGATAAATAATCTGCTGTTACCAAATCATAGGTGAGATGTTGGTCGGACCATCTAAGGTGCTATTCATGGATGAAATATCAACCGGTTTGGACAGCTCGACAACTTTTCAGATTGTGAATTCAATCAAACAATATGTTCACATTCTCAATGGAACTGTTGTAGTCTCACTCCTCCAGCCAGCACCAGAGACATATAATCTTTTTGACGACATTATACTCCTCTCCGATGGCCAGATTGCCTATCAGGGTCCCCGCGACCAAGTTCTTGACTTTTTTGAATTTGTGGGCTTCAAATGTCCTGAGAGGAAAGGAGTGGCCGACTTCCTGCAAGAAGTAATTGCAAATAAACCTTCAAATTTTCTCATATGCGAATAGTTATCATTTTCTTCTGAAAAGATGAGGGATTACATGTAGAATCTCATATTTGAGTTCATGTGCAACCAATTTGTCATAGGTGACATCAAGGAAAGATCAGGAGCAGTATTGGGCACGTAAAGATACGCCTTACAAATTTGTTACAGTCAAGGAATTTGCTGAGGCATTCCAATCATTCCATGTGGGACAGAAGCTTACCGAAGAACTTGCAAATGCATATGACAAGGCTTCGAGCCACCCAGCTGCTTTGACAACTAGAAAATACGGAGTTGGAAAGGAGGAGCTGTTGAAAGCTTGCTTGTCAAGAGAATTCTTGCTTATGAAAAGGAATTCATTTGTGTACATCTTCAAACTCACCCAAGTAAGTGTAGCTTTATAATAACTTAGTTTCGTCCTTTCACATCAAATTCCATTATACATTTGCGTGATCTGATTTCACCCTTTTTGTGCTTTAAGCTTGCAATAATGGCACTGATTGCTATGACAATTTTCTTACGGACCGAGATGCACCGCAATACAGTGACTGATGGGGGAATCTACACTGGTGCTCTGTTCTATAGTGTTGTTGTTATCATGTTTAATGGTAACGCTGAGATTTCCATGACTGTTGCAAAACTTCCAGTTTTTTTCAAGCAAAGGAAATTCCTATTCTATCCTGCATGGGCATATTCTCTCCCTGGATGGATCATCAAGATCCCTCTGTCGTTTGTAGAAGTTGCTGTCTGGGTATTTATCACCTACTATGTCATCGGATTTGATCCAAGTGCTGGAAGGTAAATGCTGAAGATGAAAGATAAAATCTCAGTACTTCTATTCCTAACTTGTACAGATATGATAGGGTTTTCTTTCTTTCTCTTTTCCCCTCCAAATGACAGGTTTGCTAATTCAAACATTTCAGGTTTTTTAGGCAGTACCTTCTGCTCTTACTTGTTAATCAGATGGCTTCAGCATTATTCCGCTTTATTGGGGCAATTGGTAGGGGGAACCTGATTGTTTCCAACACATTTGGATCATTTGCACTTGTCACGCTTTTTGCTTTGGGGGGCGTTGTACTGTCAAGAGGTATAATATACGAAGTTTATAATACTCATGAAAAGTTACCTCTCTATCATTATTAGGCTGCAGATTAAGTAATAGTTCTTTTTTCATTGGTTGCCGCCACAGAGAACATAAAGAAGTGGTGGATATGGGGTTACTGGATATCACCTTTGATGTATGGGCAGAATGCAATAGTAGTTAACGAGTTCCTTGGGGAGAGATGGAGACATGTAATTTCTGGACTTGGACACTCTTCACTTTTCTTTTGTTGTCTCTCAATAATAGTCTGACAATTGAATTTGTTTTTCTGTTAAAGGTGCCACCAAACTCGACAGAATCACTGGGAGTTGAAGTGTTGGAGTCACGTGGATTCTTCCAACAAGCCTATTGGTATTGGATAGGAGTAGGGGCATTGATTGGATATGTACTGCTTTTCAATGCTGTCTTCACTCTGGCTCTCACCTATCTCAATCGTGAGTATCCTGAAATTACCAACTTTGATGCCTACAAAAGTGATAGGTACATGTAGTAATATGGTATAGACAATTGTGCAGCAATGGGGAAGCCACAGGCTCTTAAATTAGAAGAAACTCAAAGCAGTGAGGATGATGACAGATCTCGAAAAGCCATTCAATCACCACATGGAGGAAATAGCTCAATTCAGCTAACCAACATAGGTGATCTACCCCGTACAGTCTGTTCGTGTGTGTGTGTATGCATCTGTCTTCTTGTGTTTTATGATTTTCACTTTTAGTTTCTCTTAAATACAATTCCATTTTGTTGACTTGCAGAGAGTGGAGATGATATTAGCATGCGCAGTGTTTCCTCTAGGCGCTCGTCTGTTAGTATAGAGGCTGCTGTCGATGTCAGTCAGAACAGGAAAAGAGGCATGGTTCTACCATTTGACCAGCATTCCATTACCTTTGATGAAATTAAGTACTCTGTTGACATGCCACAGGTAACTTCTAGCACATTATACAAGTGCTTCTTGTTTCAACTTCCACGTTTATGCAGACAAAAGAATGAGACCTATTTGTATAAAAAAACCTTGCAGGAAATGAAGAATCAGGGTATTGGTGAGGATAAATTGGTGCTCCTGAAGGGTGTGAGTGGTGCCTTCAGGCCAGGAGTTCTTACAGCTCTGATGGGTGTCAGTGGCGCCGGTAAAACAACTCTGATGGATGTACTGGCTGGTAGAAAAACTGGTGGATATATTGAAGGGAAGATCACGATATCTGGGTATCCAAAGAAGCAAGAAACATTTGCTCGAGTTTCTGGATACTGTGAACAAAACGATATCCACTCACCTCATGTAACTGTTTATGAGTCCTTGCTCTATTCTGCATGGCTCCGTCTGTCCCCTGAAGTTGATTCTCAAACACGGAAGGTTGGTGTCAAAAACTAGAAATTGTTTCAGGCTTTGAGTTTCTCCTATTTTTTCAGTTGCAATTCACAGATGGAGTAAGGCTAAGCCATTAGTAAATTCGGTTAACCTCTAGTCAGATTAAGCTTTGGCTTGAGGCCTGCCTCACTTGGTGTCTAGCAATTCTCTTTCTAGATAGGTCAACATATTCCTCAATTATGACCTTCTTAACCCTTGGCTTGGGTGCCAAGACATATATGGCGAGTAGACTTGTGAGTTTATGAAACCTCATCAAAGAGCTAATCGCAATTTAATAACGAAAAGTCTTCTAATTCAGACCACAGAAAATTTGTTACCGTATCTGAGCACTATTGTGAATGCTGATTTTACTTCCTTATGAACTGGTGTAACCCTAGAGCTTTACTTACCAGTTAATGAGTTTGGAATGTAAACTTGAGTCGCCTCCAAGCTGCTCCAATGTTTATCTAGCACCAGTAAAGCTGACATTGGAAAACAAACAATGGTTGCAGATGTTCATTGAGGAAGTCATGGATCTTGTGGAACTGAAACCTTTGAGGCATGCGTTAGTTGGGTTGCCTGGTGTGAATGGTCTCTCAACTGAGCAACGCAAGAGGCTAACCATTGCAGTAGAGCTAGTTGCCAACCCCTCCATAATTTTCATGGATGAACCAACTTCTGGGCTGGATGCTAGAGCAGCTGCTATTGTTATGAGAACAGTGAGGAACACTGTAGACACTGGAAGGACTGTTGTGTGCACCATCCATCAGCCAAGCATTGACATATTCGAAGCTTTTGATGAGGTGAGGAATACTACTAAATCCAAAATTGGAAACTTCAGTGTCTTATCTTCTATATAGGAGAGTATGACATATTTAAAATGAAATTGCAGCTATTCCTAATGAAGCATGGGGGTCAGGAGATATACGTAGGGCCGTTGGGTAGCCATTCTTGCCATCTAATCAAGTACTTTGAGGTATCTTGTAACAGACTCTTAAGGAAATATCTGTAGTCGAAATTGCACACTATTTTTGCATCTTTCTGAAAAGTTTGCTAACACCTTTACCTCTGTTTTCATGAAGGGAATAGGAGGAGTCAGTACAATTAGAAATGATCAAAATCCAGCAACTTGGATGTTGGAAGTTACTTCTTTAGCACATGAAACAGCTCTGGGAATTGATTTTGCTAATGTCTACAGAAATTCAGAGCTCTACAGGTAGGTCTAATTATATACCATGACCAGAAAACTTTCTTTGTCTATGCAATTGAAATGATTTAAATATCCTATTTAGTAGTTCTGCAGGATTTTCGTTTTTGTCAAACTTGTACTGAAGAATGACATGTTTCAGGAGAAACAAAACACTTATCAAAGAGTTGAGCAGCCCTGCTCCAGGATCAAAGGACCTCTATTTCCCTACGCAATACTCACAGTCATATTTCACCCAATTCATGGCTTGCTTATGGAAACAGCACTGGTCATATTGGCGCAACCCACTATATACTGCTGTGAGATTTCTCTTCACAACCATCATTTCCCTGATGTTTGGGACAATGTTCTGGAACCTCGGCTCAAAAACGTAAGTAGGCAAGATAAAAGGGTTCAAAATCTCGCAATGTCTTGGAGCTTTTGAATTAACATTTAAAGTTGATGATAACAGGACAAAGCAACAAGATGTATTCAATGCAATGGGCTCCATGTACGCTTCTGTTCTCTTCATTGGTGTGAAAAACGCTACTTCAGTTCAACCAGTGGTTGCTATTGAACGAACAGTCTTCTATAGAGAGAGAGCAGCGGGGATGTATTCAGCCTTGCCATATGCCTTTGCACAGGTTTGCACTCTTTGTAAGGCTATTATTTTCCCATTTGTTCTCTCAAATCCATTGGCAAAGACATTAACTTCTCAGTGGTTTGCTCTCTACTGAACTCTTCACCTATGTTAAGGAAACTTCATATTTTCTTGCAGGTTCTGATTGAGCTCCCATATGTTTTCACACAAGCTGCTGTCTATGGCGTCCTAGTATATGCAATGATTGGGTTTGAATGGACAGCAGCTAAATTCTTCTGGTATCTGTTTTTCATGTATTTCTCGCTTTTGTACTTCACCTTCTATGGCATGATGACGGTCGCCGTGACACCAAACCACCACATATCTTCCATAATTTCCTCCGCGTTTTATGCAATATGGAATCTCTTTTCAGGATTCATAGTCCCACGACCTGTAAGTTTTTCTACCTTCAACTCTTTCGATGACATCACTTTTTTGTCCCTTGGATGTGTATTAGCGATGACTAACTACTTCGTGTTTCCTTATTCTTTATTTTTCTACCTGGTCGACAACAGAGGATCCCTATTTGGTGGAGATGGTACTCTTGGGTATGTCCATTAGCTTGGACTCTGTATGGGTTGGTTGCATCCCAGTTTGGAGATAACAAGGACTTGCTCGACACTGGTGAAACAGTGGAAGATTTTGTAAGGGAGTACTTCGGTTTCAAACATGACTTCTTGGGAGTGGTTGCAGTTGTCGTTGTTGGGTTTACATTACTCTTTGCATTTATATTTGCCGTGTCCATTAAATTGTTCAATTTCCAAAAGCGATAGAAATTGGTTTTTGATTTCTAGAATAGAATGTCCAGTAGATTAGAACAACAATTGTAAAGTTCTTTGTAGTTGCTTTATATCTTTGTCTCCACTGGCACTTCCTTACTGGTAGTACAACAATGGTGGAAGATCCTTTTGTACTGTGCACCACATCAGTGCTCTGTTTTCTATCTTTCCTGCATTTAACAAGAATCAGCTAGCTACATCATTTGTTACCACCTCCTTTACTATGATTTTTTTTCTTTTGGTTAAATATACTTTGCACCCCTTATCTTTGGGGCGTTGACACATTATACCACAATGTAAAATCTGAATTTAAAATACACGGTATCTATTTACATGTGTTCTTTCTTCACGTCAGACACGTGAGGTGCACGTGTAAACGGATACGTGTATTTTAATGTTAGATTTTACATCGAGGTGCAAAGTGTGAGAGAAGAAAATATAAGGAACTCAATGTTTCAAAAATAATATATGGGATGTAATGTGTCAACACCCCTAAAGATAAGAATGCAAAATGTAATTAACTTTTTTTTTTTTTTTTGTCCATTCTCCATGGAATTGATTAATGTCAAACAACTGAAACCATCCCCATAAACAAGGCTTGTCATCTCTAGAATCTTTCAGTCATAGATTAGAAAAACTCAGTTTCTGGACTAATCCAATGGTAATACGGATTTTGTTTCCATAATAAAGTGGATTGGTAAATCTTGCTTGGGATCTAAAAGCGAATTCCTTGGGCCACACATGCAAATTCCTTCTAGCATGTTCATTTGTAAAAGTACTCTAGAATACAATATATTTAACAAAATTTATAAAACGAACATCTAAAATCTCAAAATATCCTACACAAACACCAATGCTTTTTTTTTCAAACTTTAACAATTTTGTCACAAAAATTTCAATATATTTTCCAAAAAAAAAAAAAAATTAACAGATCTTCTCTCTCCATACTTTTCCACCTAACTTCAATAATTTTTTTATTAAACAATTATATCAACTCATCTCTCTCTACATCTTTTTACAAACTTCAATTAAATATCTATAAAAGTCTAATCTATATAAATATTCATAATTTTATCAAAAATCTTAAAAATCTTACAATTTTTTTTTTATAAAACAAACATCTGATTTTTTTTATATGAAAAAACGGTGGCACATCCGAAATTTACTAAAAAGTTCTCACATGCGGTAGAAGAATACCATGGTAATAATTAAACTTGATCGGCTACAATCAAACACCAAGCCAAGCAAAAATCCACAAAGACCTTACCAATAACTCAACAATATAAAACTGAATAATAAAACTACCAAAAGAGAAAACCGTTACAAGTAAAGGAAAAAACACAAAATAGAATGGAATTACGAAATTCTCAAATAAGGCAAACTGGGCTTATCCGTTCGAAGTAAACCACATAATCTTGTTGGGACATCTGCCATGTGATTCTAATATCTCAAAATTTCCTAAGCGCCAAGTTTTGCTACATAGTCAGAGGAGCATTTCCCTCTCTAACCATTGCATCGGGAGGCAGGCGATCGTCCCAACACTTGTAGATTTTTTAGTTTGGGATAATTACCTGGTTTCCAGCTGTGAAAGCTGCGCTCTACAACGAGAGGTCTTGACTCTGGGTGTCAGCTGAAGTAGACTTCTAGCAGCAAGCACAAGGTATGTGAGTTATGGAGGTGGTTAGTTTTGGCTTAATTCAATGCCATTGTCAACATATAAGGTGGTGCCCATGCTGCCATAGAAGAAAGTACTTTACAGGCGTCTTGGACAAGCCAAAGCTACTTTGACATTAGGTTTATTAACAAGCTAGAGGCTTTTATTACTCTCTCTCTCTCTCTCTTTGCTTTAAAGTTAACTAATTTATGTTCTAATTTTTGCGGATCCAAGCAGACTCTCATTAGGTTTATAGCAATCGACTTTCCGGCACTAGTTCCATTGGTTGATTGGCATCTAGAGGCTTTTATAGCCCAGGGATTTCCTCCTTATAGGCAAAGGACATAGAGTTGGGTTTGGCTCAGCCAAAGCTACATCAGGTTTGGAAATAAGCAAAATATAGGCCAAGGACATATACATCAGAGATTTCCTTTGGCCCTAAGTTTACCAATCCTCATTTATCTCTTCCTTCCGTTAACTGAAAATAAGCAAAATATCTTATTCCGTGTAAATTTTTATGGTCTTGAAATTTAGCCTCTTGTTTGGATGGAAGAACACTATTTCACATACTTCAATAATTTTTAATAAACCTCAAGCACATTTTTTACAAACTCCAAAAAAATTATACACTACTTCCAATAAAAAAAATATACAGAATTTTTTTATCCATCCAAAATTACCGAAAATGAAATTTCAGAAATTCCTAGATAGGGTTTGTTAGGGAAATTGGCACGAAGAAAAAGAGATGAAAATAGACCACAGTGAAGAAACTGAAGTTAAACGCAATATGCTGTTTAGATAACCCTGATTTAAAGCTTATAAAATAGGCCACACCTAGGTTTTCAGAATGGCAAATTCTACCAAGATAGGGTATGTTTATTAACCAAAATTTTTACTCTCTAAAATTTTATTATCATTACAAAAAATTTTCTCTCCTCATTTTTTCACTAATTCTCATCAATTTTTTCACTTTTTCACTACCTTTTATAAATTTTTTTAATTTTTTACTAATTTTTTTACTAGCTCTCTTCACTTTTCACCAACTTCTATACTCAAAATTTTATCACTCAAACACAGACATAATAGTTGGTGTATATTCTAGCTCTGCTATTAATTCTTTTCAAGGACAAGAAACGGCTCCTGGATAATTTTTTTTTTTGGTCCTAAAGTAGACGAACTACAAAATTGTTTTTGACCATTCAAGATAGACAGTACCACGATTAGAAGAAGAAAAAAAAAAGATAGACAGTACCACAGCTCAAAATGTCTCTGGAACGCTTTAGTCAAAAAATATGCGTGCTTCGTTACCAATGGGTACGAAGCACAACAATCCAAAATTTTGACAACTTGCCTATGGGATCGATTACTGCACAATTTTTGAAGACGAGTTTGGTAAGAAAAAATTGGGAGAAAAGTTATTTGATACTTCTAATTATCGCTACAATTTCATATACAGGTTCAACGTATCTCAATTTTAAATAGAAATATAAATGATCAATCTCGCTATATTGAATCTTTTAACTTTTATATTTAATTAAATTATGTCATGAGATAAAATTTAATAATTAAAATTATACCACATAACTCATTTACAATACATGTGGCATGAGTTTGATCATTAGATCTTTTTTAAGAACACAAATAGATGAAATTTGATAATTCGTAGACTAAATATGTCAAATGTGATAGTTTAAAGTTTTAAACCCCTATTTAAAATTACATTAATAGTTAAAAGTCTAAAAATAATGTTTTCATAAAACAATTGGACAAAGATGGGTTTAGGTGGTATTTGATACCCAACATTTTGAGATATCAAAATTTCGAGTAAGTTAAATACACTCTACAATTTTTAATATCTACATGTATAAATTCTAAATTTTTCACAAACTCCAATAAATTTTAAGATTTTAAAATTTTTAAAAATATTTTCTAAAATTTTAGCAAACAAAAGTTACTGTAGCGTTTTCAAAGGTTACTTGAGGATTTGTTCCGATGTTGTTGGACAACACTCAAAGTCGCATACTTTTTTTTTTTAATCCAAAGTCGCCTACTTATTCTACATTAATATGCTAAACTGATAATTAAGAAGCTATTTAACTCTATTCCGAAGATATACGAGATGGTCAGGTCCGTGTCAACATGTCAAATCACCCACTCGTTAAGACAAACCTTTTCTTTATTGACTCTGCTACCTGTGTAATCGATGCATTTCCAAGTAAACACATACTTTTCCTTAAAAAAGTACTGAAAATCAGTAACAACAAATACTGTCTTGAATACAAACAATTTTACCTAAGATCGGTTATGTTTTTTTTTTTTTTTTTAAAGAGCCCTCACCTACTATCGTTTATGTTCGGTTGTTGGGTTCAATCATTTTTAAATGATTCAGATATTTGCGAAATGGAAAACGTTTTCTTCCCACCATCACCTTCTAACAATGAAATACAGCATTTGTTCGATAATCATTTCAAGGGTCCACATGGAGAGAGTCCATCTAAAATTTCTTGAGCATTCCATCAATAGAGTAAATGGGGGCTTCTTCGTTCTCCAAACACACCGGATGGGTAGTTTTGCATATAACAGAAGTTAGAGACCGACAGTTTCGTTAGTACTTATAATTTATGCGACTCCGTAAGTAATGGCCTTCATGCATGCCACGTTTGAGCCTTGGTTCAAGGGGCCAAGGGAGGGATTGGTCGAGGGATCTATTTCCCCCAAAATCGCAGGTCTTTCCAGCTGAAAAAAATTGACTACAGAAGAATACTAACGGTCTTCATATCACATATGTGCCATAAAGGTGGCGTTCGGTAGTGAAAATTTTGGGAATTGAAAATTTTAAGAGTTTTGAAATTTGTAAAGAAGTAAAGATATTTTATAAAATTTAATGAAAAAGTGAAGAGAGAGAAGATTTAAATGAATATTATAATAAAAAATATAAATTGAGAAAGAGAGATAGATTATTTTATAATTTTTTAACGTGAGTAAAAATTTTTGGGTGGAAACACAACCCAAGTGTATAAGTGGGGCGGATAGAGCTTAGGGCGTCTCTTGTTAAGTAAAAGGAAGGCTTATTTCAGCTTCTATCTTTTAAACTTCTTAAACGTACGTTAGTGGAAATATTCCAGGGTGCTGTACGTTTTTAGTTTGTTTGCGGAGCCCCTTTTTTTTTCTGTTTCTTCTTTCGGTTCTGTGATGGAGGGGAATGATCTTCATGAAGGGGGTAGTTCTTCCATATGGAGGGACACTGCTGTGGAAGTTTTCTCAACATCCTTTCGACGAGAAGATGATGAATCAGCTCTAAAATGGGCTGCACTCGAGAGACTTCCCACCTACGCACGTTTAAGGAGAGGTTTACTGACTACGTCTAGCGGTAAGGCCAATGAAATCGCTGTGCACGAACTTGGGATTCAACAAAGGAAAAATCTGGTTGAGAGATTGGTCAGAGACGCTGAGGTGGATAATGAGGAGTTTCTGTTGAAGCTCAAGGAACGCATTGATAGGTAAAAGAGTAGAGCTTTTCATGCAAGTTTTTTCTTCATTCTATAACGTTGGGTTTCTCCTTGTCTGATATCTCTCAGAGTTGGAATTGAGATTCCCCCACTTGAAGTTAGATTTGAACATTTACAAGTTGAGGCAAATGCTTATGTAGGAAGCAGAGCTTTACCTTCTTTCTTCAACTACTGTATTAATATAGTGGAGGTAATCATCTGCATCTACTGTGTTCTCTGACCTTTGCTCAGATACTCTAACCATTCCCTTTCTCCTTTATTTCGAAAGGGCCTCTTGACTTCTCTCCATATACTTTCAAGTAGAAAGAAGAACTTGTCTATCCTTCATGATGTTAGCGGAATCATTAGGCCTAGCAGGTCAGAAGGCATGGCCGGAAGTCAATTTCATTGGATCCATAACATAACATAGTGGATTTATTTTGCTTTCAATTCTCCTGATTTGATTTGCATTTGCAGAATGACATTGCTTTTAGGGCCTCCAAGTTCTGGAAAGACGACTCTCCTGTTGGCTTTGGCCGGGAAGCTTGATCCAGATCTCAAGGTAAGACATTTTAATATACAGCTTTAGTTCTTTTGCACAATTAATCTTAATTCTTACTCTGTGTTTTAGTTTTCAGTTTTATTTTTAGGTAAAAGACCTATTCTTATTTTTGGTGTAGTTCTCTGGAAGGGTGACTTACAACGGTTACGGCATGCATGAGTTTGTGCCCCAGAGATCAGCAGCCTATATTAGTCAACATGATCTCCATATGCCAGAAATGACTGTAAAAGAGACCTTGGCCTTTTCAGCAAGATGCCAAGGGGTTGGACCTAGACATGGTTGAGTAAATATAGTCATCGCGTTTTGTTTTCCAATACATAAATTCAGCACGTTGTCCACGTAGTTTAACTGTGTAATATTGGACAACCTACAGAGTGGTTAGCAGAGTTGTTAAGAAGAGAGAAAGAAGCGCAAATTAAGCCTGATCCTGACATTGATGTCTTCATGAAGGTGAGAAAAAAGTATTGTGAATTAACATAACTTTTGAGAGATACCGCATTAAATTTGACTCTTTTCTAAGATCTGTAAGTACTCTTTCATGGGTGTACCAGTTTTGAATCAAGATGAGAGTTTCTTAAGTTCTGATCCCAATACTGTCCATATCAAAGCCAGTGCAGCTGGGATTATTTCATCTTATAGTCTTTTACTTGAGTCATTATTTCCGACATTTACGTTGAGACCAAAATATCTCAGGCGGCATCAATAGAAGGCCTGAAGACAAATGTCATCACAGATTATGTCCTAAAGGTATCAATCGGTTATCGAATAATCTCAAGTACTAGCCACTAAGATCCCTCAATCTACTTTATTGCCTTCTACTTGCAGATTTTGGGGCTGGAAATTTGTGCAGACACCTTGGTAGGGGATGAAATGTTAAGAGGTATCTCTGGAGGACAAAGGAAGCGTGTCACGACAGGTAAACAAAAGCGATTTCCCAATCTCCAGAACTTTTTGCTCTACTTGAATTCATTGTGGGAAAGTATCTAATACTAATATTATAGGTGAGATGCTGGTTGGACCAGCAAAGGTGCTGCTCATGGATGAGATATCTAATGGTTTGGACAGCTCGACAACTTTTCAGATTGTGAACTCACTTAAGCAGTACATCCATACTCTAAATGGAACTGCTGTCCTCTCACTACTCCAGCCAGCACCAGAGACATACGAACTTTTCGATGACATTATTCTCCTCTCTGATGGCCAGATTGTGTTCCAGGGTCCCCGTGAACAAGCACTGGAGTTTTTTGCATCCATGGGGTTCAAATGCCCCGAGAGAAAAGGTGAAGCTGACTTTCTACAAGAAGTAAGAGCAATTTACCTTTTCGTCCAATTGTTCAATTATATTGGAAATAACTTATGCTTCTATTGCAAGATGGGCCTCTTAATGTCTAATGTTTCACTTGTATGAACAATCAATTCGTGGAAGGTAACCTCAAGAAAAGATCAGAAGCAATATTGGGCACATGAAGATGAGTCTTACAGATTCATCACTGTAAAGGAATTCGCTGATGCATTCCAGTCATTCCAAGCGGGAAAGCAACTAGAAGAAGAGCTTGCAACTCCATTTGACAAGGGTAGCAACCCCTCAATTCTACCAACCGAAAAATATGGTGCAAGAAAGCACGAACTATTGAAAGCCTGCTTCTCAAGAGAATTCTTGCTGATGAAGAGGAACTCATTTGTCTACATGTTTAAGCTCATCCAAGTGGGTAATCATTTTGAATTTGAGTTTTTTTTTTGCTTTATTTTTCAAAGATTTATCCTTGCGCTTATATATTTATGGGTTTCTTCGGCTATTAGCTTACAGTAATGGCCTTCCTTTCGATGACGCTCTTTTTACGGACTGAAATGCACCGAGATACACTAATGGACGGGGAAGTTTACGTGGGTTCTCTGTTTTACACTGTGCTTATTATAATGTTTAATGGAATGTCAGAGCTTGGCTTGACAATTCTGAAGCTTCCTGTCTTTTACAAGCAAAGGGACTTCCTCTTCTTTCCTGCATGGGCATATGCTCTTCCTACATGGATCCTCAAGATCCCCGTTACCTTGGTCGAAGTTGGCATTTGGGTATTCATGAGCTACTATGTCGTTGGATATGATCCAGATGTGAAAAGGTGATTGGAAAAAAGTCTTTTACCGGTTCAAACAGAAATTCTTGTTCATCCTATTTCAGCTTAACATGATATCTGGGTGAAATGTACTTTCTGCAGATTGTTTAAACAATACCTCCTGCTTGTGGTTCTTAACCAAGTGGCTTCTGCATTATTCCGATGTATCGCGGCACTAGGGAGGGACTTGATTATTGGTAACACGTTGGGCTCATTTGTGCTGCTGGTGCTCTTTACTAGTGGAGGCTTTGTCTTGTCACGAGGTACAATAGATGAAGATATATATCATCGTCATTTTTAAAACATCGGAACTTCTATTCTCTGTTTCGGTAAGTAGAGTGAGTAGATCGTATTAATTATAAAACCTGTACAAGGGCAGGGAGAAAACTCCCCCCGTACATAGCTCAGAACACAGGAGTATATAGCTCAGAAACCAGAATAGAAACAAGCCGCACAATATTCTCCATGGATTCTAATAAAAACCACCCTGAGAATTTAGCAACCACCAGACAGCAGCCTGCAGCAACATCAGCAACCAGAAACCGGCAGCAAGCATCGGCACTTTCTTATAAGTTATAACTAACCTTTCAAGAATGTTACTTTCGTTTCTTCGTCTAATGCTCTGTTTTTCTCTTTGTTTTTTGCTGCAGAAAATTTTAAAAAATGGTGGAAATGGTGTTACTGGATTTCACCTTTGATGTACGGTCAGAATGCAATAGCGGTGAACGAGTTCCTCGGGAAAAATTGGGGACATGTAATTTCTTGAATTCGCTCCATGAGCATTTGTGCTTTTGTCTATTAATCGAACAAGTCGATTCTAATCTTACTTTGACGTTACAGGTTGACCCGAATTTGGAGGAACCACTGGGTATCGCAGTTTTGAATTCTCGAGGGTTCTTTCCTCACGCCTACTGGTATTGGATCTCAGTTGGGGCACTGACCGGATTCACATTACTATTCAACTTCCTTTATACTCTGGCTCTTACTTATCTCAACGGTGGGTAACCGTTGTCTTCACTTCAATTAGGACCTTTAACGTGAAAGCTTGCGTTGTAAAATTGGATGAAAAATTGTGCAGATATTAACAAGCCTCAGTCCTGTAAATCCGAAGATTCTCAAAGCAGTGAGCATGTTGATGGAACTGGAAATAGCTCTTGCCACAACGCCGATGCAGGTGAGAAACTGAACCATACGTCTCTGTGAGAGAGAGACGCGCATCACATTATCTTTATTGAAGCCAAATAAATTTCACTGACATGTAGGTGATGAAGCAGAAATTAGGAGCTCTTCATCTACAAGAAGCAATGGGGCTTCGAACTCCGCTCAAAAGCGAATGGTTCTCCCATTTGAACCACACTCTCTCACTTTTGATAACATTGTATACTCGGTTGACATGCCACAGGTAACCTCTGAGCTAAAGTACTTGGAATTCTGGAAGCTCCTCGTGTCAGCCCTCAACTGAAAGCGTAAGAGACCTAATCGGTTGAATTGAACATGCAGGAAATGAAGCATCAAGGTGTCAATGAGGATAAACTAGCGCTTCTGAAGGCCGTAAGTGGTGCTTTTAGGCCGGGTGTTCTCACGGCTCTCATGGGTGTTAGTGGTGCTGGTAAAACCACTTTGATGGATGTCCTAGCCGGCAGGAAAACTGGAGGTTATGTTGAGGGAAATATCAAAATTTCTGGCTACCCAAAAAAGCAAGAAACATTTGCTCGAATTTCCGGATATTGTGAGCAAAATGACATCCACTCTCCTCATGTTACTGTTTATGAGTCCTTGCTCTTCTCAGCTTGGCTCCGTCTACCCCGTGGAATCAATACTGAGACCAGAAAGGTTCCTATCTGAACCATTTCATGTGAAAACCTACAATGATTAGACTTGATTCATTGATCTCCATATGGCTGTATTGCTTTGTGGGAGTGTGAGACAATCCTAATTGGACTAAATTGAATTATTTCACACTTGCAATTGTCCTCCCATGGCTCAGCTGCTAGAACAACTTCAAGAAATTGTTACTGAGTCCTTTTGAGCTCATTAAAGCCTGCATTCGTGTACTGATCTTATCCATTGTTTTTGGGAATCTGGTTTGCAGTGCTTATGCAAGATGTCGCTAAAGATGAGCATCATAAAACCTACAAAAAATAAAATAACAGATGATACTTCAAAGTTTGAATTCAGCTTGTTAACTTCTAAACAATCTGATAAGAAATAGAGGTTCAAAAAACCAAAATCTACTTAAATGTTTTACTAGCCATGATAATTTCTTAATTTTGACAATTATTGATTGCAGGTGTTCATTGAGGATGTCATGGAGTTGGTAGAATTGAACACATTGAGGCAGGCACTAGTTGGATTACCGGGGGTGAACGGTCTTTCTACCGAACAGCGCAAGAGGTTAACCATTGCCGTGGAGCTTGTAGCAAACCCCTCTATAATATTTATGGATGAGCCAACTTCAGGGTTAGACGCAAGAGCTGCTGCGATTGTCATGAGAACAGTTAGGAACACCGTGGACACTGGTAGAACAGTTGTCTGCACCATCCATCAGCCTAGCATTGACATTTTTGAAGCTTTTGATGAGGTGATAGTTATTTATGCATTAAAAGAACAACTCGAATTTACAGAGAGTCTTCTATATTTAACACGTTCAACATGGGATTACAGCTATTTCTACTGAAGCGAGGAGGAGAAGCAATATACGTGGGACCACTGGGTTCCCAGTCATGTCTTCTGATCAAGTATTTTGAGGTACGAGGTGGTAAGAACATATATTGGATATTTGGTCTCAGATAGTAGAAAGTGTTGTATGTTCTAAGAAATCGTCGAGTTTCATCCAGGGAATCGAAGGAGTGAATAAGATCAAAGATGGTTACAATCCAGCAACTTGGATGTTAGAAGTTACCACGCAGGCCCAAGAAAGCGCTTTGGGGGTTGATTTTGCTGAATTGTACAAAAACTCCGAACTGCACAGGTTGGTTTTATTACGAAATACATGAGAGCATTATAGAGAAATTAATCTCAGCTAGGCCATCAAAATCGCTTTCTTAGCCTTGTCATGACAGCTTAGAGAGACACTACTTGGCATATATTGCAGAAGAAACAAAGAACTGATTCAAGAAATGAGCAAACCTGTCCCTGGTTCCAAGGACCTCCATTTTTCGACCAAATTCGCAAGATCGTTTTCAACGCAATGCATTGCTTGCTTAATTAAACAACGTTGGTCCTACTGGCGCAATCCACAATACACTGCCGTAAGATTTCTCAGCACAGTCGTCATAGCCTTGATCCTTGGGACAATGTTTTGGGACCTTGGCTCCAAAAAGTGAGTTGGATCAAGAAAACTTGTTAAAAAGCAAAAGCTATTCTAGCTATCTTACTCTTTGTATCTGGATATTGACAAACTCTCAAACTTTCAATTGCAGGACAAAGCTACAAGATCTGCTTAATTCACTTGGTTCGTTGTATGCTGCCATTCTCTTCCTGGGCCTCCAAAATACAACTGGTGTGCTGCCAGTAGTAGCAATTGAAAGAACAGTCTTTTACAGAGAAAGAGCTGCAGGAATGTATTCAGCCTTGCCATATGCCTTAGCACATGTAAGTATTTTACATATGCTAAAACCGTCACGGATTAATGCCGATACATTTAGGAATGTTTCCTTCCTGCAATTTGTCTTTCATCACTTACCCAAAAAGTTTGGTCTTTCATCATATATAGGTTATAGTTGAGCTCCCATATATCTTGTCACAAGCTGTTGTCTACGGTGTCATATTTTATGCAATGGTGGGATTTGAAAGGAGTGCGACCAAGTTCTTTTGGTATCTATTCTTCATGTACTTCACATTATTGTACTTCACCTTCTATGGCATGATGCTTGTGGGCTTGACGCCAAATTACCTCATTGCTTTCGTTACTTCCACCTTTTTCTTGGGGATATGGAGCCTCTTTTCCGGATATGTGATCCCACGAACTGTAAGTTTGGCTTTTCCTCCATAATCCATTCTCTTAATTTCTTCGTCTCTTGGAGTAGAGGTTCTGGTCCGGTGACTGAAGTTATTTCATTGACATTTTTTACATTGACAATTACAGAGGATGCCAGTGTGGTGGAGATGGTACTATTGGGGTTGTCCATTATCGTGGACGTTGTACGGAATCGCTGCAACACAGTTTGGCGAAATGAAAGACAAGCTTGAAACAGGGGAAACAGTTGAGCAGTTTTTAAGAGATTACTTTGGTTACAAACATGATTTTGTGGGCGTGGTTGCGGCTGCGGTCGCTGGGTTCGCCCTGCTCTTTGCATTCATCTTCGCCGTTTCCATTAAGATTCTCAATTTCCAAAAGCGATAGGAATTCGTTTGGATTGTGTACTGTAGCCTTTTGCACTCTATAAGATCAACCACAAATGCGTAATAACAGAACTTATTTGCCTCCTAACTGTTGGAAACGTTTGCTTTTTCGTGCAAAGAAACACGGTGACGGGGTGTGGAAAAATTCCGGTGGAAAGAAATCCGGTTCCCCGCGACGACTAATATCGGAACCGGAACCCAAACCCAAACCCAATCGGGAATTCAGAAATTTAGCTTTAGGATTATTTTTTATATTTGAAAGTTTGAGCCCTTATTAAAAAAATATAATTTAGTATGGCCAACAATTTATTTGTTGTAGCTAAAAATTATCAGTGACAAAATTACATGCATTTTGAATGAATGCTTATTTTAATCTTGTCATTTCATATAGGAAAAATTAAATAGTGTTGTGTCGAATGGCTAATTCATGATGGGTAGAAAACATTCAAAATGAAAGGCTTAAATTTTAATTCATAAGCCAATTTAACCAAAAGAAGCACCAAATTGATATTCAAAATGTCTAAAAATAGTATTCGGACCATTATGCCCATATATAATTCAGAAAAAAAAGTTTAATTATTAGAATCGAAATTTTCGGTTCCATCCAATTCTAATATTTACCTAAATAAAACCGGAACCAAGAAAGAAAATCCTTGATACTGAACTGGAATTGAAATTAGCACCGTTTCGATACCCACCCTACAAAACACCACGACGTTTAGGAGTAAAGGCGAGTCTCTTATGGCTACAAGCAGATTATCTTCACTGGGCCGCCCAGACAACTTGACATTGGGCTTCTGCTTTTGAGACCTTGCACCGGTCGAACAAACTCCAAACATGCGAGATCTTATCTAGCCCATCAAAGAGTCATTGATTTTGGGCCGAGATGGCTGGCCCAAACCGATTAGAAGGTTTTCTCACAACAATCTCAATCACTTACCTTAATGCAATAATATGAATACTAATTACGAATGTCACGACAATATGATTATATTCGAGATGAACTCAGATAATTTAAAAAATATCAACTATACTCAATCAAGAATCAAACAACAACAATATGCAAATCTTGATTGGTCATCTAGCTACTAGCAATTATAATGATATATACCGGGGAGGAAAATCTCGCAAATTGTTTTAAAATGGTAGCTGGCACATAGGTTTTAATATTTTAAAATGTTAGGGTAGGTGGCCTGTTTGCGTGACATGGGCTGTGCCGCTGTAGGGAAGATTTGTTACCGCGGTATCTCTTTTTCTTTTTCTTATATTGTATAAAATGATATGGTCAGATGATCTTGTAAATCAAATTGGAGTTACAACGCCGCTTTCACTTTTTTTTAGTACTTTGACCCGTTACAAAAATCGGAGTACTGGCCATTAAAAAACACAAAACGAAGACCGTGTTTTGGGTGCATGCAAAAAAATAAAATTGGTGCATGGAAAAAAAAAATTGTGCACTGCATCTGACGCTTCAAATTTGTCATCTCCACTGGGCTACTTAGGTGAGCGTAGCCAGCCCGACATAAGTTGTTCTCTGGTCTCGCACTAACTGAAACCAAGCTCGGTGGCCCATCAAATGATCATTGGGTTTCCCGGCTAATTCGGTCCACTGGACCAGCCCAGCCCATATTGGTCAGAATTTCTTGTAATTTCTGTCGCAAAATCATCACATGCGATTCCGGTCAAATGATTACAGTAGACCTTAACTTTTGTGCTAAAAATCTGTTTGGAAATGGTAAACAGGTAATATATGTAGAGGTAAAGGGGCCGGGCTCAACTATGGAAGTAGCTCCCTGGCCTCCGATTTTAAACAGAGCATATATACAAGTATGCAAGAAAAAAAATCTAACTATTGAAGAAGATTAGAGAACATTGAGCGCAGTAATTGGCTCGGATTCCTTGGCAACCATTTATGGATTGCTTACTCAGTTACTCTTGTTTAAGATTTGATTTGACTAATTATGTGGATGTCGTTTTGGCATGATGAGACCTATTTTTATCTATTTTAAGAATAAGATGTTAATTGGGAATATATATGTGTATTGCTTGATAGTTTGCAGATGCAATCTATTGAAATTAACAATTGAGTGCGAAAATTATAAAATAGAAATTGTAAAAGAAGTAATTGTTTAACAATCGAAGGAGCAATTTTTCAAGAAACATGTGTTGCTTCAAAGTTTGAAAAACTAGAAATTAAATTGCATTCTATTTATTGTTTTTTTTTTTTTTCATTTTTTTCACTCCTGTGTTTTTTGTTTCGATCCCACCTTATCTCGGGACCAAACATCTATCACGTGAAGTTTATGTTGATAATTATTTATCTGATAAATCATTTTTTGTCCTTAAATTTTACGCCCATTTAAAAATAGGTCATTGAGTTTCAAAACTCCAACTTTTAACCCTTAAGTTTGTAAAAAAAAATTAGGTACTCCTCATGGACTACTGACTATATTTTTTTGTTGATTTGCCTGTTTGGGCGTTAACAAAATGAAGGGAAGGACCTTAGTTTTTTAGAGCACAAACTCAAGCATCAAAAGTTAGAATACTTTTGAAACGCAAAGACCTGTTTCGGAATAATTGTAAAACTCGAGGACCAAAAATAATTTTACCCTTAAATTTATACTTCCATTGAATAATTTGCACTTTGGTTCCTTTGATGCTACTCTTCCTAATTCTCACAATCAACTTTCTAACTTAACGCCGAATCCAACTATTTTTGATTGGGGGGCTAATTAGCTAGAGAGAGGAGAAAAAAAAAAGGCTAAATTATCTTGTCAGTCCCTGGAGTTTGACCAATTCAAAAGTTAATTCCCAAGGTAAATTTTTTTTTTATGGGAACCTCTGGATTAGGATCAATTTCCACTTTGGTCCTTCCGTCAGATAGGCAACGGAAGTTGCCGACGTGGCTGATAGCAACCACATCAGACCCACTTCTAGCAGACCAACAGTTTCTAAGTTTGGGGTTTCATTTTGGGTATTGCTGGTTAGTTTTTGGTTTGAGCTCAAATGCTTAAGATTTCTCTTCAATTTCGTTTTATAATGGAGTATAGACTTTACTAATTTGAGTTTATTCTAGTTTTTCAGATAGATCTTGCTGTACTTTTCCAGGTTGCATTGCTAGGTGATATCATGGACTCCCCACAATCTGTTGTCACCATTCAGGAGCTCCCTTTCAGCTGAGCCTGAGAAGCAGAAATCCGACTTCTTTGTCCGGAGCTTCGGTCCCTTATCAAAGGAAGTTGAGGTCAGCAGCAAGGAAGCTGTGGAGTGTGACGCAGAGGATTTCATGGGCGTCGTTGAGGTCTACGTACACCAGGCTAGGGACATCCATAGCATCTCCATATACCACAAACAAGATGTTCATGCGAAGCTTTGCCTGAATAGTGATCCTGAAAACAAAGTCTCTACCAGAACCATTAGGGAGCTTTTGATTTCTTATGGAATCTTGCGGTGTGGGAGCTTTTCGAAGAATTTGGGAATTTCTTTGTTCAGGCTGGGATGATTGTTTTGGACATGGAGGGGTCAAACTAGCTAACCGTGGATTATTTAATCCAACGTGGAAAGCCATATCGCATGTGGGACCCACTATTTCAAGTTGGGTTAAATGAGATGGCAACTGCTAACATGTGTCAATGGCTAAGTGGGTGTGTCATGGTTGCTGTCAGCCTCTTTGGCAACTTAACGCCGCCTATCTGACGGAAGGACCAAAAAGGTTGGTCTTTCATCGTATATAGGTTATAGTTGAGCTCCCATATATCTTGTCACAAGCTGTTGTCTACGGTGTCATATTTTATGCAATGGTGGGATTTGGAAGGAGTGCGACCAAGTTCTCTTGGTATCTATTCTTCATGTACTTCACATTATTGTACTGCACCTTCTATGGCATGATGCTTGTGGGCTTGACGCCAAATTACCTCATTGCTTTCGTTACTTCCACCTTTTCCTTGGGGATATGGAGCCTCTTTTCCGGATATGTGATCCCACGGATCACAAACCGTAAGTTTGGCTTTTCCTCCATAATCCATTCTCTCAATTTCTTGATCTCTTGATCTCTTGGAGTAGAGGTTCTGGTCCGGTGACTAAAGTTATTTCATTAACTTTTTTTACATTGTCAATTACAGAGGATGCCAGTGTGGTGGAGATGGTACTATTGGGGTCGTCCATTATTGTGGACGTTGTACGGAATCGCTGCAACACAGTTTGGCGAAATGAAAGACGAGCTTGAAATAGGGGAAACAGTAGAGCAGTTTTTAAGAGATTACTTCGGTTTCAAACATGATTTTGTGGGTGTGGTTGCAGCTAGGACTGTTCAACCCCGGTGTAGGTGCTGGTTTTGGCCAAAACCGGCACCTACACCGGATAGGCCGGTTTTTAAATAATTGCCACATACACCTACACTTTAAGGCAAAAATCGGCCCTTAGCGGTGGCGGTTTTCGGTTATCCTACATTCATATTGGCCATTTTTTTTAGCATTTTACACACTTGGTCCAATGTATTTTTTTTCTTTTTTCTTTTGGTCCATTAATCACATATCATTAAAATCTAAACTAATGAAATCCAAAATCAATAAAATTAAACATCATCTTAAAAATAAAATGAGAATTTAAAGTTCAAACTAATAAAATCTAAAATCAATAAACTTAGAGAACATCACAACAAGATGAGAATCTAAAGTCTCAACCAATAAAATACAAAATAATAAACTTAGAGAAGTAATTGTAAGAACATCGTAAAGATGGATAACTCCTTCAAATCCCTACTCCTCGATCTCTGTCGCCAAGATAGGTAACTCTACATAATATAGTTAAATACACCAAGTTATAATTTATAAAAATAAAAATATTATTCAAACTAATAAACTAACAAAAACAGAAATAAAATTACCCGAGTAAATCGTATAAGTTTGTGGATCTTCTGTCATATCAGAAGTCATGTCCTCCTCCTCCACGATAGGGTCACATCTCATCCAATTTTCTTGTTTTCTTAAACTTCCCGAATTTATTCAATTACAAACTCTAATAACAACAAATAATGGGAAAAACATTCAGCAATAATATATGTCCTAATATTTTCAATAGAACAAATTAAAATTAACAAATCCATTGATTTTTAACATACCTAAACGAATCCGTGCACTTGAGACTTGAGAGAGATTTGACAAACACCACTCGGCAGAGGAAATGGAAGCAAAATGGCAGCTGCAGGGCACAGGCGTCGTGGTCGGTAGGAGAGGGAGAGGGAGGGAGGGAGGGAGAGAGAAAGACTCGCAGGGGGCTGGGGGGCGCTGGTCGGTAGACTCACAGGGGGGGTTGGTCGCAGAGTCGCAGGGGGGACGTGCTTCAGTTTTTTTTTTTTTTTTTGGGGGGGGGGGGGGGGGGGGGGGGGTTATGCGAACAAAAGGGGTTGGCTAAGTGGCTTTAAACAAAACGCGCAATTTTGTTTTTTTTGTTTTTTAAAAAAAACAAAACAAAAATAAAATCCAGTGTCCGGTACCCAGGAACCGGGAATGGCACTGGGTTTTGTTAAAAACCTCAAACCGGCACCGGCACCGGTGAAGCCGGGTACTGGCAACCCGGTGCCAGTGCCGGTGCCACCGGAATTTTTCGGTGGCACTGAACAGTCCTAGTTGCGGCTGCTGTTGTTGGGTTGGCCCTGACCGACAACCCGGTGCCGGTGCCGGTGCCACCGGAATTTTTCGGTGGCACTGAACAGCCCTAGTTGCGGCTGCTGTCGTTGGGTTGGCCCTGCTTTTTGCATTCACCTTCGCCATTTCCATTAAGATTCTCAATTTCCGAAAGCGATAGGAATTCGTTTGAATTGTGTTGCCTTTTGCACTCTATAATATCAACCACAAAATGCGTAATGGCAGAAGCTTATTTGCTTGCTAACCGTTGGAAACGTTTGCTTTTTCGTGCAAAAAACACTGTGACAGAGTGGGGAAAAATTCCAGTGGAAACTGGAATTCCAGTGCCGCAATAATATCGGAACCGGAACCCAATTTGATTTTTTCCCAATTCCGGAACAGAAACTGATATGGATATTACGTTCCGGATATTTTTTTTGGGGAAAATGCAGAAGGAAAAAACAACATCGTAAAGAAGATTTGAAGAAAAAACGAGAGGCAAAGGGAGAGGACACGTTTGAGAGTTCGCCTACGTGAGGGATGGGGGAGAGCGGAAAATGATAATAAGAGCTGAACGCACCGTTTCATGTAGGGAAATCAAATCTGTGTCCGTGTGTCGTTTAAAGCAGAGGCGCAAATAGGTGCGCTGACGTGGCTAATTGAGTCTGACCTGTAATGTGATACTGACGTGTAAGAGTATTCCGTTAATAAAACTTAGTAACGGAAAGACTATTTTTTTGAAAAGATGATAAACTGTGACTAAAAATGAAAAGGGTGTAAAACCCAATGATTAAAAATCTTTCTACTTCTTTCTTTTTTTTTTTTTTCTAAAAAAATATTTTTTTTATTTTTTTTATTTTTAAGTTAGAGTCCTTAAAAAATTTATTTTTTAGTCACTAGTTTTTACACCCTTTTTATTTGAAGTCCTGGACTTTAGTGGGTTCAAATTTTAGTGCATGATTAAGGGTGAGTACCGGAATGGATCATTCCGGTTCCGGTACTCACCGGAATAGGAATTTTCATTATGGTTCAATTCCTGAATTTACCGGAATGGAACCAGAATTTCCAGAAACGGAATTCGGAAATTTCGGTTCTATATCTGGGTTTGAAGGCCCAGTTTTGACTTAGGCCCAAAATGCTTTTTTAAGCATTTTGGGCCGAAATTGGGCTCTTTTTTTTTTTCCTTGTTGTAGCAGTTTCATAGTATGGTTTTTAAATGTATCATTCAATCATGATCATCAAGACATCAAAGGAAAAAAAAAAAAAAAAATACATATTCAAGCATTGACCTAAAAAGCACCTCCTCATCAAAGCACAACCAAATATAGTCCCTTGTATGGTATTCACTAGTATCCTTTCTAACAGACGAACACCCATTATATGTACACGCATGTATACACATGCACACATAGTTTCCTCTAGGGCTATTCAACCTCGGTGTAGGTGCCAGTTTTGGCCAAAATCGGCACCTACACCGGATAGGTCGATTTTTAAATAATTACCATCTACACCGTTAAGGGCAAAAACCGGCCCTTAGCGGTGGCGGTTTTCGATTATTCTACATTCATATTGGGACATTTAAAAGGGAACAAAATCAACTATATATATATTATTGACGGCATAGCAATAACCAACAATCATGTGGAGCACAGAACTAACAATAAGAGTCGGAGTAAAGCATGAATGCAACAGGGATCACAATGCTTACCACAATGCTGCAAAGCAACAATCTGCGTACAAAACAAGACAAAAGGAAAGGAAATTCAATCAGCAATCGCAATTTAAGAGAGCCAAATCCTAAAAACAGAGTGGCTGCCTATTTGATATCTGATGGAAAGTGAAAATAACAAACAAAATGAAATCTCTTTTCAGCCACACCAAAAAGTTGTAATAAGGTTAGTGCATGGCATTCGAAGATTCAAAAAATGAAGTTCCCAACGTTCTCTTTTTCAAGCAAAATACCAAAACCTGCTCAGAAAAAGAAATGCCCAAAGCTGAAAACAGGCACAATATTACTATCGAACAGAGAAAACAGTTGTCCACTTTGCCATTCAGACAACTGAAAGAATGAAAAATAAAAGAGAACATATCAGTGAAAACTACAGTTCAATGGAGCCAGGCAGTTGAAGTATGTTCTGTGTAATTATCTTTTGAGGCTCATATATTATTTTCTTTTCTTTTCTTTTCGTGTACCTTCTTAGCTACCAATTTCCTATCAGCTTGAATCCCTCCTCTTGACTCGTGAAAGAAAACCTTACACAAATCTCAACTTATTTAAACCAAAAGTCTAAGACGCTAATGTTGTTTCTTTCCATTTGAATTGGACAAATGGAAAGAAAGAAAAGGACAAAAACTAAATATATTCTAAAAAATAGAGTTCTAAGACGCTAATGTTGTTTGTCGATTCCATTTCCTACATTTTCTCATAAATCAACCCTGAAATCATCGTCAAACATAGAACAATAGTCAGTCTGATTTGGCTGCGCAGAAAACAAAAGGCAAGGGAAGTCAAACCTTACTTTTCAGCAAACATCTAAGTTAGACGAATCAACCTAGGATTTGTGATTAAGGGCCAGCTGAATGGAGCTTTAAGTCGAAATACAAAAGCTTTGGCTCTTACATTCTCCGTTCCATTTCTAACATTTCCCCGGCGACCAAAAAGAATATCGGCCAGAATGGCCTTCAAGAGAATAATCATTTTCCAATGAAGCCAAATAGTAGTCTTAGTTCAGTTTCCCAGAGTTTCATAACACTAATCGCAAGTCAAACAACAAGATGAAACGTATACAAGAAACAGACATTGACAAGCGCGCGCAATCTGGTGCAATTTTTTTTTTCAGATATTCTTAGGAACGAAACAGAGTAGTAGCGTTAAAGATTTTTTTTTTCAACTTGTTCTCGCTTACATGGAGTATCGGCCACCATGGTGCCCAGGAAATGGGAGCTTAACGCGTGAAGGAGGGGACCTGTGGTCGGCGACGACAGGCGCAGTAGTTGTAGGCATGGTGGTCGGCAGGAGAGGGATGGGAGGGAGGGAGAGAGAGAGAGAGAAAGAGGGAGGTAGATGGGCAAAACGTAGAGGGGGCTGAGGGGGGGGGAGGGGGGAATCAGGATACTTCTGGGGGGAGGGTCTGCGAACAAAATTATTGGGGAGGGGGGTTTAAACAAAACATCACGGTGTCCTGGTACCCGGGAACCCAGTGCCGGGTAACCCGGGAACCGGGAATGGCACCGGGTTTTTTACAAAACTTTAAATCAGCACCGGCACTGGCACCGGTGAGGCCGGGTACCGGCAACCCGGTGCAGGTGCCGGTGCCACCGAAATTTTTCGGTGGCACTGAACAGCCCTAGTTTCCTCTTTCAGCATTGCTCATTTTCAAACCAGAACCTTGAGCAAGATAATTAAAAGCCTAATGAAGAAACACACACTTAGTCTTCCTTAGCGAAATATTCTGAGACCCTCAACCCCAACCGTTATCTCATCTATAGCTTCTGCATTCTACAGGAGCAAGTTTTTGTCTCAATTTCACTACCTTGTCACTAATAGGTAAAAACTAAGTTTTTGAAGAAAAAGAAAGGAAAAGAAAATTTGTGTAAATAACGGTTATGCAAAGACTTATTTCTTGTCTGGTTCATCTTGAAGATGACGAACCAAACAAGAAATACAAAGCACAATGGCTTTTTGCACCTCTTCTTTTGCTCCTCAGTCCTCAATAGCCAGACCAGTAAGCTTTCTTAAGAGATTAGACCCACCTAGTGAAGAAGCAAGCATTTTTATCCGCTTGTATCAAGACAAATAATCAAAGATTAAATATTCCTAGGCATATTTCTCATAGATGCATGATAAGGTTATGAATTGCACAAATACATCTGAAATGCATCTATGTGACCAATAATAGTGAAGAACTAATAGCAAGATACCAACATTCTAAAAAAGTTGACTCTTCAAACAAAGCTTCATGAGTTTACGAGATCAGATTGAATACATTATCTCCAGAAACTTATTTACAAACAATCTATACATGGAGGAAGCACAAAACCATACTGCAAGATGTATAGCTCTTATCTGCAAGACGGAGTTTACGATTTCTTCAATGACCGAATCTGCCAATTATAAAATCATGAAAATCCCAAAATCAAATTAACAAACCCTAAAGCAATTTAAAGACTAAATACAACATTTACAAAACTAAAATTAACAAACCCTTGGTGAGAGATTCGGCCACCAAAGGTCCAAAATCCAGCTGATGGAAGCAACACGCGAGACAGAGAGAGAGAGAGAGAGAGAGAGAGAGAGAGAGAGAGATTTCGGGAGAGTCAGGAGAGAGTTGAGAGAATCAGAGATCTGAGAGAGAGACTGAGAGAGATGGAGATTTCGGGATGGAGGTTGGGAGGGACGGTGGCTAGACTCAGTGGTGGGGGGGGGGTGGCTAGGCGGCGGGGAGGTGAACTTAGAGTCTTAGGGCTGTGACTGTGAGGGACTTAGGGAATTTTTTGAAGACTCGTGAAGGCT
This sequence comes from Morella rubra, assembly GCA_003952965.2. Taxonomy (NCBI): domain Eukaryota; kingdom Viridiplantae; phylum Streptophyta; class Magnoliopsida; order Fagales; family Myricaceae; genus Morella; species Morella rubra. The sequence goes on along the minus strand of CM025851.1, from coordinate 7,607,603 downwards.
GAATTCTTCATGTGACCTGGGTCGTTTTGACCCAGGTCAAGTAAATCACGTGTTTTTTTTTTTAAAAAAAAAAAAAATCAGAACTGGAGAATTTCGGCGTTTCCGCCGAAATTTTTGCTTTCAGTTCCAAAATTTCTATAAAATGGGTTCCGGTACCAGAATAGGCCGGAACCGGTACCGGAACCGGAAATTCCGACGAAAACCGAATGATTTTCTCACCCTTATGCATGATCTTTCCACCCTTGAAAAATTTAGTTTTTCTATTACCCTTTGTCACTTTAACTAACGGAGTCGTCGTACACATCAGCATCTCTCTCTAAGTTAGCATCCACTTTCTACACCAGCAGAGGCCATCTTATTTCATGCCCTAAACGACACACAGCTTGCAAATCCACATAAGTAACTTAAACGCTGCGTTCAGCCTCAAACGTAGATCCACACTGTTATTTTGTTATTGTGAGGGACACTTAGCTGCTGCTTTTGAGGTCGAACGCAGCGTTTGAGTTAGTTATGTGGATCTGCAGGTTGTGTGTCGTTTAGGGCATGAAATAAGATGACATCTGCTGACATGGAAAGTAGATACTGACTTGGAGAGAGATCAGTAGCGGAACCAAGAATCCAATTAAAGGGAGTCGAACTCCTAAGGAAAAATGACAATTTTTTTTTTACTACGTAATGAAAAAAAATATCTCAGAGTTAAAATATCAAAAATTAATAACTAAAAATATTGAAATACGTGTACCATATTATTTGCTGATATTGAGAGGTGGCAATTGGATCTTATGAGACTGCATATTTTGAAAACGTTGTAAAATAGCTCCGTTCTTAATAGTTTCAAAAATTCTCTTTTCATGTATACCACTAAACTATCATTCATTCATTCATCTCCTATCTTATTACACAAATCAGTTTTAATAAATTTCATCATAGAGAACACTCTCTCAACGATTGCAATCGCAACTGGTCAGACCAATGCTACTCAATCAGCTAATAAACCAATGGATATAGAGTTGTAATTTATCATTCAAACAGGGGTCTCAAGTAGTATATTTGACACATTGAACTCACTAACTATTAAATTTCATCAATTTAACGCCCTTAAAAAAAGATCCAACTATCAAACTCGTATCGCAATTTGTTTAATTGTAGAAGTTGGAGGGCTCAATGTGTGAAATTGATAATTTAGACCTTATTTCAAATTGCATTGATAGTTATTAGAGTTGAGAGTGACTTTTTCGTTCGCTTAGTCACGTTTTCTTGAACACCAGCAGGCTTACACAATACAGCTACTGTTTATAACTCATGTGAAGCTTCTCTGTTCCCTATATTTAAATGGATTGTGATAGGGGTATGTATTGTTCGAATGACATATCATTCTTCATTTATTTTAGAAAAATTATATTGAGTTACATTGGTGATGTTCTTCCTAAAGTGGCGAGTCAAACACACGTATTTTGTTGTTTTGCTTTTTTCTGAAAGAGCACACGTCGACAATGATTGAGGGATCATGCTCCCATGATCGCAATGGAGTTGGGCACTAGTGGCCCAGTGGGCATATAATAACGGGGGAGGTCGTGTGGAGATTCGGTCGCTTGACGTGGATAACCCCATTTGTCCCGTGCAACGGCTGCTCCAAACGAACATTACAATATTTTGGGCCTTTTGTGTCGCACATGATACTGTTACATAAAAGTCAGCCAGAGTCTCTGTCACTCACCCTCACTGTAAATATCTCCTTGGGCTTGGGTCGTTGGGGGCGAGCTGGGCTCTTAACACATAAAAAAAAAAATTGAAGGAATTTTCAGGCCATGGGGGTCAGCTGTCCCCCATGGTCCACACGTGGTTCTGCCTCTGAGAGAGATGTTGACGTGTACGAAGTAAGAGTGGGCAAATGTTCCAGTTCAGACCGGAACATCTGTGTTCGATACCAGTTCCGGCCATTTCTGGTACCGGAACTGGATCCCATTTTAGGGAAAAATCGAACCGAAAATTCTGACGGAAATACCGAAATTTTCGGTTCAGGTATATATTATTTAAAAACAATTCCAGGACTCAAAATGGTGCTGTTTTGAGTCTTGGTTTGAAAAAAAAAAAAAAAAAAAAAAAGGAAGCAAAGCAGTGACCTAGGTCAATAAAAGTCACCTAACGAAAGTTTCAAAAGACAAGTCTCACCCTTATTCGAAAGTTCCAGACTTCCATTCCAGCCCTCTCACCTGCTCTCTCCCTACCATGAGCCGTGCCCGCCGCCCTCCCTGCCGCGCGACTTCTGTTCCAGCCCCCTCAGCTCCCCTCTCCCTGTCATGAGTTGTCAGCCGTGCCCCCTACCGTCCCTGTCACGCGCCTCCGCTCCAGCCGTGCTCAACTCCTCTCTCCCCCTCTCTCTTGTCGACACATCACTTTGGGGCCGTGTGTCCCTCAGATTGATCTTGTACTATAGAAACCCAGCGTGTACTGGAGGATCTTTGGGGCAAATTCCATGGTAGAGGTCAGCAATGGTGTGCTGTGTTTGGGGTTTGTGGATGGAGGCTCAAACCCAAGGACTTCCATTGTGATTGGAGGACATCACTCTAGGTTTTGTTAATTTGATTTTGGGATAAGAAAATTTTGATTGGCATTCTGTGATTGAAACAATTGTAGTGTTAATTGTTTGTTTAGTTGTTTAGTTGTAATTTTAATTTAGAGTTTATTTTGGCAGTGTTTATTTTGTTTTGGACGTCAGCATTTATTTTGGCAATTGGCAATGTTTATTTTGTTTTGGCAGTGTTTTGGACGGTAGTGTTTATTTTTGGCTCAGAATAGGAACTTAAATGAAAATTATAGTTCCGGTGGGTACCGGAACCGGAATGGGCAATTCCGGTTCCATCCGTTCCAATGCCCACCTTAGTACGAAGATTCTATTAGTTAGAGTAATGGAGGGTAATAAAAGTACTAAATTTTTTAAGGTGGAAAGATCATGAACTAAAATTTGGACCCACTAAAATTCAGGATTAAAAATAAAATGGATGCAAAATCTAGTGACTAAAAAACAAATTTCTCTTAAACAAAAAAAACTTAGTATGACCAACAACTTATTTGTTGTTGATGAAATTATCAAGTGACAAAATTACATGCATTTTGAATATATTTTTATTTTTATTTTGTTATTTTACATAAGAAAAATTAAATCATATTGTATTAAATGACTAATTCATGATGAATAGAACACACTCAAAATGGAAGGGCTTAAATTCTAATTTATAAACCCAATTTGACCAAAAAAAAGTACCAAATTCATATTAAAAATGCCTAAAAATAGTGTTGGACCCATTATCACCCATATATATATAAAAAAAAAAAATTTCAATTATTAGAACCAAAATTTCTGATCATCTCGAAAATTCGAATTTCATCTTGTTTTCAGTATTTATCGGAATGAAACCAGAACCGAAATCCATTTGTCCTTTACGAGTAAAGGGCAATGTGTATGTACTTCGAGTCTCCATGGACCATGGCTGCAAACGGATTATCGTCGTAGGGCCCAAGTCTGCCCCGTATTTACCTGAATGGAACCATAACCGAAAAAGGCTAATGTGTTTGTACTCAAGTCTCCATGGACCATGGCTGCAAGCGGATCTTCACAGGGCCCAGATTCGCCCAGGCAAACTCGACGTCAGGGTTCTACTTTTGTGACCTTGCACCGGTCGAATAAACCCAAAACATGCGAGATCTTCTCCAGACCATCAGAGGGTCATTGATTTTGGGCTGAGATGGACCTGCCCTAACCGATTAGAACGTTTTCTCACGCCAATCTTGATCACTTGATTATATTCTTATAGCGTATAAACGATCTGGCCAGATGATCTAGTAAATCAAATTAGAGTTACAATGCCACTTTCGCCTTTTTTGTTTGTTTTATACTTTGACCCGTTACAAAAATCGGAGTACTGGCCATTAAAAAACACAAAACGAAGACCGTTTTTAGTGCATGCAAAAAAAAAAAAAATTGGTGCATGCATGGCTCTCGCGATAATTTTAAACGACAGCTGAAAAAAAAACTTTGTTTGACGCAAGCTGCATGTGTAGCGCGCCTAATATTATATATTTTCTTCAATATATAGTGTACGTAGTGTCTGTGAAACTTATCTTGCGCCCCATTGACCAATTTTTTAGATTTTATATACATCACCCCACTTATTAAGCATCACTCAAACTATAAAAATAATAGGCCAAAGCATCCAAAACGAGTAAGGATGAAATATTGCCCTTGGTTCAAAGATTGGTACTTGATCTCAACCGTCCATTCTTCAACTAGTTCAGAATTTAAATCGGACAGTTGGATTGCTTCAATTTTCAAATAGTTTCCAAATAGAATTCCATAATCAAGAGATCGCACGATCACAATTGTTCAAAGATTTAACGATTTGATCTAATCACTTTAGCATTAAGAAATGCTCACATTCCATCACCCTCCATATGAGAGTCTATCCACCAATGCATAAAAATATATAATGATATAATATTTTGAAAATATTTTAAAACAAAGTACACCTAATTTGGATCCCAAATGTTGTGAAATGTCAAGAGATGGTCAAAAGTGGCATGCATGGAACAAACAAAGCTGAATCAAAGGCGTCTTTAAAATTTCGAAAACTTCCATGCGGATTAAATATAATGATATAAATGCAAGTATACATACCTGTTTACTGATCCCATGCGTCCTATTCGATCGAGCTAAGATCTTTGTATAAAAAGAAGCCAAGTTATTGTTTTCTTTAACTTGCTGCCTGAATGAAGCTAGCTAGGGTCATGGATACTGAGTTGCATGAGCCTAAGCTGCCTGTTCTAGATTTCTCCAGCGAGAATTTAAAAACTAGTACAAGCTCTTGGCCCTTTTTTTTTTTTTCGAAACGAAGAAGTATTATTCAAAAGCAAACCGACATTGGCTTTCAACCCGCAAAGAATTAGTTCAACGAGCACTTGAAGACTATGGTTGTTTTGTAGTGTACGACAGAGTTCCCTCAGAACTTCGCAAAGAAGTCTTTGGTGCCTTAGAACAGCTATTTGATCTCCCCACAGAAACCAAAATGAAAAACAAATATGATCAGAATTAAGCCCTTGAATTAGTTGACCGTGTAAATCTACCACTCATCAGGACTTTGCACTAATACTATGTGAATCTACTACTTATCCCGAAATTCAAACTAATAAGAAGATATATATTTTATTATTTGAATTATATTATCTAACAGAATTGGTATGTTAGACAGATTGAAAAACTCTCTCTCCATGAAAGCATGGACATTAACAATGCAACAATTGTAGACGGAACTCAGAGTTTCACCAAATCTAATGCGGCCTAATGGAAACGATGGTTTCCAGTACCATTTGAATTAATTTCCTGTGATTTACCTTTATATAATTCTCTTCCCGTGCTCTTTTTCTTTCACTTTTTTCTCACTTGTGCTTGTTGTTTAGTTCATGTATGCATTCATACTCGAAGCAATTGACGGAACTAGAACAAATGGTGGCGAGAATGATACATGAAAACAGAAAGCTATGGCGTAGAGCAGCACTATGACTCCTATACAGGGTCGATCACGTACCTTCTTCGAGCCTTGAAAAACAGAGTTCCCCAGGGGAATGATTATTGTACTGTAAACCAGGTAAACTTCCTATTGAGACGGGAGGAACCCGGCCCAAGTATATTATATTATAATTATTGTACGACATTTGAAATATTTGTTATCTTCTAGATTATTTAGCGCTTAGTGGTGGCTTAGTGGTCCTGATATAAGCATTTTTGGTCATGAATGCATGGTTTTCGTGATAATTTAAATAAATTTCCCTTTAAATAGCAGCTGAAAAATAATATTTGTTTGACGCAGAATTAGCGGAGACATATTTTGTCCTTAGTTCTTATCCTAAAGTTCCGAAGGCCAAGGCCATTGTCAATTGTCTGTTATTAGGTTACAAAAACCAAAAATGTGATTGTCATTCATAATCAGGAGCCTACGCGGTTTGAAGCAAAATTGTACGAGACAAAATAATTGGGGGACTTGATCAGTTAAATTGCTTATTAATTTCTTTGTCGTCAAGAACTGTATTTTTTATGAATTTTATCTGAGTAAAAAGAAATGGAAAATTCAGAAACTAAATAAGCGCCAGTCATTTTCATAAGTTAATTCATTTTAACCATTAATTTTATATATTATTTAGAAATCACTAAGTAAAAAAACTGAAAATTATAGCAACCTTTTCTTGGGGGGATGAGTAACAGTTTTGATCTAGTGCTTTGATCTTATATTTATGATTTCGGTGCAATCTTAGGAACCGAACTGTTTTACATTGCCTTTACACACGAATACAAGCACAATTTAGAGTACCGGACCACAACCAACAAGGTACTTCTCGTGGACTATTGACTGTATTCTTTTGTTGATCTTCTAGTTTGGGCGTTAAAATATGAAGCGCTAGTCATTGATGGAAGGACCTTATGTTTTTAGAGTACAAATTCAAGAATCAAAAGTTAGGGTTTTACCCAAAGTCCTGATTAGGAATCAATCTAAAACTCAAGGACCAAACATAATTTTCCCTTAAATCATACTTCCATTAAATAATCTGCACGTTGCAGGCTCCTCTGATACTCTTCCTAATTCTCTCAATCAATATCATTAATTAAGTTAATGACGAATCCACCTTTTTTCGACTGGGGGGATTAGCTAGATAGAAGAGAAAAAAAAAACCGTAGTTTGCTTTAGTAGCAGTACTTTGAGTAATAGGGTAAACTTCCTATTGAGACGGAAAGAACTCCAAATTATATATTATATTCTAAACGATATGTGAAAAATTTGGTATGCATGGTTCTCGTGATAATTTTAAACAACAGCTGAAGAAAAAAAAAAATTGTTTGACCCAAGCTGCATGTGAAGCGCGCGCGACTATTATATATCTATCTTGCTTCTTGGATGTATAGTACGCGTAATATCTGTCAAGCTTATCTTGCGCCCTATTGGCCAGTTTTTATATATATCCCCCGACTTATTAAGCATCCCTCAAACCATATAAATAATAGGCCAAAGCACCCAAAAGCTCAAGCAAGCCACAACAAAGAAGCATCTTCCATATTTTGCAGATAGTAAAAGAGAATTATGGGCTCCTGATCATTCCCCTCTCAGACTTCCTGTCATAGATTTCTCTAACCCTGATCTAAAACCAGGCACTCCCGACTGGGACTCGTTGAGAGCCCAAGTCGGCAAGCACTCGAAGAGTATGGTTGCTTCGAGGCTTTGTTCAACAAAGTTCAGTTAGAGCTTCGAAAGGCGCTCTTGGGTGCAATTGACGAGCTTTTTGACCTCCCTTTACAGACAAAGCTGCGTAACGTTTCCAAGAAGCCCTACCATGGCTATCTCGGGCAATACCCTACGTTGCCACTATACGAGAGCATGGGCATTGATGATGCCAACATCCCCGAGAAAGTTGAGAACGTGGCAAACATCTTCTGGCCCGAAGGGAAACAAAGTTTTTGGTATTACTTCCTATTCTCTAGGGTTAATGAAAGAGTAACTTTGCTACCAACTTCTTTCAGGTGTCAAGGAACCGTATTTTTTAGTTTGTTTCCGATCGATATATAAGACAGGACATGCTGGAGCTAGCGCAGTAGCTCAAAGCATTATAGTTCATTTCGTTTCCCTTTTTTTTGTCTGAGAAAAACGAAACAATCTGTCTTTTGAGCAGCAATACCATACAGTCATTCTCGGAGCAAGTATCGGAGTTGGATCAAATGATCAGGAGGATGGTTTTGGAGAGCTTGGGTGTCGAGAAATACTTGGACGAACACATGGGATCGACCAACTACCTTCTTCGTGTGATGAAATATCAAGGGCCTCAAACGACTGACACCAAGCTTGGGATACAGCGCACACAGATAAAACATAGTGACCATATTGTATCAAAATGAAGTTGAGGGGTTAGAGGTAAAGACTCAAGATGGCGAATGGATCAATTTCACACCTTCCCCAGACTCTTTCGTTGTCATGATTGGAGACTCTCTACTCGTAAGTTTCTAATTCCTATTATACAAAATACAAAATTCACAGACATGAAGACAAACTATATATACTTGTATTATAATAGATAGTAGATACTTCATCTGACAGTAAAATTTCAAAAGGGAACTAAATGGTTCGTGGAGGGAAACAAGATTATTAAGATCAAGTTGTTCGTAACATATGCAGACTTTTTAAGATAATCCGCCAAATTGCAGAGTCATTGGTTGATTTGTTAGCTTAGCTTGCTCTATGCAAACTCAACTAGGAGTATTGATTTTGCAGGCGTGGACAAATGGTAGGCTGCACTCTCCACTTCACCGTGTCATGATGACCGGAAACAAGGCAAGGTACTCGGCCGGATTGTTCTCGATCCCAAAGCAGGCTACATAATAGAAGCCCCAGAGGAGCTAGTTGATGAGGAGCACCCTTTGCTCTTTAAGCCCTTTGATCATGTTCAGTTCCATCGCGTTCTACTATACCGAGGCCGGTCAGAAAGCTGAGTCTGCTTTGAGGACTTATTGTGGCGTGTGAGAAATTGGGCCATGTCTAGTTATATCGTCTAATGCTTTTGCCCCGTATCTCTTTCAATAAATTGCTCTGTATCTAATGGCCTCTGTACCTCCATATCTCTTTCAATATATGTTTGTTGCAAGTACTATACAATACCTTCACATATCAGACTTTGATCAATAAAATACCAATAAATCATAACACGTGAATATCTCCATCATAAGGGAAAATTAGAAATGAAGCAAATAGTTTGGACAACATCAATTGCAATCTCGCCCATGAAGAGGACATTTTTGCAGAGACAAATTAAGGGCTTCAGATTTATGAATCTTTATACAAAAAGGGATTGCGCCTTTGCTTGCGGGTATCCATTTTCGAAGTTTTGGAGCAAATATCGCAAAAATTCCTTTACTTTGCTGCCATTCCCAAATTGAATTCCTCAGTCCCTCTCTCTCTGTGTTTTCGCAAACATACGGTTGGGTCTTAGGCACAGCGCATCTGTAGCGAGCCTTCCAACCAGCTCACGTTCCTCACAAACACACCTGCACGTCCTTCCAATAAGGAAATTCTTGCGCGTGGGACCAAATAACCAAATCTGATCCCCTCTGTCTCTTTTCAACAAGAATTTAACAGTTTCAAGTATCAAGAAATTGCCAGATTCGTTCAAACATGGAGGTAACTGACTGTACTGGTTTTCGTGAGATGGAAATGAATCAGAGTCAAATGTCAACACCACTATATAGCCCTTTCAAGGACTGGCTCCCAAAACGATCAAAAGAGATGGAAGGGAAAAATCTGAAGGACGCTACAATGACACCACTCTCGGCCGTGGCTGAGGCCTTCGAGGAGATGGCCAAGCTCTTGAAATCGAGGAAGGAAGATCAGCAGCTCCGCTTGGACACCTTCTGCGAGGCCTGCTCTTTGGTCTCCGTCTTTTTTGGATGCCTCGGTCTCGCTTTCAAGTTCGCCGAGTCGGAGTATCTCTCAAAGATACGTGATCTTGAAGAAGGATAAAAGACGTACAACACTTTGCAAGATATAATCAATGCCGATGTTGAAAACAAGAGAGTAAAGAACAAGGAAGCCATTCGCGTAATTTACGACTAGTTAGACAGGGCCTTGACCTCATCAGAATTTTATTTGAACAATTTGTGTCAACTGAAGAACACTCTTTAAAGGAAGCAGCTTCAAGAGCTTATCGGCAAATTTGGGCACCGTACCACCGGTGGTCAGTCAGGACAGCGGTTGCCGCTGGAATGTGTACTCTTCCAGCAAGGGAAAAACTTCTGGTCAAGCTCAAGGAAACTGATTCGTCAGCAGAGAAGAAAATGAGAAGGTATATCAGTGCTGCGGATACAGTAATTGAGTACATTGACAACCTGTACCTCTCCAAGAATATTAGCTTGGACTGGTGACTTCAAATTGGCTGATTCATCACAAATGCAGTGAACTCATGGTCAAGGGGCAAGGTGGCCTTTCTTGCATATGGCTATTTGAAGATCGTATAAGAGAAAAAGATTCCAGGAGTCTCTTTGAAGCAAAAACACAAAAACACATTTCTGATTCGCCTTTTGCAGTCTATGTTTCCAGTCTTCTTTACTTTTCTCTATCACTAGTTAATATTCGGTTCTTTGTTTAACAAAAAAAAAAATTCGGTTCTTTCGTAAGCTGTCATGTCAAGTAACTCTGGAGTATATATCTTCTTTCTATGCTTGTCCCTGTGGGGATGCTAGTAAAATCAATATGCAGGCACAAGTTATGCATAGTTGCTTCTGATACGAGGGAGAGTTGCTGCCCAAATCACAAACCAAATTATACTGAATACTGCTCATACAGAATGACCAATGGAGGATACAATGGACACCGAGAGAGAGTAATTGTATGGCTCATAGGCTTGCCAAGTGGGGCTGGAACCTTGTAAATATGGATTACGTTGAGCTTGAGAGTGTGCCTCCTGATCTTGTAACGTGTGATGATCTCACTTGTTTTAGTGCGGATCGGTTGGAATGAAATATCACGGCACGTAGAAAAAATGGTTAAATACACTTTGCACCCCTTATTTTTAAGAGTGTTGATACACTGCATCTCGATGTATTATTTTTGAAACATTGAGCCTCTTATCTTTTCTCTTCCTACATGAAAAACCTAATTTAGACCCAACTTATGCGGAATATACCTAGAGGGGGGAGGTGAATAGGTATCTTTTAAAAATTTATCAATTAACTATTTCTTTTTAAAACTTAAAACCTATTCTCTGAAATAACAACCCAAATATAATTCTTTCAATATACAAGTCCTAATTGACAACCATATATGAATATATGAACAGTAAAACAATTAAACACAAATCTGTCAAAAAGGGTATTCTGAAGAAACTGCAAGTAACTCTGAAGAAACTTCAACTCGCAGAAACAGTAATTTCCAGATTCACAAAAATAATTGAAACGCAATCAATTGAACAATCTTACTAATAACCAGAATCTTAATTTGTAACTTACTAACCAGATCTATGAATGAAGGTTGTCAAGGCTCAAGAATATAATCTCACAACTCAAAGAACAAACTTGGTTAGTAAGAGAATAAACAAAACAAATTAAGAACAATAATAGACACGTAACACCGAGAATGGTTACGAAGAGAAACTCCCTAAGGAACGTCCTTAAGGAGAAAAACTCTCCAGGCCAGTAAACCGTTCGAATCCATTAGTTTCTAATTGATTACAAGGTGATCTATTGCAGCGACTAACCTAGCCTATCAAAAACTTTGAATTAAACCCAATTTACCGTAAATCGAATCTCAAATGGACGTAGAACCTCTAAGTCCAAACGAAAACCTTGATCTTGAACGACTCTAAATCTTCCCGCACAAACCTTGTGCAAGTAATGGCCATGGCTGAAACTTTCAGCCAACAATATTCAGAACCTCTGAATCTTCAACTTCGTAGAAGCAATATGGGGAATACGGTGATTGAATCTATACTCTCGTATGATACTCCATCTTCATCAAAGATGGCCTTCACGAAAATCAGCAACTAGACATCAAGATGTAGATCAAGCAATCGAACAAAATCTTGGAGCAATATTTCTTTAGAGGGTGAAAGTCATAGTGTATGGAAAAAAGTCAGATTTGCGTGTATGTCACCAAATACCCATTCTGTTTTTCCGTTTTTTTATTTTACGCGTTCAGCTTCTGAATAGACTCCAGCCCCTTCTCTTTCTTCTAGATACACGGAAAAAAGGCAAGAATACTCTTAAGGCAACCCCACGTTAACCTTAAGAGACCAGGTCTACAAGCACTTTCTAATTCCCTTATAGAAACACCACAAATGACAGAAAGGCCCCTTATTGTTTTTCACGAGACATGCCACACGGTTTTCACACTACAGTTTGCACCTCGATGTGAAATCTAATGTTAAAATACACGGTATTCGTTAACACGTGCACCTCACGTGTTCTTTCTCCATGTCAGTTTGTTAAATTGCCCCTGAAGCTCAACAAAATCAAATTGTAACGAAAATGCCCTTACTGAGACCATTAACCCTTATTCCTTGCCCAAACCCACGCGATGTCTGAAAATAACACATTACTTTAAGGGATCTTCTCTTCAGTGCTTGCCCTAACCCACGCGAGATCTCAAAATTATTCTCGAACCCACAGTTTCTTCTCATTTTGATCAAACACGAGCAGCACCAACAGTTTGTAAAACCTGCACGACGTTATCAATTCTCCCCTAGACCAGGCGGTGGGCTCATTCCCTACACTGTGCTGCAATATTTCTTCACAAACCCACGGTGCACGACGGAAGAGGTAGAATCCAATGGGCAAGGAGAAGGCTGGGTTAGATGTTCTTCACTGGGTTGAGGTAAAACACCAGTTTTCCAAGTCCTAAGCGCCTTTGGTTGTCTCTTGGCTAATTCTCCATGACTTGCTTGTATGGCGTAATTGTGTGCTTCACAGGCCTAAATTCACGGCCTCCGATTGGTCCCATATGAAATGCGTCCATTGTCACTAAACCCAAGGCCAGAACAAGGACAAGCAGGATTGGGTGTTGCGGTAATGCTTCATCTTTGAGTGGGTTCTTCTCCATACTGGGACGTCGCAGAAACAGAGACCAGATCTCAAACTGAGAAGAAAATTTATCTAACTTGGTTGGTTTTCACAAGATCAAGAGCATGAATGAAAAAAAATGCTTAGCATCGGCAGAATTGATATGGTAAGAAGTTGAGAGCATGCAATAATTGCGATGAGTTTTGGTGGAGAGTAGGTCGTCTATGGTTGAGGTAAAACAGGCGATAGTCTCAGTAAGAGCATTTTCGTCACAATTTGATTTTATTGAGCTTCAGGGCAATTTAGTAAACCAACATGGAGAAAGAACACGTGAGGTGCATGTGTAAACAGATACTGTATATTTTAAGGTCAAATTTCACATCAGGGTACAAACTGTGCATGGGAGGAGAAAAGATAAAGGGCTCAAGTAGTGGCGGAACTAAGACCTAATTTAAAGGGGGCGAACTTTCAAGGTGAAATGACAAAAAAAAAAATTTTCTACTTAATGCAAAAAGTGTTTTAGAGTTAAAATATCAAAAATCAAAGACTAAAACATTAAAAATATTAAAATACACGAAACATACTATTTAGATCCTACGGGTTTGCATCTTCTGAAAACATTGCAAAATAGTTTTGTTCTCAATAGTTTCAAAAAAATTCCTCTCATTATATACACTTATCTCCCATCTTATTACTGAAGTCAGTCTTAATAAGATTCATCACAGATAACACTTCACGGTTGTAGTAGTAACTGGTAAAATCAATGCCAACTCATTAAAAAGATACACCAAATTTCTTGTCTCAACTGCCTTCACAGTAAGACTTCCAATATCTTAAAGATAATCCCAAAGGACTAATAACAGTTATGAGATTTTGAACGGAACAAACTACCAACGTCCAAATCTTAACTGTACCTATCTGTTTGAGTTAATTAGTTCTTCTATTCAATTTGTCATGTGTTTTCTTATCATTTGTTGTCGCGCACGTAATAAGCTCATAGCAAGCCCATCAATCCAATTCCATGCTCACGATTTAAACATTGTAACGTAAAATCTGCTCCTTCACTTGGAAATGGATAATGGGCCGGCCAAGTCCCGTTGGCTCTGACTGAGCAATAATTGCATAGCGCCAAAACTGTGTACAATTCCTAGAAAGATCATGCAGCAATATTTTTCCATGCGTTTCAAATTGCAATTCGAGACAGATCTTTTCAGATATCTTGGACACAGGGGGCGGGCTGGGCTCAGAGGGGCAAAACTTAAAACAATACATATATGTATTCATTTTTGTTGGCAGAACCAACCGGGCACGGCCTGTTCGCCCGGCTTTGTTCCGTCTAGAAGTTTAATGTCTTAAAATAATATATCTGATTGTAATGCGTTAACACTTTTGAAGATGAAGGTACAAAGTGTATTTAATATTAAAAAAAAATACTTCTATATATATTTTTTACCTTCACATTGGAATAACTGAAGAACTACGTGTATATATAGAGATAATGCGCGAGGATCTTTCGCGCACAAATTATTTTCCACCACATTTTTTTTATTATATACATTTTTTTTAATAATGAAGAAATTTAGATACCTATTCACGTACATTGGTATAACAAGTTTAAAGAGATTACTTTAATTTCAAACTTGATTTTGTGAGTATGGTTGCGGCCGCGGTAGTTGGGTTCGTCCTGCTTTTTGTATTCATCTTCGCTATTTCCATTAAGGTTCTAAATTTCCAAAAGCCATAGGAAATTGTTTGGATTGTGTAGCCTTTTGCTTTCTTTAAGATCAACCACATGCGTAATAACAGAAGCTTATTTACCTGCTAACTGTTGGAAACGTATGCTTTTTTCGTGCAGAAAACACCACGACAAATGTGGTTTACGAGTAAAGGCTAATGTGTGTGTACGTCGAGTCTCCAAGGCTGCAAACGGACTGTCTTCACTGGGCCCAGTTCCTCCCAGACACTCGACGTCGGGGTTCTACTTTTTAGACCTTTCACCGTTCGAACAAACCCAAAATATGCGAGGTCTTCTCTAGCCCATCAAAGGGTCATTGAGTTTGGGCTGCGATGGACCAGCTAGCCCAAGCCGATTAGCCACTTATCAAACAATTATATTTAATCACACCAATCTCGATCACTTGCCTTAATGCAATAGTATGGTTATACTAAGAATGTCACGACAATATGATTATATTGAAGATGATCTCAGGTAATTTAAAAATATCAATTATGCTCATTAAAGAAGCAAACAACCAAAATATGCAAATCTTGATTGGTCATCTATTAGCAATTATAATGATATATATATATATATGGGGGAGGAAAATCACGCAAATTGTTTTCAAATGGTAGGTAGCGCATAGATTTGAAGATTTTAAAAAGGTTGGGGTAGGTGGCCTGTCTGCGTGACATGGGCTATACCCAGAGGCAGAATTAGCGGGGGGGCCCGGTTGGCCACTGCAAATGGTTGCTCTTTTTTTTTTTTTTCAAAACAATTATGTAAATTAGCCCATTTAGCCCAGGCTCGCCCCCCTTATTCTTTGGTTTTGTTTCAAGTTTCTAATTATTTCTATTAAGCCTTTAAGGACGTTTAGAGACTGGATGGGAAAAAAAATCTATTATCTAACCACTTCGCCTCTCTTAGGAAAATGATGGAAAATTTTAGCATTTTAGGACCAAAAAAAAAGCACCCACGTAGTATAGGGGAAGGCTTTCGGCTATATTTGTTTAATCGTTTCAAAAAATATTCACATAAAAATTATTTTAAACCTCAATAAAATTTCAATGTAATTATTGGTCTCAATTTTTACGAAAAACAACACAAAAACTAGAAAAAATAATTGCAAAGACTCATAAAAACTCATATTACAAAAATCTGATGAGAGATGTCTGGATGAATAATAGTATGGTAGTATACATTGAGAGAGAAATTTTTGAAATTATTGAGAACGAAGCCATTTTGTAACGTTTTAAGAAGATGGAGACTCGTAGGATCCAATTGCCACCTTTCAGTCTTAGCAAATAGTACGGTACTTCTATTTTAATATCTTTAATGTT
The DNA here is from genome assembly GCA_003952965.2 of Morella rubra. NCBI lineage: Eukaryota > Viridiplantae > Streptophyta > Magnoliopsida > Fagales > Myricaceae > Morella > Morella rubra. The sequence continues at coordinate 7,591,963 of CM025851.1, read as the reverse complement.
TTTAGTCTTTAGTTTTTGATATTTTAACTTTAAGACATTTTTTTACATTACGTAGTAATTTTATTTTATTTTTATCATTTTCCCTTAGGAGTTTGCCTCCCTTTAAATTTATTCCTGATTCTGTCATTGGCTATACCACTATAGGACAATTTCAAGTTCTCGCCGTATCTCTTTAGTTAATTTCCTGTTACTTATAATATTTTATAAACGATCTCACCAAATGATCTTGTAAATCAAATTGAAGTGATATATCCCCACTTTAACATTTTTTTATTTTATATAAGAATTATTAAATATACACATGATGTTAAAGGATAACAATATTAATTATTAAATATATACATGTGAGAGGGTAAAAATATTGTCTCACATTAAAAAAAGTCATAGTGAATACTTAATATAACATAATTGAGTCCTATAATAGACTTAAACTTTTTAAGTTGAGTTCCTAATGAGCTGCCCAATAAGAATCAATCTTTGACCCGTTACAAAAAGTCGGAGTACTGGCCATTAAAAAACACAAAACGAAGACGTACGTTGTTTATATATGCATGTTACAGGACCACTCCACTCCTGGATGCATGCCGTGCTGACCTAACAAAGTTTATTGTCGTGTCCTCTGTCTTTTAATCTTCTGTATCTATATAGGATCATGTCCAAAACTGGATATTACGTATATATAGTGAAAATGAAAGATTTTTGTCGGTGCATGTGTCATGCGTACGTACTCATGATGTTATATCTTCATTCCTTCCGTTTTTCTTATTTCATTTATTTTCTTCCGCTGATGGGTGCATTGAGATCTCTTAGGTCTTAGCAAGGTAGAAATCGCAATACTGTTTTGATTAGAAAATATTTGGGGTTTTATATTGCAGATGGGGTACTCTCGCTCATTAAACTAATTTGACTTGGGGATATATATATATATAAAAGATTTTTATAATTTGGAGACTCGCATAATTACAACCACCCAATTGTGGAAAAAGCCAGTACGGGATCGATCCACGAAAAAACCCAATTAGAATAAGATACCAAGCATGTTGTCCCTTTCCATGGACTTAATATTTCTGGATATATATGGAGCGTTAATATCGTTGAGCATCTAACAGCTATAATTATATGTATGCACTTTTAATTATTTTTTACCCCACCATACTTGGTTGCTTCTCCAGCTTGCTTTATTACTTTAAGAAATGTCGCGTACAACAATGTCGATGAGTCTTACATAACAACAATCTTGGTCTCATGTACGTGAGGCAAGACGTCGTAGAGTGAGACATTTGTGGGAATTAATCAGTGGAGTTTTATACTGATAATAATACAACATACTTAATCATATCCTTTAATTTGAATTCTTTTTTTTTTCCTCTCTCTCTACAGCGCATCACGATGATTTCACGGATCACATGCAAATGAAAGAATAGAGATTTTTCTAGTCTACTTATCTGATGTGTATTTTTTTTTTGCTTGATAATACTTCACTGCATTAAAAACAAACTAAACTTAAAGAAAGATATCACAACTCCGAATATATTCTGAATATCAAAAAAAAAAAAACTAAAACCAACTATGCCTAACCCAGCGGCCCACGTTGCTAATTAATTGCTAAATTGTGACGTGTATCCAATTGTAAGGGACTAAAATGTCCCATCAAAAATTGACAGATAATGTGTTTAATTTTGAAGGATGAATAGAGACATCTGGAGAGGACAAACTTAGGAGAAAGTCATTTTGCTACTATGAACATCTATATATGTATTGTAAACAATTTTTTTGTACTACTCAAAAGATATGTGTCTTTCAATCTTGCATGAAAAATTTAGCAATACCAATATTGTATGCGGAAGAGTACCAGACTTCACTTCTAAACGGGCCGGCCGGGACCACGAATTCTGAATTAAGCACGAAACTGTGAAAAGAATGGACAGAAAATTACAGCAGAAGTTGTTGATGAAAAAGATGAGAGATAGAGAAGATTTGCAATAGATAAACAGACAAAACAAAACAAAATTGCTTCAAGTCACGTTCCTGAGTCGCTTTCTTTAAGACAATATTTTTTCTCACCAGTCATGTATAACAACTATGTACAATGGGGGTGCAATTGGGTTCAAACAAGGTTGCCTCCAAGATACAATAAAGTCTTGATTACCAATTTACTGTCTAACGACGTTTTACACTAACAAAGTTACACTTGAATACCCTCAAATTATACTGTTATAGCCAAGAAATCAGAATTCCACTTCTCTAGTAAACATAATATGATAATTTAAGAAAGAAATTAAGATGTTTGTAGAAGTATGTAGAATGCTTAGAAAAAAGAGAAAGGGTTTGAATGGCATTTTTCATTATACAAAATTATGCAAATGAAGATGTCTATTTATAGATGTTGAGACACCTTTTCACGGCTAAATGTGGTGCCTCTTGATCATGAACAAGTACCTTTTTGTCGAATGAGTGTCTCTTCGTTTCCAAAGTATACTTTTTCATTCGAAAAATAACCTTTGATACTCTTCCTAATTATTCTCTCAATCAACATGGTTAAGTTAATGCCGAATCCAACTTTTTTCGATTAACGTAGTTTGCTGTAGTAGCACTTTGGGTAGGGTAAACTTCCTATTGAGACGGAAATAACGTCACCAAATATATTATATTGTAATTATTGTACGACGTTTGAAATATTTGTTTTCTTCTGATTATTTAGGGCTCATGGTCCTCATGAGTCATGATATAAGCATTTTTGGTGTATGCATGGTTCTCGACCGTGATAATTTTAAACAACAGCTGAAAAAAAATATTGTTTGACCCAAGTTGCATGTGTAGCGGCGCGGCTATTATACATCTTCTTTAATGTATAGTATACATAATATCTGTTGATGGAGCTATTTTTAGCCGGTCTATCACAATATCTACTGGGCTAAGAACTTGAAGGAGCTGGGCCTGAGGTTCAGTGCTTGGGATGGGTTGAAAAGCTCAAACTCTCTTTCCTTCCTCCTACAAGCAAAGAAAATAAGTTAGGACTCGGGGTCTTTCTTGTAGGAGGATTTCTTCAATGCCTTTGTCAGTTGTCATTTTTCTAAATCTTTTGTTTACTGGTTTGATTATCAGTGAGAGAGTATGAGAGAAAGTATGCGTATCGTTCCATTTTGCTCCATTTTCTCTTATACCCTTCTTATTTTACTGTCTGGGCCGGATACTCCTTGGGTTCCCTTTGACCCTCTAGGCTTTATTATCCTTAGACCTTTTCCGTCCCATCCATCTTTTCACTGAAGGTCGGCGCTGTCAGAATTGATTCCCTTCGAGTTGGCTCGAGTAGACTGATTCTTCGCCCTTCCCTTCTACTTTTAAGACCGTCAGTTAGTGGGTGGACAGAGAGCAATTATAGTTTCTTACGTGAGTTTCTCTACCCGATAAAGCATCGTTGTCAGGCTCTTTTATGGACCTCCAATCACTAAAGCGTACATGCCACATCGAATGGGCTGATCCTTGTCTCACTATTTTTGAGCCTCGGATTATGGGCTTTTGTAGTAAGGAAAAATCCCTCTATCATCTGTCAAACTTATCTTGCGCCCTATTGGCTAGTTTTTATAGCATCACCCCACTTATTAATTAGCATCCCCCAAACTATATAAATTAATAGGCCAAAGCACCCAAAAGCTCAAGCAAGCCACAACAAAGAAGCATCTAAATCCATATTTAGCATAGAGTAGAAGATAATTATGGGCTCTGATTTTCCTCTCAGATTTTACTGTTCATGTAGTCAAGAAATTAGAATTCCACTTTTTGTAGTAAACATAATCCAATACTTTAAGAAATAAAGATGTTTGTAGAATTGTAAAATGCTTAGAAAAAGAGAGACAGAGTTTGGATGTAATTTTTATTATACTAAATTATGTAAACGAGGTTGCCTATTTATATACGTTGAGACACTTTTCGACAAAGTGTAGTGACTCGTTGTTAACAGGTGTCTCTTTACCAACATGCGTCTCTTCGTCGTGAATAGGTACTTTTTCGTCGAATGGGTGCACATAATTTGGATAGCAAAATGTTGTGAAAGTTCTGTGCGGTCATAGCTATTATTGTGACGAGACATCTAAAGAGTTTTATCTATTGTGGCGGTCAGGCCAGCTAAATGTGAAATGTCATGAGATGGTCAAACGTGGCATCCCTGGAGCAAACAAAGCTGACTCAAAGGCGTCTTTTAAATTCGAAAACTTCCTTGCCTACGTCGCATTAAATATTATAATAATATAAATGCAATTATACAGACCTGTTTGCTCCCATGCACATCCTATTCGAGCTAAGATCTCTGTATAAAAACAAGCCAAGTTATTGTTTTCTTTTAACTTGTTGCCTGAACGAAAGCTAGCTAGCTAGGGTCATGGGTACTGAGTTGCAGCCTAAGCTTCCTGTTCTAGATTTCTCCAGCGAGAATTTAAAACCCGGTACAAGCTCTTGGCTTTCAACACGCAAGGAAGTTCAACGAGCACTCGAAGACTATGGCTGTTTTGTTCTAGTGTACGACAGAGTTCCCTCAGAACTTCGCAAAGAAGTCTTTGGTGCCTTAGAACAGCTGTTTGATCTCCCCACAGAAACCAAAATGAAAAACAAATATGAGAAGCCCTTGAACGGTTATGTTGGACAGATTCCAAAACTCCCTCTCCATGAAAGCATGGGCATAGACAATGCAACAACTGTAGAGGGAACTCAGAGTTTCACCAATCTAATGTGGCCTAATGGAAACAATGGTTTCTGGTAGCATTTGAATTAATTTCCTGTGATTTACCTTTATATAATTCTTGTCCTGTGCTCTTTTTCTTTTCACTTTTTTCTCACTCGTGCTTGTTGATTAGTTCATGTATGCATTCATACTCGAAGCAATTAGCGGAACTTGACCAAATGGTGGCGAGAATGATACATGAAAGCTATGGCGTGGAGCAGCACTATGACTCTTATATAGGGTCGATCACTTACCTTCTTCGAGTCTTGAAAAACAGAGTTCCCCAGGGGAATGAGCCTAATCTTGCTTTTGTCACTCATACTGACAAGAGCTTCACAACCATTCTTCACCAAAATCAAGTTAATGGTTTGGAGGTTGAAACTAAGAACGGCGAGTGGATTAGTGTCGAGTTGACACCTTCATCCTTTGTCGTAATTGCAGGCGATGCACTAATGGTGGGTAAATTGTATCCAATTTGGTTTCTTCTTCTTCTTTTTTAGTTCATATTCGCCGTACTTTCCTGTTGGTAAATTCTAATATCCCTTCTTTTTTGGGGAGTAACTTCAACATCCCTTTCAATGAAGTATTTAGAAGCAATTATTCATTAATCCATTTTTAAGATATGCCTGGCTTGGGTGGCGCAGGCATGGAGCAATGACAGGGTTCTGTCTCCCACCCACCGAGTCATCATGCGTGGGAATGAAGCAAGATACTCCCTGGCACAATTTTCATTCAGCAGTGGGATTGTGGAAGTACCCAAGGAGCTTGTTGATGACGAACATCCCTTGCGGTACAAGCCCTTTGATCATATTGGATTACTGCATTTCTTCCGCACAGATGAGGGATACAAGTCCAAGTGCCCCATCAAAGCCTACTGTGGCGTTTGAAGCTATACCCTTTCTGATCTAAATAAAACCTCTCGTGTAATGTTCTGTACGATAAGTTTATGGGTTTGTTCAATATCTGTATGTTCTAATTACAGTGCCATGAAGGTTTGCACTGCTTTTCTTAAACTGTAATTGTCCTGCAAATTTCTTAATATTGTGTAATTGGGAGTCCTCGTTTTATCCCTGGCAGTACAAATTTCTTAATATTAATCGATGATGGGCGTTATCATTTATCAATAATGTCTGCAATTGGGATCGGTCCTCTCAATAATCCAATCCTAATGTAACGTAGTAATGTTGTGTGTACTGCATCTGACGCTTCAAATTTTTCATCTCCACTGGGCTAATTAGGTGAGCGTAGCCAGCCCGACATAAGTATTCTCAGGTCTCGCACTAATTAAAACCTCAGATGCTGTGGGTCAAAATGCTTAAAGCCAAATATTATCCCAACACAACCATTTTGGAAGCTAGGCCCAGATCTGGGGCCTCTCTTTGTTGGCAAGGTATTTCTAAGGTGTTGGATAAGTCGAGGGAGAATATTTGTTTTCTTCCCAGAAACGGTTCTACTATTCGTCTTAGAGTGGACCCGTGGACCCCTCTTTCCCCGGACATAGGCCTGTGTGGCTTGACTCAGCTCCTCCGGTGGATAATATCATTTTTGTATCTGAGTTGGCGGATGTGGATTCTGGGAATTGGAATTTCTCTTTATTGAGCTTACTGTTTTCACAGGAAACTATTAGTTGTATTTCCAAACTGTCCCCCCCATCCCCACAGCTAACAGATGATGTGCTTTGGATCCCGAATCCGAAAGGTTGTTTTTCGGTCAAGGAGGCAGTTCTTCAATCTCAAGCTTCGCGCAGATCTATATCTGCTATTCAGCCTCTCCAGGACTGGTCCAAACTGTGGAAAGCTAGGCTTCAAGATCGCTTGAAGCTCCTCTTATGGAAAATGGCGGTGGGAGCTCTTCCTGTGAAAGTTCAGGCTTTTGTTGTGGATAACTCTGATGTTCAGAGCAATCAGTTGTGTGGTAATTGTGGGACTCGAGCTGAGACCATTCTTCATGTTTTTGATAGCTGTTCGGTGGCTCAGAGACTGGCGTATTTCTCCTTGGCCTATGGATATCTCTAGAATCCCTGCTGCTAGTTCAGCCGATTGGGTTAACTCTATTCTTAATGCTGATTCGGTTTTGGGCCTTAGACCCTCCTCGGTGCCTCTGTATATTCTTCATGCAGCCCTGTTATGTGATAATCTCTGGCTGGCTAGGAACAAGGCTACTCACGACAATCATACTGTGGATATTGCTGAGCTCCGTTCTTCTCTGGGTTTTCGGTATGCAGAACACTCCCTGGCTTGGGCTTCGTGTGCTAACTGTCTTAGTGCTACCTGGTTGCCTCCTAAACCAGGTTGGATGAAGATCAACTTTGACGTGGCTATACGTCATAATAGATCGTATATAACCATCTCTTGTCGAGACTCCTCTAACTCTCTCGGCGTACATGGAGCGATCTTTGGCTGTGGACCCATTAGTGTGTAAATCTTTGGCAGCTGTTCGGGCTGCAGAAATTGCTGTTCAGTTTGGCTGGGAACACGTTATTTTCGAGACTGATTCGCTGCTTCTTCTTGAGGACATTCTTTCGGTGGATCAGCCTCCTTGTTGGAAGATTGTGGATGTGATTCCTCCTCTGCGCAAGGTGTTTGGTGACCACTCTGGTTGGTCTATCTTTTGGGTTCCTCGCAAGCTCAACCATCAAGCTCACTTGCTGGCTCAATGGGCTGCCCGATCTCTTGTTTCGGGTTTTTTCGATTCTAGTTCTGTTCCTTTGCACATTTTGCTCTGTGATTCCAACTCTGTAGTGTAATGGTTTCCTGTTTTTAATAAAGTGCTTTGTTGATACAAAAAAAAAAAAACTGAAACCAAGCTCATTGGCCTTCAAATGATTACAGTAGACCTTATAACTAGTGTGCTAAATCTGTTTGGAAATGGTAAACAGATAATATACGCAGATGACAAGGGCCGGAGGCTCAACCATGGAAGTAGTTCCCCTCCGATTTTAAACAGAGCATATATACAAGTACGCAAGAAAAAAATCTAACTATTGAAGAAGATTGGAGAACATCGAGTGCAGTAATTGGCTCGGGTTCCTTTGCAACCATTCATCAATTGCTTACTCTCTCTTCTTCTTCCTTTTTTTTTTTCATTTTTTTTTTAATTGAAGTGGCAGGACTAAGCCTGCGGGGTGGGGGATTCGACCCGGGATCTATCCCTCCCCAAAGGGAAGAGGTGCCATCTGAGATAAAGTTTAAGATTACTTTAATATTCATCAATTGCTTACTCAGTTACTCTTGCTTAAGATTTGATCTGACTAATTATGTGGATGTCGTTTCGGCAGTTGATCAAATTGCATGATCAGATCACCTTTTTTTTTATTGATTTTTAGAGTAAGATGTTAATTGGGGATGTATGATGTTTATGTCTTGAATAATTAAGTGCGAAATTATAAAAAATAAATTGCAAAAAATAATAGTTTAACAATTGGAGTATTTTTCAAGAAACAAGTGTTGTTTCAAAATTTGGAAAACAAGAAAATTGCTGTTTTTTTTTCCCACGTTATCTTGGGATTTAAACATCTTTGACGTGAAGTTTATGCTGATAATTATTCATTTGATAAATTATTTTTAGAAATAAGAAATGTTCTCTTCAACGACGCAATTCTTAATCACAGCGCGCATTCTGTCGGCCATGAGTCCTCATGGACTGACTATATCTTTTGTTGATATGCCGGTTTGGACGTTAACAATACGAAGGACACATTGATGGAAGGACTTTATTTTTTTAGAGGACAAACTCAAGCATCAAAAGTTAGAGTTTTGAAACCCAAAGACCTGTTTTGGAATCAATGTAAAACTCGACAATCAAAAATAAATTTACCCATAAATCATACTTCCATTGAATATTCTGCACTTTGGTTCCTTTGATACTACTCTTCCTAATTCCCACAATCAACATGCTAACTTAATGGCGAATCCAACTTTTTTCGATTTTTTTTTTGTTGGGTGGGGGGGGTATGTGGCTCTTTGAGACGGGAGGAATGCCAAATATATTATATAACTGTTATTATTGTACGACATTTGAAATATTTGTTATCTTCTGATTATTTAGCGCTTAGTGGTCCTGAAATAAGCATTATTGGTGCATGCATGGTTTTCGTGATAATTTAAATAATAGCTGAAAAAAAAATGATTGTTTGACGCAAAATTAGCGAAGACATATTTTGTCCTTAGTTCTTATCCTAAAGTTCCACAGGCTATGACCATTGTCGATTATCTTGTATTAGGTTAGAAAAACCAAAAATGTGACTGTCATCCATGAGGAGCCTACGCGGTTTGAAGCAAAATTGTCCAAAATAAAATAATTAGGGGACTTGATCAGTTAATTACTTATTTCCTTCTCTCAGATTTGCGCCAAGAACTATATTTTTTATGAATTTTATTCGAGTAAAAACAAAAGGAAAATTCAGCAACTGAATAAGCACCACTCATTTTCATAAGTTAATTCATATTTAACCATTAATTATTATCGAGAGATCACTAATTAAGTAAAAAAATGAAAATTAATAGCAACTCTTTCTTGGGGGCAGTAACAGTAGTTCTGATTAGTGTTTTGATATATTAATTATGATTTCGGTGCGATCGTAGGAACCGAAATGTTTTACATTGCGTTTACACAGAGATAAACACAATTTAGGTGTACCGGATCACTAAAAATAAAGTACTCCCCGTGGACTACTGACTGTATTTTTTGTTGATCTTCTGGTTTGGGCGTTTATCTTATTTTTTTTAGAGTACAATTAAGGGTAGTTTGGATAAATGAAGTTGGAACATTAGCTAGATAGAAGGGGGAAAAAAAAACGTAGTTTGCTTTAGTAGCACTTTGAGTAGGGTAAGGAAAGAACTCCAAATATATTATATTGTAATTATATATCTTCTTTGATGCGCCGTATCTATTGGCCAGTTTTTATATACGCCTCCCTCAAACTCTATAAATTAATAGGCCAAAGCACCCAAAAGCTCAAGCATTAAGCTACAACAAAGACGCATCTTCCATATTTAGCAGAGAGTAAAAGATATCAATTATGGGCTCCGATTCCCCTCTCAAACTTCCTGTCATAGATTTCTCTAACCCTGATCTAAAGCCAGGCACTCCCGACTGGGACTCGATGAAAGCTCAAGTTCGGCAAGCACTCGAAGAGTATGGTTGCTTCGAGGCTTTGTTCAACAAAGTTCAGTTAGAGCTTCGAAAGGCGCTCTTGGATGCAATTGACGAGCTTTTTGAGCTCCCTTTACAGACAAAGCTGCGTAACGTTTCCAAGAAGCCCTACCATGGCTACGTCGGGCAATACCCTATGGTGCCACTATACGAGAGCATGGGCATTGATGATGCCAATATCCCCGAGAAAGTTGAGAACGTGGCAAACATCTTCTGGCCCGAAGGGAAACAAAGTTTTTGGTATAGTACTTCCTATTCTCTAGGGTTAATGACACAGTAACTTTGTTACCAACTTCTTTCAGGTGTCAAGGAACCGTATTTTTTAGTTTGTTTCCGATCGATATATAAGACAAGACATGCTGGAGCTAGCGCACACGCTCAAAGCATTATTTAACATTGTTTTGCCTAAGGGGGACTTACAAATTAATGTTCATTTTCGTTTCCTCTGTTTTTGGGGTTTTTTTTTTTCTCTGAGAAAACGAAACAATCTGTCTTTTGAGCAGCAATACCATCCAGTCATTCTCGGAGCAAGTATCGGAGTTGGATCAAATGATCAGGAGGATGGTTTTAGAGAGCTTGGGTGTCGAGAAATACTTGGACGAACACATGGGATCGACCAACTACCTTCTTCGTGTGATGAAATATAAAGGTCCTCAAACGACTGACACCAAGCTTGGGCTAACAGCGCACACAGATAAAAACATAGTGACCATATTGTATCAAAATGAAGTAGAAGGGTTAGAGGTAAAGACTCAAGGTGGCGAATGGATCAATTTCACACCTTCCCCTGACTCTTTCGTTGTCATGATTGGAGACTCTCTACTCGTAAGTTTCTAATTCTTACATTATACAGATACAAAATTCACAGGACATGAAGACAAACTATATATACTTGTATTATATATTTTAGATCTACCCCATATATATATTGTAGATACTTCATCTGACAGTAACATGAAAAAAGAGTTTGCAGAGTCATTGGTTGCTTCGTTAGCTTAGCTTGCTCTGTGCAACTCAACTAGGACTATTGATTTTGCAGGCGTGGACAAATGGTAGGTTGCACTCTCCACTTCACCGTGTCATGATGACCGGAAACAAGGCAAGGTACTCGGCTGGATTGTTTTCGATCCCCAAAGCAGGCTACAGGATAGAAGCCCCAGAGGAGCTAGTTGATGAGGAGCACCCTTTGCTCTTTAAGCCCTTTGATCATGTTCAGTTCCTCGCGTTCTACTATACCGAGGCCGGTCAGAAAGCCGAGTCTGCTTTGAGGACTTATTGTGGCGTGTGAGAAATTGGGCCATGTCTAGTTATATCGTCTAATGCTTTTGCCCCGTATCTCTTTCAATAAATTGCTCTGTATCTAATGGGCCTCTGTACCTCCATATCTCTTTCAATATATGTTTGTTGCAAGTACTATACAATACCTTCACATTATCAGACTTTGATCAATAAAATACCAATAAATCATAACACGTGAATATCTCCATCATAAGGGGAAATTAGAAATGAAGCAAATGTTTGGACAACATCAATTGCAAGTCTCGCCCATGAAGAGGACATTTTTGCAGAGACAAATTAAGGGCTTCAAATTTATGAATCTTTATACAAAAAGGGATTGCGCCTTTGCTTGCGGGTATCCATTTTGGAAGTTTTGGAGCAAATATCACAAAAATTTATTTACTTTGCTGCCATTCCCAAATTGAATTCCTCGGTCCCTCTCTCTCTGTGTTTTCGCAAACATACGGTTGGGTCTTAGGCACAGCGCATCTGTAGCGAACCTTCCAACCAGCTCACGTTCCTCACAAACACACCTTGCGCGTCCTTCCAATAAGGAAATTCTTGCGCGTGGGACCAAATAACTAAATCTTATCGCCTCTGTCTCTTTTCAACGAGAATTTAACAGTTTCAAGTATCACGAAATTGCCAGATTCGTTCAAACATGGAGGTAACTGACTGTACTGGTTTTCGTGAGATGGAAATGAATCAGAGTCAAATGTCAACACCACTTTATAGCCCTTTAAGGACTGGCTCCCAAAACGATCAAAAGAGATGGAAGGGAAAAATCAGAAGGACGCTACGATGACACCACTCTCGGCCGTGGTTGAGGCCTTTGAGGAGATGGCCAAGCTCTTGAAATCGAGGAAGGAAGATCAGCAGCTCCGCTTGGACACCTTCTGCGAGGCCTGTTCTTTGGTCTCCGTCTTTTTTGGATGCCTCGGTCTCGCTTTCAAGTTCGCCGAGTCGGAGTACCTCTCAAAGATACGTGATCTTGAGGAAGGATCAAAGACGTACAACACTTTACAAGATATAATCAATGCCGATGTTGAAAACAAGAGAGTAAAAATACAAGGAATTCGTCAGAGTTAGACAGGGCCTTGACCTCATCAGAGTTTTATTTGAACAATTCGTGTTATTGAAAATGTAAAGTCTGCTAAATTGAAACCAATAGCTTATAAATAAAGCCTCAATGTAATCTTTTGAATATAAGTGAGAAAACCAAATGTCTAGTTGGGCCTTCGAATAGTTTAAATTTTGTCTCACTTATCTTAGTTTAAATTTTTTTAAATTTAAAAATTTTTATTTCTTAGATGGTATCAGAGCGGCGTGATTTGTCGACCATTTGGCAAAATCCAAAAATCGTCCAGCAGAGCCTGGCGATCATTCGGCGAATCTCTGGCAACTTTATTTTCCCTATTTTGTAATTCTAAACTAAAGGTGGGTCCACCTTGAGTTTGCAGGGGAGTATTAAAAATGTAAAGTCTCACATTGCTAAAACAACGTGGGCAATTGAAACTAATGGCTTATAAATAAAGCTCAATGTAACTTTTTGAATATAAGTGAGAAAATCGAGTGTCCAGTTGGGCCTTCCAATAGTAGAAGTAGGTCAATAACCGAACCACTTAAAATCTTGTCTCACTTATCTTAGTTTAAATTTTTTTAAGTTTAAAAATTTTTATTTCTTACACGTGTCAACTGAAGAACACTTTTTAAAGGAAGCAGCTTCAAGAGCTTATCAGCAAGTTTGGGCACAGTACCACCGGTGGTCAGTCAGGACAGCGGTTGCCGCTGGAATGTGTACTCTTCCAGCAAGGGAAAAACTTCTGGTCAAGCTCAAGGAAACTGATTCGTCAGCAGAGAAGAAAATGAGAAGGTATATCAGTGCTGCGGATACGCTAATAGAGTACATTGACAGCCGGTACCTCTCCAAGAATATCAGCTTGGACTGGTGACTTCAAATTGGCCGATACATCATAAATGCAGTGAAATCTTGGTCAAGGGGCAAGGAAGCCTTTCACGCATCTTTCTGTTCGAAGATCGTATAAGAGAAAAAGATTCCTGGACCCTCTTTGAAGCTTTCTTCTAAAGAAAAAGAACAAAAAAAAAAAAATTCTGATTCTCCTTTTTCAAATCTGTCCCCATGAATTAGTTTTTATTAGGGTTTGCTAGCTTTAGTTGTTGGCAAGCACTCTGAAGTTTGAAGAGTTCTACCCAACAGCGTTTATTCACGGATTATGAAAGTTGTTGATCTGTGGGTTACACGTTGTCTCCGTGCATGGATAAATACATGGAACAAATTTATTTATTTTCAGGAAAAAAAAAGGATGAAGTTGCTCAGTTCTTTTGGGTCGTCTTATCTCTAAGGCTTTTCCCTCACTAAAAAAGCCCACCGAAAGATCAGGACCTGACTTGGTGGAAAGTATATAGCCGGCCGGCCTAAAAACTTCGAAAAGAATATCCGGGGCTGCACTTCGGGGACATTGGTTAGATAATCTTACCCATGTTCTCCTTATGCGGTGTTTCTGCTTATCCAACTGGAATTGTTAAAATTTGTCAAAAAAAAAAAAACTGAATTTAGTAAAAGCGAAGCGAGACATTCATAACTAAAACCACCTGCGAAATACTCATTTGTCTTTCAGGAAATCGAGCTAGATTTACAGACAATTTCCCAAAAATCGAGCTAGATAACAAGATGGAAGCCCTGTGAATATATGCCTATTCATTGGAGGCCTCTAGTTTTGGGGTTTCAAATGCTTGAACGGAGTTACAAGTCAGGAAAGCGACGTTAATAGATAGCCTATGGGGCCCCGACACCCCTTCAAGCGTATTTTACCAGGTTACTTTAATTGACTTTTCTGCAGGTGTTAGAGTCTGCGTATTTTCTGCCCATTTGCCTTCTCTACCTTAAACTCCCACGCCGTCCTTCATTTAAACGAATGGGAAAACCAAAACAAAAGAAACATCTAAAACTACATATCTCAAAAAAATTTCTTAATCATTACAATATATATATATATATTTTTTCAAAATCAGGCCAAACATAGCCGGAATCTTCTATCATGTCAACTGAAATAGCCATTTTCACTGCCATAATGACTGGGGACACGGCAATTTCTTTGGCGTGATGGAGGCCCATGGATTTAGAGGGCGTTTGTTTCTAATAATTCGGTACCTCAATATTTTCGTCTTTATTAAAAATAATAAAATAATATTTTTTTTCTCTATCAAATAATATTTTTTATTATAATATTCACTCAAATCTTTTCTCTCTTTACTTTTTCACCAATTCTCACAAAATATCTTTATTTTTTCACCAACCCCAATATTTTCACAAACAAACACCACTTTAGCATCACCTACGACAATGTTACATTTCTCTCCCAGCAATCAGACCAAAAAGTTGTGACTTGTGAATAAAACCTGTAACGCGAGTTTTTGGCATGCTCACGTGACTCACTTTTTAGGGGTTCTTTTGTCTTTTTTCTAGTTTCTAGAATATGTGAGAAAAGGAGCTGAATGCAGTTTTGTGCTTTACGTGTGATTAAGGAATTACAAAAGAATGAGTTTCTTGCACAAAGGAATGAGTTTTCGCATATAATGTCCATATCTGGCCATTTCTCTGTTATTCATTTTTCCCTTCAAGAAAGTTTTTCTCCAAAAAGTGCACTGATCGTCTTTGCTTCATTGTTCTTGTAGAAAGTTTGAGTTTGCTGTAATAGTTATAGCAGATCTAATTTGATGGACGTTATTGTTTCGTTGATCACCGACACATGATCTCTTCAATTGATTGAAGCTTTTGGAGGTTCTGGAAGAGTGTTTGTTGGAGGTTCAAGCATTAGGCATTGATTGCACAAGGTGTTGTGTGGATAGATCAATCCGATTGAATCTTGGTTTCAAATGGTCATGGAGTTCCATGATGAGTAGATCTAAATCAAGTTGGTTTGGGTAAGATTAACAGTGTTTAGATTAACTAGGTTGTGTAATCTATAGATCACTGTGTAATCTCATTTGAAATTAGTGGATTTAAAAATCGGCTTCGGCCAGGAGAGTTTTTCTCTTTTGAAGAAGTTTTTCAAAAGGATTTCTCTTCGTCACCATATCTTGTGTCGTGTGGTTGATTCATTTTCCTTTAAGCTTTCTTGTGATTAGTGTTCTTAGAATATTGATCTTGAAAATATTGATTATTCTGATCCAAGGAGGTTGAAGACAAAAGTATAACAGTTTTTATTTAGATCTGAATTAACTATTTGCGCAGGTGTCGAAATATTGATTGTATATCTATTTAATTATTGAATTTGTAATTTCATTACATGCAGTCAGTTCGGAATTACTGACAGTTTCTTTTAATTGATATTTTTTAAATATACCTATTCACCCTTTCTAGATATTTTCTATATAATTAAGTCTAAATTAAGTTGTTTAAAACCGTGCGAGGGAGACGGATCTTGCGGTCTAAAGAGTCGTCGATCGACTGCTTTTAGCCTCTTAACGTCCTGAAGAGGAGCCAATAGGCTATATATAGGTTAAATTTGTTCTATCACTAATATTCGGTTCGTTCATAAGCTGTCATGTCAAATTAACTCCGACGTAAATATCTTCATTCTAGCCTTGTCCCTTGTCCCCGAGGGGATGCTTGTAAAATCAATATGCAGGCACACGTTCTATATGCACAGTTGCTCCTGATATGATTGAGAGTAGCTCCACAAATCACAAACCAAAATATACTGAATACTGCTCATACAGAGGCCATATACGTTTTTTACCTTCACATCGCAATAACTCACGAGCTACATATAGATGATGCACAAGGCTCTTACGTATACGAAGTATTTTCCACCACATTTTCTTTTATTATATATATTTTTTTTATAACGAAGAAAAATCGAACACCTATTCATATACACTAATATGGCAGTTTAAAGAGATTACTTTAGTTTCAAACATGATTTCGTGAGTATGATTGCGGCTGTCGTGTTGGGTTTGCCCTACTTTTTGCATTCATCTTCTCCATTTGACATGGGATGAGTCGCATGCGTTGCCCGTCTTTTGTACTTTCCTTTGGTTGTGTGTTGGTGGGGCTTAGTTTGCAAGCGTAAGCATGACAGGTGAATAATCGGCTGCACCTTTGTAACTCGCGCATGCCTGAAAGTAGAACCTAAGGTCCAGGTCGTGAAACCAGAACCAAATCGAAACAGGGCCTAGAACCAGGACCTGGACCCAAATCCAAACAAGGCCTAAGATTCTCAATTTCCAAAAGCGATAGGAAATCGTTTGGATTGTGTAGCCTTTTGCTCTCTATAAGATCAACCACAAATGCCTAATAACGGAAGCTTATTTGCTTGCTAACTGTTGGAAACGTATGCTTTTTCGTGCAAAAAACACCATGACAAATGTCTTATACGAGTAAAGGCTAATGTGTGTGTACTTTGAGTCTCCAACGCTGCAAACGGACTATCTTCACTGGGCCCAGGTCGGCCCAGACAACTCGACATCGGGGTTCTATTTTTAAGACCTTGGACCGGTCGAGCAAACCCAAAACATGCAAGGTCTTATCTAGCCCATCAAAGGGTCATTGAGTTGGGCTGAGATGGACCAGCCTAAGCCGATTAGCCACTCATCGCATAATTATATTTAATCACACCAATCTCGATCACTTGCCTTAATGCAATAGTAGTGGGGACTAAGAATGTCACGACAAATATGATTATATTCAAGATGACCTCAGATAATTATTTAAAAAGTATCAATTATACTCAATCAAGAAGCAAACAACCACAATATGCTAATCTTGATTGTTCATCTACTATAGCATATATAATGATTGATATGGGGGAGAGAAATCTCGCAAATTGTTTTAAAATGGTAGCTAGCACATAGATTTTGAAGATTTTAAAAGGTTAGGGTAGGTAGCCTGTCTGCGTGACATGGGCGCGCTATGCCGCTATAGGAAGATTTGTTCTCGACGTATCTCTTTTCCTTTTTCTTATATTTTATAAACGATCTCACCATAAGATTTTGTAAATCAAGTTCCTGCTTTAGCGTTTTTTATTTTATGTAATAATTATTGAATATATAAGTTTTAAAGAATAAAAACATTAATTATTGAATATACATATGTGAGAGGATAAAAATATTAATCTACATTTAAAAAAGTTATAAAAATGTAGGTAGATCATATAACATAATTGAGCCATATAATAGAGTTAAACTTTTAAGTTGAGTTCTTTATCTCCCCACCCAAATCAATCTTTGACGCGTTACAAAATGTCGGAGTACTGGCCATTAAAGAACACAAAAACGAATACTTTGTTTACGCTTATTACAGAACCACTCCTGCATGCATGCCGAGGTGACCTAACAAAGTTTCTTGTCGTGTCCTATCTTTTAATCTTTTTTATCTACATGATCATGTCCGCAACTGGATATTACGTATATACAGTGAAAATTAAAGATTTTTGTCGGTGCATGGCATACGTACGTACTCATGACCATGTTTTGATTAGAAAATATTTGGGGTTTTATATAGGAGATGGGGTACTCTCGCTCATTAATTTGCTTTCTAATGTGACTTTTTAAGAGTTTGGGATATATAAGTCACTAAGTCGTATATCTAGATATATATATAACATCATATAGATTTTTACAATTTGGAAACTCGCAACATTACAACCACCCAATTGTGGAAAAAGCCAATAAGGGATCGATGATCGATCCATGAAGAAAACCAATTAGATGGAGTACTGACGAGCTCGAGATACCATGATTTGTCTCTTCCCATGGACTTTTATAGTTTCTGGATATATATGGTGCATTATCGATGAGCATCTAAAAAATATAATTATATGTATGCACTTTTAATTATTTTTCATCCCACCACACTTGGTTTCAGGAGGAAAGATCGGCCTCCTGAATCTCTCCAGCTTGCTTTATTACTTTAAAAAATGCCGTACAACATTAATATTATTCACGACTCATAAGTCTTGATTTTCTTTACCTAAAATGCATGAGAGTAAACGCACCACAGAACCAATAACAACAATCGGTGATGTTTGATTGTTAAAATTTTAAAGTGTTGAAGTTAGTGAAAAAGTGAAGAGAGATGATTTGAATAATATTTATTTAGATTAAAAAATGATGATTTGATGGGGATAAGGAGAATTTTGAAAGTTATTTTATTGGGTTCAAAATTTTGGGGTCCCAAATGTCTCCTTTTACGTCCTAGAGTGAGTGAAGTTATATATATATATATATTTTGATAATAATACCACATACTTTATCATATCCTTTAATTTGAATGTCTTTTTTTTTTTTTTTCTCTCTTCAGCGCATGCATCATGATGATTTCATGGATCACATCTAATTAAATTGAAAGAATACAGATTTTTTAGTCTGCTTAATTATATATCCTACGTGTAATTTTTTTTTTGCTTGATAATATCTCATTCCATTAAAAGGAAACTAAACTTAAGCAACATATCTAATATCACAAACCGGATACGCTTGATGATATCAGGAAAAGATCTAAAACCAACCATGCCTAACCGCGGCCCACTTTTCTAAATTGCTAAATTGTGACGTACGTGTATCCAATTGTAAGGGGCTAAAATATCCCATGAAAAATCGACAGATAATGTGTTTAATTTTTAAGGATGAATAGAGATATCTGGAGAGGACAAACTTAGGAGAAAGTCATTTTGCTACGATGAACATCTACATAGTAAACAATTTTTTTGTACTACTGATCAAAAGATATGAATCTTTCAATCCGTTGCATGCAATATTTAGCAATACCAATATTGTATAAGGAAGACTACCAGACTTCACTTCTAAACGGGCCGGGACCACGATTTCTAACTGTGAAAAGACTTGGCAGAAAATTATAGCAAATTAAAAGTTGTTGGTGGAAAAGATGAGAGATGGAGGAGATTTTCTGTAGATAAACAAACTAAATAAAAAAAATTGCTTCAAAACGCATTAATATTGAGTCGCTTTCCATAAGACAATATTTTCACCCATCAGTCCTATATAACAAGTAGGTACAACGGGATGCAATTGGGTTCAAAGCATTTTGCCTCCAGGATACAATAAAGTCCAGATTATCAATTTGTTGTGCAACGCATTTTACACTAACAAATTAGTTAGACCAAAATACCCTTAAATTATACTTTTGTAGCTAAGAAATCAGAATTCCGCTTCTATAGTAAATAGAATCTGATAATTTAAGAAAGAAACATGTTTGTAAAAATATATAATGCTTAGAAGAAAGAGACAGAATTTAGTACAATTTTTATTATACTAAATTATGCAAATAAATATGCCTATTTATAACTGTTTAGACACATTTTCATCATTAAGTGTGGTGCTTCTTCGTCATGAACAAGTACTTTTTTGTGGAACGCGTGCCTCTTCGTCTCCAAATGATACTTTTTCATTGGAAAAATAATCTTTGATACTCTTCCTAATTCTCTCCATCAACATCATTAAGTTGATGCCGGATCCAACTTTTTTCGATTGGGGGGCTTAGCTAGATAGAGGAGAGAAAAAAACGCACGTAGTTAATTGCTTTAGTAGCACTTTGAGTAGGGTAAACATTCCTATTGTGACGAAAAGAGCTCCAAATATATTATATTGTAATTATTGTACGACGTTTGAAATATTTGTTGTCTTCTCATTATTTAGGGCTCAGTGGTCTTCATGAGTCATGATAAATAATACGCCAAAGAGCCCAAAAGCTTAAGCAAGTCACAACAAAGAAGCATCTTTCATATTTAGCAGATAGTAAAAGAGAATTATGGGCTCCCATAATTCCCCTCTCAAACTTCCTGTCATAGATTTCTCAAACCCTGATCTAAAGCCAGGCACTCCCAACTGGGACTCGTTGAAAGCTCAAGTTCGGCAAGCACTCGAAGAGTATGGCTGCTTCGAGGCTTTGTTCAACAAAGTTCAGTTAGAGCTTCGAAAGGAGCTATTGGGTGAAATTGAAGAGCTTTTTGACCTCCCTTTACAGACAAAGCTGCGTAACGTTTCCAAGAAGCCCTACCATGGCTATCTCGGGCAATACCCTTGGCTGCCACTATACGAGAGCATGGGCATTGATGATGCCAACATCCCCGAGAAAGTTGAGAACGTGGCAAATATCTTCTGGCCCGAAGGGAAACAAAGTTTTTGGTATAGTACTTCCTATTCTCTAGGGTTAATGACAAAGTAACTTTGCTACCAACTTCTTTCAGGTGTCAAGGAACCGGATTTTTTAGTTTGTTTCCGATCGATATATATATATATAAGACAAGACATGCTGGAGCTAGCGTGGTAGCTAAAAGCATTATTTAACATTGTTTTGCCTAAGGGGGACTTTCAAATTATAGTTCATTTCGTTTCCCTTTTTTTTTTTTTTTTTTAACGAAACAATCTGTCTTTTGAGCAGCAATACCATACAGTCATTCTCGGAGCAAGTGGCGGAGTTGGATCAAATAATCAGGAGGATGGTTTTGGAGAGCTTGGGCGTCGAGAAATACTTGAACGAGCACATGGAATCGACCAACTACCTTCTTCGTGTGATGAAATATGAAGGGCCCCTAACGACTGACACCAAGCTTGGGTTAACAGCGCACAGAGATAAAAGCATAGTGACTATATTGTATCAAAATGAAGTTGAGGGGTTAGAGGTAAAGACTCAAGATGGCGAATGGATCAATTTCACACCTTCCCCAGACTCTTTCGTTGTCATGATTGGAGACTCTCTACTCGTAAGTTTCTAATTCCTGCATTATACAGATACAAAATTCACAGGACATGAAGACAAACTATATATACTTGTATTATATATTATAGATCTACCCCATATATAGTTGATACTTCATCTGACAGTAACATGAAAAAAGGGATTGCTGAGTCATTTGTTGCTTTGTTAGCTTAGCTTAATCCATGCAACTCAACTAGGAGTATTGATTTTGCAGGCTGGACAAATGGTAGGCTGCACTCTCCACTTCACCGTGTCATGATGACTGGAAACAAAGCAAGGTACACGGCTGGATTGTTTTCGATCCCCAAAGCAGGCTACAGGATAGAAGCCCCAGAGGAGCTAGTTGATGAGGAGCACCCTTTGCTCTTTAAGCCCTTTGATCATGTTCAGTTCCTGCGTTCTACTATACCGAGGCCGGTCAGAAAGTCGAGTCTGCTTTGAGGACTTATTGTGGCGTGTGAGAAATTGGGCCATGTCTAGATAAGATAAATTGCTGAGTGGTTGTGTTAGCTTAGCTTCTATGCAACTCAACTAGGAGTATTGATTTTGCAGGCGTGGACAAATGGTATGCACTCTCCACTTCACCGTGTCATGATGACCGGAAACAAGGCAAGGTAATCGATCCCCAAAGCAGGCTACATAGAGGCCCCAGAGGAGCTAGTTGATGAGGAGCACCCTTTGCTCTTTAAGCCCTTTGAATTCAGTTCTACATAAGGCCGGTCAGAAAAGTCTGCTTTGAGACTTACTGTGGCGTGTGAGAAATTGGGCCATGTCAGTTATTCGTCTAATGCTTTTGTTACTTATCTCTTTCAATAAATTGCTCTGTATCTAATCTCGACCTCCATATCTCTTTCAATATATGCAAGTACTATACAATACCTTCATATCATCAGACTTTATCAATAAAATACCAATAAATCATAACACGTGAATATCTCCACATAAGGGAAAATTAGAAATGAAGCAAAGTTTGGACAACATCAATTGCAATCTCGCCCATGAAGAGGACATTTTTGCAGAGACAAATTAAGGGCTTCAGATTTATGAATCTTTATACAAAAAGGGATTGCGCCTTTGCTTGCGGGTATCCATTTTGGAAGTTTTGGAGCAAATATCACAAAAATTTATTTACTTTGCTGCCATTCCCAAATTGAATTCCTCAGTCCCTCTCTCTCTGTGTTTTCGCAAACATACGGTTGGGTCTTAGGCACAGCGCATCTGTAGCGAACCTTCCAACCAGCTCACGTTCCTCACAAACACACCTTGCGCGTCCTTCCAATAAGGAAATTCTTGCGCGTGGGACCAAATAACTAAATCTGATCCCCTCTGTCTCTTTTCAACAAGAATTTAACAGTTTCAAGTATCAAGAAATTGCCAGATTCGTTCAAACATGGAGGTAACTGACTGTACTGGTTTTCGTGAGATGGAAATGAATCAGAGTCAAATGTCAACACCACTATATAGCCCTTCAAGGACTGGCTCCCAAAACGATCAAAAGAGATGGAAGGGAAAAATCTGAAGGACGCTACGATGACACCACTCTCGGCCGTGGTTGAGGCCTTTGAGGAGATGGCCAAGCTCTTGAAATCGAGGAAGGAAGATCAGCAGCTCCACTTGGACACCTTCTGCGAGGCCTGCTCTTTGGTCTCCGTCTTTTTTGGATGCCTCGGTCTCGCTTTCAAGTTCGCCGAGTCGGAGTATCTCTCAAAGATACGTGATCTTGAGGAAGGATCAAAGACGTACAACACTTTACAAGATATAATCAATGCCGATGTTGAAAACAAGAGAGTAAAGAAACAAGGAAGCCATTCGCGTAATTTACGACGAGTTAGACAGGGCCTCGACCTCATCAGAGTTTTATTTGAACAATTCGTGTCAACTGAAGAACACTCTTTAAAGGAAGCAGCTTCAAGAGCTTATCGGCAAGTTTGGGCACCGTACCACCGGTGGTCAGTCAGGACAGCGGTTGCCGCTGGAATGTGTACTCTTCCAGCAAGGGAAAAACTTCTGGTCAAGCTCAAGGAAACTGATTCGTCAGCAGAGATGAAAATGAGAAGGTATATCAGTGCTGCGGATACAGTAATAGAGTACATTGACAACCTGTACCTCTCCAAGAATATCAGCTTGGACTGGTGACTTCAAATTGGCCGATACATCATAAATGCAGTGAACTCTTGGTCAAGCGGCAAGGAAGCCTTTCATGCATCTTGCTCTTCGAAGATCGTATAAGAGAAAAAGTCCTGGAGCCTCTTTGAAACTTTCTTCTAAGGAAAAAGAACAAAAAAAAAAAGAAGAGGGAAATTAGCAATATGGTCACTAAGTTTATAGCACGGTGACAATTTAGTCACTAAGTTTTATTTTTTTATTATATGGTCACTGAGTCCATACTCACGTGACGATTTAGTCCTTCCGTCAAATCGCCGTTGAATTTTTAGCGGAATAAAATGCCACGTCATCTTCTTAACACGTCAGCGCCACACGTCAGACCCAATTTAATCAAAACACACCGTTTATTTAAAAACTCCCAATGATAAACGACACACAGCTAAACTCACTGTTTTGGAAACCACTGAACTCACCGTTTTGGAATTAAACCCATAGGACCAAAGCAAGCAATCAAATTTCGTTGAGTGTTTTCGCACCCCCACCCCCCCCCCCCCCCCGCTGCAAAGAAGAACACACTGAAATATTTTTCCTAGTTAAATCTGTTCGTCAAAGTGTGGAAGAAGAAGCATTCTTTGATTTCGAAGTGTGAAAGAAGCATTCAGTGATTTCGAAGTGTGAAAGAAGAAGAAGTATTCTTTGATTTCGAATTTCTACAAAAAGCAAATATCTTCGAAGCACACGTTGAATCTGGGTAGCCCATTTCGAACTTTGCCCTTTGTTGAAACTCATTCGCAGCTTACCCATTTCTTTACGCTGGCTTTTTGGGTTCCCAAATTGCATCTTTTCTCTTTGTGACGTCTGCTAATGGATAAGGAGTACTTCAATTAATTGTCTTATTTTTCTCTGTGCTTTTACAAGCTACGGTTCTCCTCAATACGTTTTTTTGCTTTTCTTTTATGCATTACCCTTTTTTTGGTTCTTCCTTTTGCAAGATATGGAACTCACGGTGAGAACAAAACATCATAGAGTTTAGTGTGAGAAAATAAAGTTTTTGTTTCTGGATTCATATTTTTGGTTTGTTGTTGTACCTTATTTGTTTCATATTGGCTGAATACTTCACACAATACTAATAACAATTTTAGTTTTTATGTCCCTAAGGGTCTATTCTGTAATAAAGCATCAATATTTGGTGAAACAAGCTTGCTTTATATTCTTTCACCATGCATTATTAAACTAACTCTTCATGTCAGGTCATTTAAATATCATCAAGTTTCTGGATGCCAATGTGTTTGTACTATCTGTATTTATTTGAGGTAGGACTTTGAATTCATATTGCAATTTACCTATTCTATGGTCAACAATCTCTTAATTGGGATGTCTTACCTAAAGTAAAACTGAAGTAAGATGGAATTCATGAAGGGTCAGAAAACCTGAGTAACAAAAACTCTCTGCTGCTAGATTTGATATATTTCCCTAATTCTGTGCCTATCTATTTTTCTTAGAGCTTCCATTCTTTCCCATTTCTTTTTAAGGTTTATGGTACGTAAATTTGTCATTATTTATCTTTTCAGAACTTCAGGAGTGGTATATGATTTGGGCATTATTTATCTTTTCCTAACTTTCTGTCACTGTTTATCAATTGTGTTTGCTGTTAAATAATTATGTATATGATTTTGTAGGATGGGTGCTATGGATAGTGGCGTATCATGGTAGTGAATTTGTCATAGGTCAAGATGAAATATATAAAGGAAGGAAGAGGGAAGAGTTGGGGAAATTGGATATGGATTTCATCTCATTAATAGAAATTGAAGAGGCGTTGAAGTCTCTTGGTTACTTAAGGACGAGACTTTTATGGTACACATGTGACGACAAATCTTGGCTAAAGCAGTTGGTTATAACAGATTATTAGAGACTGATTATGAGGCTGATATTTTGTTTGCACTCAAGTAATGGTTAGGACAGATGGTTAGAACAGATATTTGAATCTCATTTGTAATTTAACTTTTGTGTTAGAATTTGAGTGCTTATTTTGTTATATCACTGATGTAATTACAGAACAGAATACAACTTTTGGTTATGAGTTCAAACTGATGTGCTAAGATTGCAAATGTTCATTGTTGTCTAGGTATTTATTGTTATTGCTTATGTATTTGGTTTTGGTACTTGGTTATGGTATTGGTTTTGGATTATGGAATTAGTACTTGGTATTGGTATTGATTTTGGAATTGGTTTTAGTTTATAGAATTGGTACTTGATTATGGTATTGGTTTTGGAATTAGTTTTGGATTATAAAATTGGTACTTGGTATTGGTATTGGTTTTGGAATTGGTTTTAGTTTATGGAATTGGTACTCGGTATTGGTATTGGATTTGGATTTTGTATTTGGTTATGGTTTATGGTATTTGATTTGGTTTTGGCACTTGGTTTTGATATTGGATTTTGGTTTACAGTACCCCCTTTGGAATTGGCTATGGTTATTGTTTATGGTATTTAGTTTTGGTTTTGGTACTTGGTTTTGGTTTTGGTTTATGGCACCCCCTTTGGAATTGGTAGTTGGTTTTGATAAAGGTTTTGGAATTGGCATCTGGCATTTGTAGTTGGTATTGGCATTTGGAATTTGGAATTTGGCACAATTTGGCATTTGGCATTTATAGTTTAGAACACAACTTACACAACATAACTATGAAAATAATTACACATTTCATTGTTGTCCTCATTACATAACTTACAAAAAGTGAACTTCATTTCTACAGAATTGTTGTCCTCATTACAGAACTTACAAAACAGAGCTTCACTTCATTTCAATAACATTAGTCCACCTTAAGTTAAACTTCACCTGCACATATCACCTATTGCTGCTAATACAACACAACCATACTACTCTTCCCCAACAAAAACAGAAACACAAGGCAGCAATGACAAAAAAAAAATGGCTAACTAATCCTATGATCTTCTCATCAATGCAATCCCTACGGCAGCAATCACAACCAAAGACACTCCCAACAACATTTTGAACATTCTTGCAGTACGCTTCACCGAGGCTACCTCTTTCTGTAGGTCCTTCACCTTATTCAAATGAGGTTCCACCTCCATCCCACGTGGGCAAACCGGAGGATCAAACTAACAAAAGTAATTGCAATGCCCACTTTTCTACAAAAACAATAAAAAGGTTAGTCAAGAAACACAAGGCATGTTGAACTTAACCATGGAATTTGACACATATTTACATCCGTTCTATCAAACTTTGCTCATCCATAAAAATATCTTCCTAGATTCAAATCATTCCACAATGCCTTCAGCGTGCTTTCAGACCACAACAGCAAACCTTAGCGTCATATGGTCCACTGATTTTGAGCGATTGTGATGATATATTGCTAACAATAGTGCAAAACAAATCATGTGTCTTTGTTTTATCAAACTGTTAATGGTTATGTTTTATCAAATCATTTGGAAGGTCTCAAGCTAACACTTTACTTTAACTTAGTTACTTGAAGTCTTCAAAAAAATATCTTCTGTCATTGTTTTACAGAAAAACAAATCATGGTGATGATATATTGGTTCTTTCGAATTCTAAAAAAAAACAAGTAGAGTAATTAACATTCTCAATAACTAATGTTTCATAAAAGTAAATCCTTGAGCAGGAGGTTCCTCTCGTCGAAGGCAAAAAAATCCTTGAGCAATCTGTCTAAGGTTTGCAAAAAAGGGGAAAAGGGTGCTAGAAATTTAGAATAGGGAAAATCGTCTTATTTGAGAAGGAAGAACAAACAACCTTAATGAAATTGTGCATTTCGGCATACATAAATGTTTATTGGTTTGTGTTTGTGCATTAAACGGCCAATTTGGAGACAACAGTATACGATCTGCCGTTTAGCATTGAGGGTTTTTAAATAAACGGTGCGTTTTGATTAAATTGGGTCTGACGTGTTATTTTAACTGACGTGTGGCGCTGAAGTGTTAAGAAGATGATATGGCATTTTATTCCGTTAAAAATTCAACGGCAGTTTAACGGAAGGACCAGATCGTCATAGGGTATGGACTCAGTGACCATATAGTAAAAAAATGAAATCTAGTGATTAAATCGTCAGCGTGCTATAAACTTAATGACCATATTACCAATTTCCCAAAAAAAAAAAAAACATTTATGATTCTTCTTTTTCAAATATGTACCCGTGAATTAGTTTTTTTCAGGGTTTGCTTAGTTTTCGGCAAGCACTTTGAAGTTTGAAGAGTTCTACCCAACAGCGTTTATTCACGGATTATGAAAGCAGTTAATCTGTGGGTTACACGTTGTCTCCAAGCATGGTACGTGGAACAATTTTTTTTTTTTTTTTTTCAAAAGTTCTCAGTTCTTTCGTCTGGTTGGCACTTGGCATGTGGGCTTTTGGGTCGTCTTATATTTGAGCCTTTTCCCTCACTATAAAAGCCCACCAAAAGATCAGGACCTGACTCGGCGGAAAGCCTTTAAAACTTCATAAAGAATATCCGGAGCTGTACTTCGGGAACGTTGGTTAGTTAATCTTACCCATACCTTATGCGTTGTTTCCGCTTATCCAACTGGAACTGGTAAAATTTGTTGGGAAAAAAAAAACTGAATCTAGTAAAAGCGAAGCGAGAAATTCATCATACCTAATACCATTTGTCTTTTGGGAAATCGAGCTGGATAACAAGATGGAAGCCCTGTGTTTGTGAACATATGCCTATTGATTGGAGGCCCCTAGTTTTGGGGTTTCAAATGCTTGAACGGAATTTCAAGTCCGGAAAGCGACGTTAATAGATAGCTATCAATCAGCAAGCTCCATTTTATAATCTCAAACCTGAAAATAAGCGAAACCAGCCAAAAACCTTGAAATCTAAGGGCCCCCGACACCCCTCAAGCGTATCTTACATGGTTACTTTAATTGACTTTTCTGCAGGCATTGAGTTTGGGTATTTTCTGCCCATTTGACTTTTCTACCTTCGACTCCAACGCGGTCATTGCTTTAAAAGAAGGGGACAACCAAAACAAAAGAAAGAAATGAAATCTTCTATCATGTCTTTGTTAAGTACTGGAATAGCCACTTTCGCTGCCATAATGACTGGGGACACGGCAATTTCTTTGGCGTGATGGAGGCCCGTGGATTTAGCAGCTCTTAACGTACTCCTGAGGAGGAGCCGAAAGGCTATAGGTTAGATTTGTTGTTTTTCCCACAAGCACGGGTTTTCTTTGTTGTAAAGGAATCTCCTTGACCGTAGTTCTCCTTGCAGTCTATGTTTTCAGTTTTCTTTACTTTTCTCTGTTTCTATCACTAGTTAATATTCGGTTCTTTCATAAGCTGTCATGTCAAGTAACTCTGAAGTATAGATCTTTTTTCTGGGCTTGTACCTGTGGAGATCCTTGTAAAATCAATCTGCAGGCACACGTTATGCACAGTTGCTTCTGATATGATTGAGAGTTGCTGCCCAAATCACAAACCTAAACATACTGTATACTGCTCATACAGAGGCCATATACGTTTTTTACCTTCACATTGCAATAACTGAAGAACTACATATAGAGAAAGCTAGCTTTTGTGCCTTGTACAAGGCCCGGACGCACACGAATTATTTCCGCCACATTTTCCTTTGTTATCTTCAATCTGATTTCAGATTTTCGCTTTAATTCATAATTTTGATCCAAACTGATCACGCCTGGAGACTTTTTGCTCACCGACGTTGGTTACAGCCTTGCACTACTCCTGTGGATTGATGTGCCGTGAGACTTGCTAAAAGTTTATGGGCCTTGCTCTGGATTGGAGACTGGAGAAACAAATCACTGAAAACGTGGACGTTTGGACTAGTTCGTAGAAAAGAAGAAACGGAAATCAGGAAGTTTCACATGAAGGTCGATTTCAGTCACTTCATATCAAAAGGCATTAATACTGCTGGTTTATGAAAGGAACACGTCAAGTTGCTCTATCCCTTGACAAATCCAGTGCACAAGTTCTTCTTCTGTCCTCAAGATTCTTCAAAGAAAGAAAAGGAAAAGGCATGCCCACGAAGTACATTAAGAAATGTCTGACTCAGAGTAATCCTCTTGAACAACAATGATCGGACGGACTTGGATATCTATTGTGATGGGCAAGGCCTGCTACAATTTACTACAGCTAGCCAAGAATTTGCTTCTAAGAAAGACAGATGATGACAAAGGCAATTTGGTGCCAAGATTTCTCATATTTTGTTCTCCAAAAAAACAAATTCAACTGAAGTTGTACGGCAAACTTTCAGAATCCAAATATGACATGCTGTGTCTGTTAGATTGAAGAGACAACGTAAATATATCATACCGTGCGCGAGGTTAAGTTTAGAGATGGAGAAAGCAAATAACTGGCTACTTGAAACCAGTTTCTTGCCAGAGGTATCCACTAAAAGGGTTCAAAGGGAGAGAAGAAAAATTGAAAGAACAAAAAGCGAAAGGTTAATTCCTAGATAAACGAAAGATAATTAATCAGCAATTAACATATACTTTGGACTAGTATATGCAGTGATGAGCTTTTTCGCTGGAGACTTGGAGTGGTATATGGGTCAAGATCATTGACGGGGGGCGTATGGAGTTCGGTTGAGTTGAAAAAGGTACCTCAATCATTTGAAAAGACACTCATGACCTAAGGAATCCACTGTTTTGATGTTTTCATGGTAGTCAGTACTTAGTGGACGGTAGGGGGATTCGATTCGTTGAAGTGAATAGAGCAGCTGCCATGTTGGAAGACCTTGAAGGACTTGCTAAAGTTGGATCAGACACAAAAATGATACCCACCCTAAAAATACTTTTACCTTAAAATGCCAGTTGGATCTGATGTCCCTCAGGAAAAAAAAAAAAAAAAGAGTTAAAGACTTGATGTCAAAGTGATGATGAAATGTGGAGAACCTATGATTATAATCAGGATATATGCTACATTGATTGTGATCAAATTAGTTCGTGTGAAACATCTCATTCATAGAATCATACTTGAACCTAGCTTTTATATGATTTGATCGAGATTGAGTCTGATATTTCCTGAATCAAAGGCGCTTGATTCTGATATTTGACAAACATCCTGCAACATATTAATGGCACCCAGAGACGAAGATCATGCACAGTGGCGTGTATCTTTGCATTATTGCTAATAATAATTATTAGAAAAAGAAGTCCATTCAAGCAAGATTTGGAGCTGCAAACTTTGGCAGATATTGGAACACGACACCAAACTTTATCACATTAGCAGGACAGTCTCTGCTTCACAAGTCACTAGATAAGCCGAAACTTGAGTTGTGGTTGTCCTATGTTCTGAAGTGAGGCTAGTAATTCTTGTCAAGCTTGCGATATATCAAGAAGAAACACACCACACAAAAACAAAACAAAGACGAGGAAAGAACAAAACTGTGAAGTCATAAATTGATCTTGATGGACCTCAATCATGACTCATGTCCATTATGGGGCCAATGAGCAAATTGAAGCAATCATCCATCTAGGTAGTCAAATCTAGTGATATGTTATAGATCGAATTTATCTCCATTTATTTAAGAGAACAGACGGATGAGAAAAGATATTCTCCAATCTTCTTTTCAACTGATGAAGTGTACCTTCCTTCTCAACATATATAACAAACATGTCGCATTCCTGCTTATCATGTAACTAGATATCTCCTTTAGTTCAGCCCCTTTTTATTGTGGATCAAAATATTTAGCTGTTAGAATGGATTAAGCTCAACAGTCAGCTGCATTCGCGTACCATATTTCTTTCCGATTAAGGTATAAACTAGCTAAAAATGTCAAGATTTAGCAGAGCACTAGTGGTTTATCAATACATAATTGTTCATGCCTATACTAGATTAGAAAGTTTAAATTGGAATTCTAATATTGCTATATTGACTCTTAAGTACTGCTACTATAATCTTCATAAATCACGGTAAAAACTCATGGAGAAGTTGTACTATTGTTCCTTGTTAAAATAGAACAGATGGGGTATCCATAAGTTAAGCATTTTGTGCAGCATAAGACAATCTAGTTGCAGATAAACAAATCGGGTTCTACCTTAGCTAGTTTGTATGGGAAAATGTTGTAACGTATGCCCAGAAAAAATGAATAATCTTGTCATTCATTGGCTGCAGGCTGATGTGAATGGTGCAGTAAGAGTAGGGCATGAGGATAGGAAGTTTTTTTTGGCTTTGATAACGAGGAAGGTGAAAGTGGAAAAGGTAAAAACTGCCTTATCTCCATGATAAAGAGAGCTAGGCTGTACTCTCAGGGTTAGGCCAGCAAATGTCAAGGTGCACGTGGTTGCAGAGACAACATCGTCTTCAGCAATCTGCACACAATTTTTAAAAAGCATCGACATGACTGACAAGCGTGTCTTTACATTGTATATCAAATCAATGCACCAATCATGGCCTCATAGTTTATTGATGAACTTATGATCGATTCCAGTCAGGGGGCCGAGGGTTTGGTCCTTGGAATTAAATGCTAATGTCTGGCTCAAGGCAAAAGAACAAAGAACAATAACAATACAAGAATGGTAGAACTAATTGGTGACAACCATTTAAATTACTAATTATTTTGAAAATTCATATTATGAATAAATTATGAATAAAACAATGAATAATCACTGAACCTAAGTTTTAGAACTTTTGAAATGAATTTTCTGATCTACATCTCTTATAATTTCTTTAAATTTTTTTTTAAAAAAAAAAAAAAGTTGAGAGATTTTTAGAGGAAACTGATCATCTGCAGCGTATGCGGATGGCCTCTGATCTCCATCTTGACATCAAGCAGTGATCACTCATGGTGGCAATTCTCAGAGTATAGCAGGTATTAACGGAAGAGTTTTAAAGACTTAATGATAGTGAACAGAGAAAATATTTGAACACTTTAGTGTGCTCTCCTTGAGGTCCCAGTTTCAAATCCTTCCACGTGCAAATAATTCCTTGTAGCTTGGGGGACTCCATTGGGTTTCTCCTCGTTAACAAAAAAAAAAAAAACACCCCAAAAAAAATGTTTAGCCATTTCTATCAATCTGCAACTTCTTTTAAATGTTTAGCCATTTCTATTTCTATCTCGAACTGGAGTGTGTGTTGTCACATTCTTGGAACATTAATCATGGCCTCGTTTTCTCCTCTAACTTATTATGGTTTTCAACTATCCATCTCCGATCAATAAGGAATATCATTCCAAAAGCTTCATCTGTATGATAGAACCATTTGAGGAGATTCTGCTCAGATGTGTTCTTTTCTTATTTTCTTTTTTTTGGGGGGGGGGGGGGGGGGGGGAGAAAGAAAAACCACTGGAGGTGGGATCGTCCAGTTCATATCCAGGACAAAATAATGTCAGCTCATGTGTCCTTTACTTGAATATTAAAATTCGGAAAATTTCCCTATATCTCTCTCAACACAAAGACAAGAGACACCAACCGCTATTTTGTTTGCATCCTTGTATGCGATTTGTTTTAGCTTATCCTCAAGCTGGGTTCTTTTTTCAGTGCCAATTTAGCTAAACCTTCCCATTACTTTTCTGTCAACCACCAATCTTCCCTTAGGGTCGGGAAACTTAACCCCACACAATCCTCGACAAATGAGACTACCCAAATAAAATAACAGGAAAGACAAAAATGGAATTATATTAGGTTGGATTAAATTAATAAAAAAGAACAAATAATATCTGATTTCTAGCCAACTTGTACTCAGCTGTGATCGTTTACGTCAACCAATCCATTGAGAGGGGCGCGAAGTCGGACCGATGAAAGGGCCTTGTTGAAATGCTTTGCCTTGGTGCCAAGGTACTCGTTCCAAGTCACTGGTCTGTAAAGTGGAGGGTGACTGGGTCCTAACAGGTTCGAGAGAGGTGCTATTTGGACATTTGCGGGTGGCCCATAGAGGTAAGCAATGGATAAACGATGGTGGGTCCTGTTCACAACCGCCCGGTGCATGACACTTGGGTACAACCCGTTTGATAACATGTGGAGGAGGTCCCCCACGTTGACCACCAGGGCACCCGGAACCGGTGGAACCGTGATCCACCCCGTTCCCTCTCGGAGGACTTGCAAACCGCTGGTGTTGTTTTGGTAGAGAATCGTGAGCAAGGTGGAGTCGGTATGCGCTGCTAGACCCATGGCTCGTTCTGGGTCCGGACAAGCCGGGTAGGAATTCAGTTGAAAGGCAGCGGATGCCTCTTTGAATTCCCCTTTTGGGCCAGCCCATTTGATATCTTCCTTGGATATGCCCAGTGATCCTAGCATTAGCCACATAAGCTTCCCTGCAAGCTTTTTCATCTCTTTATCGTATTCTCCAACTATGTCACTGCAAAGAAAAACAAAAGCTATTTAGGGGGGAAAAGAAAAAAAAGAAGAAAGAAAAAGAAAAAATAAATTTCAGACTATAGTACGTGTGGTAGGAAAGATGCTAGCATTATGGATATCAAACTAAGTGAAAAGTAGCGATTGGATTTTGTTTTCCAGATACCACCCACCCCAAATTTCTCTTGTGGGTCCTGCATAGCTCTCATTGTTATCTTTGCTAATTGCATTAAGAAAAGCAAATGGGCTTTATGTGTAGCTTTAGTACTTTCTCCCGCACAAAAATCTGAGCATGAAAAGCCAACAAGAATGCGCTTTTACACGTGCATGAGCATGTATGATCGTACCTGAATTTACCGTAATCTTGGGGCCAAAGTTGGCGAAATTGTTCGAGTGGCGAGCCTACAATAGTAAAACCCTCGGACCACATGAGCTTCGGGAAAAAGGAAGAGATCCGAGCCAGGCCATAGCCGGAGACACCATCGGGAGAACGAGCGGCTTTGAGCTTTTGCTGAACCGGTAGAGAGAAAAGGCTCCTACCAGTGTTCTCAATGTCAACTAGAATTTTGCTTGGGATACCATGGTTCGTAACTTGGAAGACACCCCAAGTTTTGCATGCATGGCCTATTAGTGCAAGGGCATTTGAGTCGGTAAGATCGATAACTGGCACGGTCTCTGAGCAAAATGATTCAACCCCGGTAGGGTACTCGCGATCGTCTAGCGGTGCCCATGCGTGCGAGTCAGGTAATTCTTGTAGCGAGTTAAAGTCCAGGTGTTTGTGGTATAGGTGGACAGGATGCGCTCTGAAGGCATCGGAAAGTCTTGAAGGCATAGTGAAAGTTTTGTTGTGTGCGGTACTGTAGCGAGAGGGAAGAGAAAGATCAGATTGGTGAATTGTTAGGAGATAAAGGAAGAGAGAGACAGAGAAAATATTGGAATATCTGTGTATGGAAGAAAATGGGTGGAACTGAACTTCAAATATTGCTAGCCAGAATCAAGTTGTAGTGGAGGGAATAGTAGTACTCGAACGCTTAGGATGACATATAGCTAGGAAGCTGAGATGATAACCATGATGGGTGTAGCTACTGAGTTTATATAGACAGCGAGATTATTGTGCTTGGGTGATCCCCGGGAGGGTCGGGTGGGGTTTGAGTTTGACAAGGTAGGTTTAGACTTTAGATTAGTGTGCTAGCTCGAGGGAGTGGTAGTTTCTTAGGAGGCTTGAGTGGTGTTGGCCGGGAGCGTTGATAGAAGGGGCCGGACAAGAAATTATAAAAGGGTAGCAAGTGTGTTGCATTAACGGACAAGGGAAAAAACAAAAAAAAAAAGGGAAAGGACCATCTTGTCCTCTACAAACAATATAAACTGAACCAAGGAGAGAGGCCTCGATCTCAACCTCTCAAAACCATAAAAAAAAAAATATAAATAAATAAAAAATTATGGGGGAGGGCCCCTCCTCCTCTCCATGTGCCCCTGTCTTGTCCTCAAGTAGAAAAACATCTATATCAGCACCCCTGCCATCTTGGTCCTAATCTCTCTGAAGCATAGGACAATACCCACCTTTACTTTGGGCCCTAATATCTCTATACTATATAGGACGATGCCAAACTTGAGTTAAAGTAAAGAATATCAAGGTAAATTTCCCCACTTGCCCTTTTGAAATATATTGTTGAAACTTAATTAATTAGCTTGAAACTTTAATTTTATCTGGTTTTTCCGGGTGGGGGCCGCCGGCCGGAGGTGTAGTTGGGCGCTGGGCTCTGCATCTTCTGCGGGGCGTTCCAGCTTTCGTCCCCTCGTCACGAAGGAATTAGAAGAAAAAAAAAACAAATTAGCGACATAACTTTCAATGCCAAATTTGGCCCCCCACGATGAATTAAGAATTTAAAGTGGGATGAGTGCTCTAATGCTTTTTCCCTTTGTATATTTGGTCATTTCCAAGGAAAGTTATAATAAAGTTTTCTTTGGTATTTTGCGGTTCGATTTGTTTCCATTTGTCCCATATATGTATACGGCTCAAGTGGGCTACCAAAAAAGCCACCATAGATCCTTTCCCACTTCAACATGCATTTTTAGGGGTGTTACCAAAAGCACTGCACTGTCTCATACAATTTCTCCATTTTATCCACAGTACAAGAAGTTAGAATGCTCGAATCTGTCGTCTTGTTTGCTCTCCTTTTCTTCTTTTGTGTGGTTCCCCCGGTCACACCACTTAACCAAAACAAGGTTTTTACGTCATAGGTTTTATTCGTGCCCCCTATGATCCCTAGTTAGATATGTATTGGCCCTCGTACATGGGACATTGGCTCGTGAGGACGCTGGGACACATCCCTAACCGTCAAGTTCCATGCATATGTGGTTCACGTGGCACCAACATGGGAAGGTCGGGCTGTTAAAGAACCGTTACCCTTACCACAAACAATGATTTGGGGAGAAGTTTTTTCAGCTGCATGCACTGTTAAAATCCAGTTTACCTATATATTGTTCATGAATATTGTCATCTGTTCAGCAATTTTACCCTCAATTGCTATTTGCCAGATCATGAAAATTTAATTTTGCAATTAATTTTAAATGGACTTTACTATATATTGAAATAAAATAAAATAAATCTTGTTAACAGAAAATAGGGTTTGTTTTTGTCGTAGGAGGAAACGGAGGGATTTCACAGCTCTCAAACATTTTCACTTTCCTATGTATGCATGTCTTTTGTTTTGTATTGTTTTCTAGTAGGCACAGAGACATGCCTCTTATAAGTGCGTATATGATTCTGTATCCCCTTTTTCCTTTTATTCATGAACGTGGCGGACATATCCAAAAATGGAATATCCCACTTTGTTTTAACTTTCTACCTGAACAAACAACTAATGATTTTACTGCATGCTAAAAGCAAGACTCTTGTGGGTTCAACCATATTGGAGGGCATCATTTAGTTGATAAAATGCGTACGCTGTTCCCTAACAATATTATACTTGCTTCAAGAAAATAGAACAGCAGTTCTACCTAGTACGTACCAGTGTTCTTTTATTCTCCTAGTAAATAGATGCATATGCATGTCAGTTAAAACTATTGAAAGTCCTCACCTCTACGCTATAAATACACTAGCTAGTTTACTGATCAGGTACTATTAAAAAGCTTTATATGCAGTGCTCTGTGTGTTGTCCTTGAAGGGAATTGCCTATAGTATACTGGGAAGAACTCTAAGCCGACTATGTAATCTCAATACAAACCAGCTGCTTCCCAAAGTAGCCGGCTGGGGGTTTTTCACCTAGCAATACATGGTTGCTCGTGAACCTAGCTATATAATCTGAAACTGTGGAAATTACCAATGTTCATCTAAGACTTCAACGAAAGCGATAGTTTCCATTAGACACCAAACTTTATGCTGCTGTTATGCATGATATAGGTTCATTTGTAGGTCAATTAATGGTAAAAGCCTTGTCCCGCAAAGTTCCCAATACTGCCAGAGACCTTTTGCAAGCGGCAACAAACTTGTACCGCTACTGAGGTACATATGAGAAATCTCCTACATCTCAATGGATTCGATCGATGCTTTTCCATATATATTGTACTGCTGGAGTACTCCAATCAAACAAGACACAGCACTGAACTATCATGCTGTACTAGAGCTCTAGCAGGAGCTGCACATAGCTAGCTGGTCGTCGTCGAATTGGACCCTCTCTTAGGCACCTGATTTGAGACTAAAATCATAAAACGTACGTACCTGCAGCGCCCCAGGCTTATGTGTGTTGATTCCACCCTTCATCTTTATGTGGTCTTTGTAAGATCAAGATCTGTGAGCATTGTATGGCCGGTTAAAAGTGCCTCCCTAGCATTCTATTTTCATCAAATTGATTGAAGAAATAGTAGCTCTAAGAGGGCTCTGTCCGGATCCACGAAGACAAAAGAAAATCTGAAGAATAATTTAAAAGTTGGAGATCTTTTGGACTCATTATGCCATGCTCTGTGGTGAATAGTTTAGTGCACTTGGGATTTGCTTCTTTTTCATACTCTTAGCCAATCACGTGAAGCAGCAGCTAAACAAATATCCACAAGTACCCCACAAAAGAGATAGGTCTAGTAGATACATAACGTGGTCCACATGCCACACTAGTGATTTTATAATTTTCATAATTATTTGATATTATTAGATAAAGGAATACGTATACGACGATATTGGATAGTTAAATACCGAATATGATGATATTCTTAAACAACAAAACCCTATAAAGAACCGAGTCTAATACAAGGCCACAGCCTGAATCAGATTTCGAAGAAAAAACTATTGTTAAAAATTTGTTATAGCTTAAACCCGGCCTGTATGTATATATTCTGCATGTTTTCCAAAATCTGAACTATTTTTTTAGTCAATTAGGATCTAACACATTCAAGTCTAAACTTTCCTTAAAAATTTAGAAGATTCTTATCCATCTTTCAATGAGATATATAAGATCAAAAGACTAATCAGATCGTACATAGAACATCTAGAAACTCTTTCAAAAGTGGCCGATTAAGAGTAGTGTGATTTTTTTTCATAAAAGCACTCGAACAATCATAATTGGTGGAGGTATTTATTTATTCTTCGGTTACAGTAAGTCGTGTTTAACGTTTGAAAAAGGAAAGAATTAAAAATAAAAATTTGCAAAGTTGGGTGGCCATTTCTCTTATCCACAATATATTTTATTATGAACTGCAGTATTTTTGACATATCAGACGCGTCATCTTCCTCAGTCTTCAGTACCACTACGAAGCTCATTGTTCTTCTTTAATTTGTTCTGACCTTTTGGTTAATTTTGTCAAGCAGTGGAATCATATATAACTCGAAAATCCACAACTTGAAGCAAGTCAACCTCAGTTTTCCATTTTTAGAAGATAAAAAGAATCACCATGACATGTACGTTAACCACATAAACATTTATTATCTTCTAAATTAATTAACAACGATCAAAAGCATCAAAATTCTAACTTCAATTGTTTAAGAAATGGTTCTCATGATAGCTTTAAACAATCGATCAAAATAATCATGAGAAGTTGAGTAAGTCCATGAGGTTAATTAAGATCAAATTAGCAGCAAATATGATCGTGCAGCATCAAAGTATATTTCTTGAAGACAATGCGTATATATAAACTCGATACAAATTCTAAGACATGCAGCACTTATGTTTTGAAAAGATGGGGTACGTAAAAACTAAAATCTAGAGGAAAACTTTACTATTCATCCCTAAATTATTGGACCAATGTCATTTTAAAACACAAATGACTATTTTTGGCACATTGCGACGGCCTCAAACTATTAATATTTATCAATATATATGCATCATCTTATAGGATCTAACCGTTAGGATTGTGCCACATAACCCAATTTTTCTCTTATTTCAACAGTAGAATCTAGCTAAAAGGTAAAAATTGACAAATTTTGATAGTTTAATAGTGCAATGTGATAAAAGTAGTAATTTAAACCTTAAATGACATTATTGCTATATAGTTTGGGCCAAAAGTGAAGTTTTCTTAAAATTTAATATATATAGAATCACAAGATGTCCAAAAAGAAAAGATGTAAACATATACGTTATCTGTCCTAATTAGTTACGGCAACTTAAGTCGATCTTTTTTGTATATAAGTCCTACCTGTATGCGTGCTAGTATTGCAGATGTTAATTTTTGTTTTTTACACCTGCTATTACCTGCTTGACTGCTAATTGGTTAATTACGGCCAAGTTATCATCAGAAATCTGGCCTGCTATTTAAAACTTGCGAGGGTACCGCTCGTCATGGTAGATATATATATAGATATTCTCGGAAACCTGATCACAAAGCTAGACGTTCAGAAATATCGCAAGCCCAGATCAGGTCGTCCTGATATTTCCTAGCTTTTATCTTGTCTTCGCATCATAATTTCGGCAGTAGAGTTGTACATACGTAGCTAATGTTGACAACGGTCCAATCACGGCGGTGTTCATCCCTAGAGAAGAGTACAAACATTTAAAAACTAAAATGCAGCAAAATCAAAGGTGTTTACATTTTATATATAAACACGGGATCCCCGCTATTTCAACCCATTTCAAAAAGAAAACTTCGGCGCTATTTAAGGATGAAATCGTCGGCAGGCACATGCCTTGAACGTGCAGTATTCTTTTTCTGAGCCATGAATTAACGCGGAGTATTTGCTTTCCAGAATTATATGATTTCCTGAATTGGGGGAAATCGGCAGGTTTTACTGCCAAACACTGTCTGTATAGTGTATATATGTTACCTGTGTATGATTTAATTAAGAGTACTTGACGTTCTTGTTGTAAGTATAGAGTCTCATTTACCACTCTTGATAATTTATAACCAAGTGGTAAGATCAGCTACCGACACTTGCAATTGTATGATTTGGGCATATGGTTTTGAATTTGATGATCTCTTGATCAGGATTAAACCGATCGTTTAAGTAAGAAGCCGTGGATGATCTCCAATATTAAATCTCAGTTAGCTGCTTCTCCGAGTTTTAAGTGTTTGTTTGTTCCTAGGTGTGCGAATCGTGATGCACACTCCCTTTGTCAGTGGGCTGCTTCCTCCTTACGGGAGGGATGCTTTCCCGAGTTCCATGGTTCTTGTTTTCGACTTCCTTGGGTTTACGAGGGTTGTGACCCTCCTTAGATTGTGTGGTGTCTTATGGTATTTTGAACTCTTTTTATTTAATGATAGTCGCTGGCTTCGGCCAGTTTATCAAAAAAAAAAGACGTAAGAAGCCGTGGAGATGATGGGTTCTTGCAGTAGTCTCTCTGGAATTTGCTTATAGCTTAGGTGGGTATAGACCCACCCAACAAGATTTTCCTAATTGCAGAAAAAAATATATAGATTCATTAGCACTACACACTTAAGGGCCGCGGGGACTAGCTTGCCTGTTCAGCTGTTCTTCTACAGTTCTACTGAAGGTACGTAGTTGAAATGTTGCCTTAGTACGTAGTACCGAAGTTCCTGAAGTTGAGTATTACAGTATATCATTAACTCTTTTCCGATATATATTCTTCTTGAATGATGGGGAAAATTTTTTCTCCTGGCCTCCCGTGCTCTCTTTGACATTCTATTTGCCTTTTTTTTCCTCTCTTTTTACACTTGAAAGTAATTACTCAAATTTCCTTAAAAAAAGTCTTATTTTTGTACCAAAAGTTTTCTATATATATGATATGTTTTTCACTCAAGCAAATTGTGGAAGAATTTCAAGTCTAAAATAAGATAATTTTTAATCAAAGTGTTTAATGACAGTACTACCTCCCACCAGCCCCAGGAAATACTACGTACTTCCGGCCAGCTCTCTTTTTTCTGCAAAAGATTTTGCCTTACTGCAGCTCATTAATTAGGATTCTAGCTAGTTATATTGTCGATGTGCGACGTTTGCCCTCTCTGTCTAAATTAAGCCTGCTATTATAACTTTTAAAGAATCAATTATCTTATAAATAATCAAAGACGCCACTAATTCATATCTAAAGAACTAATCTACGAGATAGAATTAATATTTTTTTTCGAGTAATAAATTGATGTAAATTGTAAACTCTTTCGTTAATATAATAATTCATAAACCCTTCAGACAAGAACATAGATTCAATCCGGCCACATGTTTAGCACGATCTTAAGGGCCCAAGAGAACAAAAGAAATCACATGATATCGTGTAATTTCCATGACTCGAGACAAAAGACCAACTCAAGACATGATATCTTTTATTCCCATCCTGCTCAATCAAGCAGCAAGAAGGAAAGCAACTGTACGTCCCTTTTCATTTCCACCCCTGTAACTTTCTCTTCCTTTCTGTATGTGTTCACCTCTCGTTGTCTTCTTTGATCAATTTTTGTAATCGTATTCGTCGATTCCGGTTCATAGATGAAGGATGAATTTTTGGAACCGAGGTAGACGATAGAAAGAACGACGTACAATTGC
Organism: Morella rubra; assembly: GCA_003952965.2. Classification (NCBI taxonomy): domain Eukaryota; kingdom Viridiplantae; phylum Streptophyta; class Magnoliopsida; order Fagales; family Myricaceae; genus Morella; species Morella rubra. The sequence goes on along the minus strand of CM025851.1, from coordinate 7,550,766 downwards.
AGAAAGCGAGCCATTTTAAACAGCTTTAATGATCCATATAACATATATAGGACGAGAAATCTAATTTGGCGACATGTGCCTTGTCCTCTAGTTGGGGAAGCAGCACACATGATATCGGTTACTGCTTTTGTACTTCTTCCAGTCTGAGATCTTAATCTTCCAGTACATTAGCACTGCATGGGGTTCGTACCTTTTTTCTAGTGGAAGGCAGAGCTATCAGCTGCTTAACGGGATCAGTTTTGAGTCATATAGATCTATGCTGATTTACAAGGCGGCCGGCCGTAATTTACATCTTGCTTTAATTTTCACCTATGCAACTTCAATTGCGAAACGTTCATAATGCTGAAAAATCAACCTTAACAGAAATCGAAAAAAAAAAAAAGAGCAAGCTAATTAGATGACCCAGGGGTGAATCTTCTCAATTTATTACAGCCCTCTTCGCTCCACCATGCCCACGTCCCGATCACCCCAAATGGGTACAAGAGTGTATTAATTAGTCTCGAATTTGTTTTCAAGCAATTGATCGAAGTACTTATAATATATGGTTATAAGTATATGTCAACTACTACTTCAGTTCGTTGGGATGCTTAAATTGTACTTATCGATCCATTCCAATATAAAAGAAAACGAAGTATGGATTCCGTCAAAGAAGGCAACAAACTGATCAATAAAAAGAAAAATATATATATATGGCTCTTCAGCGCTGAAGATCGATATATAAAAGGAACCAGATATTCGAAGATGAGACAATAGAAAGAACAAAGACAAATTAAGCAGACAAGACATTTGAAACTGCTCCCATGAATCCATGACACAATAGAAATCTTCCACATGGCTTGTCCTCTACTTGGTAAAGCAGCACATGATTTCAACTTGTTAACCTTTCCTTGTCAGTTCTAGGGTTAGGTTTGTACCTTCATGCCGAACTTCAACCTAGCTAGGTTATTAACGTGTCAGTATCCTCCTAAAAGTGCAGCGTGTTGGGTTAAAAGAGGAGCAGCCGCTAGCAAAGGGGACGATCCGAGCAAAAGAAGACGGATGAAAGACCCCCAGCAAAGTTTCTGGATCCTGTCTGGTGACTACATTTATAGGCAAACAATACTAGATCAGGCCCTTATTAAGCTTCTAATATCTATTTTCACCAAAGTTATTATTGTACCATTGCTTAACACGGTTGTTCATCATCATCTGTCGCATTTTTGAGTGACAATATTTTTTGCCAAAATTGATTACTGTTAGTACGTATTGTGTGTTGGCAATATTCTGTATCAAAATTCAGTGTGATCGAGTCATAAGTTATTGAGTCAAGTGAGGAGTTGAAAAAGAACTTGAAAGCTACAAGGCCTATCCGCTCGCGATATTTTCAATTACAAAGTACTGGCCAAATATTTGAAGAACCAAGTTCGATCATTTTCGAAAGTAAGGTGACATTGGATATTGGATCGGATTTAGTTTTTACTTCATATATAGTACTCGAGCAACATGTACCGATCAATATTAATATTAACATGTTAATCCATCGAGATTTATGTTCCTTAATTTCTGTCTAGACTCTCTACTTAACCGAAATTTTCGAGGACATGTACGCCGTACAATTATAGACATTGTTTGCTACCCAGAGAGTGTTATGAAACTAGAAAACATCCGAAACAAGACAAAACGTGGAGTAGTACTGAATTTTTGTAGAGAACTGCGTAGCTATAGAGTTGGGTTTTAGCTATTTCGCCTAAGTACCTCTTTATCATTATTCCATCTTTGAAAATCTTCTTATCATCACTATCGCCATTGTGTAGTACTTCATCGTCTTGGCCACCTTTGCCCCCCCCACTTAAATCCAAATCACAAAGATTAGTGCTGACCATATTGTGGTTATTGCAGGGAGCTGACTCCTCAAGCAATTTGGTGCTTCGCTGGATCCTGTCATGACGGGAACATATTGGTCATGGGTTAGCGAAGCATTCTAGTACGTATAATTTTCATTAGGAAGAAAAGTGAGCGAGCAAGTTTCAAGAAACCGCCACTTCTCCTCTCGGGGACTTGAACTCCAGCCCAACATGTAAAATAAGAAATCATCACATCGAACCGGGAGAGAGGGGCGGGGGTTGAGCCCATGCGTGATGGGCCTGTCCCGATTCCACTGCAAAATTCATTACGTGGAGAAGAGCAACATAGATTTTGCCAAAAAAAAAAATTATTGTCTTAATTGTTTAAGATTTGGCAGTATATATGAAGCAGTTTTCAAGTATAATATTCAATCAGCAAATAGAGCAATAGTACTTCACCTCCGTACGAGATGTCAGTTCCTGACGAGCTAGAAGAAGAAGGCGGCGGAGATAGAGATAGAGGTGAGCCGAACCTAAGGCCATTACAATCTGCTCCCAGGTTGCCTGGCAAAAGATGCGAATTTGCATTGATCAATTTCAACATGTTTTTAAATTTTCGAGCAGTTCTGATAACCAGCTTACACTGCCTGAAACAAGCTGCGCCTGTTAAATTGAACAAATTCTCTGAGCCTTCATAGCATTGGCATGTGTATCCAGTTCCATTGGCCAAGCACGTTCCCTCGCCGCACCAAACAAGGGTACATGCTGTAACAAATAAATTCAAAAGCAAATTACATAAAAGTTCGCAGTGTGCGTAATAAATTGGGCATCACTTCACTTCCTCAACAGGCAGCAAGATGATGCGATGGTTAATGAGAGTACGTACGGTTAGAGAGATTTAGAGAGGGTGGAAGAGGAAGAGCTGGTGGTGGAGGCGGTGCTGGAGATCCCTTGCTACACTGGAAATCTACCGTGCCTACAATTTCATCACCAACAACCCTAATTCATTAGTCTTATCTAATGGGTACTGATCAAACATTTCGAATATGAACTATTTTTTTTCAAATTTTCAACTTTTAAGAATTAGTCTGAAATTGTATACATGGCGTGGAGCTCGTCGATATATTTGTTGGTGACAGCTAAAAAACAAATCAACCTGAGCATTTGTCGAACATTTCCATTTCTTAGTGCCGACAAAGAGTACACATGATAGAGATCACTTGCACCCAAACATACATGAGCTAGTAGGGCTGCATAGAATCGGACCAGACCACAAAACCGGATCGGATCGGACCGGATTTGTGGTCTTAGTGGTCCAAATTCGGTCCGTTCCAATTTGCATTTGAAAAATCGGTTATATTCGGTCCAGTTTAGGCCATTTGAGATCTGGTCTGGACCGGACTAGATTGGATTTATTAATTTAAATAATAAGTATTTTTTTTAATTTTTTTAATACAACCTTTAAACTTAAAAATAAAAACCCTAAGTCAAATCTATGCGTTTTGACGCCCTTCCTAGTCCCTTGAGTCCCTTCCGGCCTTCCCCTTTCAAAATTAAGTCCTCCCTTTCCTTTGATTTACCAAAAAAAAAACTTAGGAAAAAAATATTAAACCGGTCTAGTCCTTCATTTTAGGTACAACCGGAAATCCGGTCCGGCCGGATTTTAGATTGTGCAACCCTATGAGCTAGCATACACTTATTGGCCTACATGATTGAAATTTACGTGTTCTTGCACAGAGAGAGAGAGAGAGAGAGAGAGACTCACAGTTAGGAACAACGCAAGAGGGGAAAGCCAGAGGAACGATCTGAATTTTCTTCCAACCAGGATGACACTCACAGTCGAACCCAAACAGTGAAGAATTAGAGGCCTTGCATGTTCCTTGCCCACAGTTTCTAAGCGCGCACACAACGTCTGGCCACAAACCACAAAATCAGCATCACTATAACCACGCCAATCAAAACCCAACGGCAACCCCGTTTTGATTCAGGAAGATAAACCAAATTAGGAGTTTAATCAAATGGGGGGTGTCACCTGATACAGGGTTCGATATCAACTGTGTGGAACTGTCTGTCAGATTGCAACGGGCGAGAGTGACGAGAAGTAGATGGAAAGAAATGAAAGCGAAAATTTTCAAACCGAAGCTCTCCATGATAAAGGATGGGACATGGAACTACGGACGGAAGGGCTGCGTGGTTGGTACTGGAAGTTTAAGATTAAGACCATCTATATAAAAGTTAACAATTAATGATAAGCTCACCTGGAAGTGACTTTTTCCTTCTTTTTTTTTTTTTGTATTTTGCATCTGTTTTTGGAGGTAGTTGGGGATTTTATTTTTTATTTTTTTTATGGGTAACTCTGCAACTTCCAGCTGAACTCTTTGCCAAATTTATGACCCGTACGTTCGGGGCTCGGGCCACCTACAGCATAAATTCAGTTCATGCAATAGACATTAGAAGATTTTCCAACTTCCTTTTCTTTTTTTAAACAATGCCTAATTTCGTGAATTTTTCAGTCGTTGAAAAAAAAAAAAAGGATAAAATGAAACCTCGGACATACCTCAATCCCATCACCAGCTTTATTTTTTGCAGGGCCAATAACCACTAAAAGGGAAGCACTCTTGCCAAGTGGCCCGACGTTTGGGAAAAGCGCCAATAAAATAAGTCCTTGGTGGGTGATGGGACATCCGCCCTGGCTCTTTATGTGGAACTAATAAAGTTTGATGGGGGCGGGCCAAGCTATGGAGGGAAAAAAAAAAAAGTGGGACAAGGGTTTTGCAATCATGCTCATATTACATTACATTGACTGGTTACAGATACAAAATAACACAACAATATGATAACTTTCCAGCACTTGGGGATACAGTTAATCGGTTGCTGGAGAAACATTTGAGACATCACGAAACAATTAGAAGACAAATCCCCAAGCAAACTTACTGGTTAGGAAAACAATCGATTATCTTCAATATGGCTTAGTCTGCGCTATGCTGACCCAAATTCTGCAAACCACTTCTCATGCTTTTCTATGTCTGCCGCAGAAACACTACGTTGTACCTTCACCAAGGCTTCTTCAAAGTCGCACATGGCAACAGGGTCCTTCGAAATCTCATCCTTGGGCATGTTCTTAATCTCATCACGAGTCTTTCCAGCTATCTTACGCCTCATGCCATTCAAGGAAGCATCCCGGCAAACGTTTGTCAGATCATCTCCACTGTACCCATCTGTTCGGCGAGCCACATCATCAATATCTACATCAGGGGCCACCTGACACATCATAATACAAACAATCAGAAAATGTGCGTAAAGATTGAAAGAAATTGCAGATCATACATGAAGAAAATCGATGCTTCAAAGAAAAGAAAATGACCCCTGCGTACAATTCTCAGCTATGACAACTTCATCAGGCCATAACAGAAACAGAAATGCAAGGCCGTTAGGGCACAAGCAAGAAGACCAACCAAGCTACCATGAATAGAGGATTATCTCCCAGCAAGTAACCATACTTTTACTGAAAAATAAAAAAAATAGAGGTTCTAATTATACATGTGTGTCCAAAAGAGAACTAAAGATTAATCCAGAATAGTGGATTTGATGTTCCTTGATACATGCTCCTAAAATATCGAGTCAACCGAACGTCAGCAACAAGAAACAATTCTTTCAGAAGAACAGAACGATCTTTCAAGTAAAAGAGTAATAGTTACTGTAAAACTAACAGTAGACGCTTTCAAATGTAGAAGCAGTAGCTGCTATGTGCAAAGGCATTGTCGCAAATATCAAAACAATTTAGTATTGAAAAATGAAGTTCTCATTGCTTTATAAATTCTTTATACTCGTATGCTGTGTGATGAAAGCTAAGAGTTGACAATGTGTAATCTCCAAGTGATGGTCTCTGAATCCATTTACAGCAGTAGCACTCTAGTTAGTAAAAATTACATCATTACTACGTATCACTTAGGTTCAAGGAATCAATCTTCACATGCCATAGGTTAATCTTCTTTAGTGCTCATTTTCCTGAACCGCAAATCAAACGAAACCCTTCAATATGTAAATTGAGAGTAATAGGTATGTTGTTAATACAGAAGAGAAATGACCTTATATCTGAAATTAACCAAATAACTCAGAGAACCCAAAAAGAAATTTAATATCAAATATGGCACAACAACGAAGATAAATCGAAGATCATTATGACATCTTAATCCAGTACATGGCCAGATAAAAACATTCGTATAAACTGATTCACCTCTACAGTCTTCAAATTGATCCGGATAAGCTCCTTACGGCTCTCAAAATTTGGAAGAGGAATATAAATACGCTTTTCCAGCCGCCTCCTGCATTAAATTACCACCAAATTAGTTCCCACAAAAGAAACCCTACAAATCCAAATAAAACATTTAAAATCTGTAAAACTACAAAAGATAGTTGTCATAGTTGACAACTTGTTAGGGAAGGAAAACTCAAACATAAATACAACAAATACAGAACCAACCTCAACGCTTCATCTATGTCCCATGGAAAGTTAGTAGCTGCCAAAACCATCACAATTTTACGCGTGCCATCTTCACTTGTGGAACTATTGTTCACACCATCCACCTGAACTAGAAGTTCAGACTTCACCCTTCTTGACGATTCATGCTCTCCTGATGCCCTGAAGGAACGAAATTATTTGAATTTGGGTCCATAGAAACATCAAACACTTGCCCAAAGTACTTCCATCAATACCTTTCAGTCCAGAACGAACATATTAATGAATACGGTTTCAGGTTCCAAATGCATACAGCAAATAAAGCCACATGAGAACAGAAAAGAAGGAGAGAGAGAAAGAGAGAGAGTGCTAACTTGCTCGAAGCATCAGTATATGGATATTTAAACCTTTAGTTGACAAGGTTGAAAACAACAGGGTATAAATATCACACTTATATATCCACAAATGTACAAAAATATGCGCAGTACCCTAAGGCCTAACAAGACGATGGGATAGCAAATATGAAAACTGATTACAGGGGAAAAAACCTACAGTGACATCTTATACCAAAGAGAAGCTAACCAAAGGTTTATAGGTTTTTCAAACATCCACAAATAGTGAAAGGCTTACCCTCGGGAATTGCAAAGAGAATCAATCTCATCAATGAAAATCGTACTTGGTGCATAAGCTCTGGCAAGATCAAACAAGCACCGCACCATTCGCTCGCTCTCACCACGCCATTTCGAAGCTAATGTAGCAGAGGAAACATTGAAAAATGTGGTGCCACACTCAGTAGCAACAGCCTTAGCTAGCAGTGTCTTCCCAGTTCCAGGAGGACCAAACATGAGGACACCTTTCCAGGGTCTCCTAATTCCCTACAAGTAAAGAAGCACTAAGGGCTTAAACCCACAAGGATCTATGCCTCCAAAAAGTACATCGCATTGCAGGAGAGAAAATCATTCAACTAAAGGAGATGCATTGTGTGTTATCAAATTAGTAAAAGCCTCCCACACTAACTGAAAGGTGAGAATCAAATTTAGGTGGAAAGTTCCAACATTTCTGTTACATTGATATGCGCTTTAAACTCATTAAAGTTTGAAGAAATCTGCTTCGGAGCACATATTACAGATTTAATGAGGGTATGTATAATCAAAGCACGACATACAATATCATGCCTCAGTACCATAATTATCCCCAATTGTTAATAAACATCACTTCATTTAATGGTATGAAAAGCTGATGCAATTGACTTTAATGCAAACCCAGCTTTAACCAGTCAATAATACCTGGAAATATTCAGGCATCCACAGAGGAAGCACAACAGCTTCCTCTAGTAGTCTTTTTGCTTCACTCAATCCTGCAACATCATCCCATCTCACTCCAGGACTGGTTTCCAACACATCCCTTTCAAGCATTGCAGCCAAGTCTGGATCAGGACCCTCATATTGTGCCCTCTTTGACTTCCCATCTTCAGCATCACCATTCTAATATTGCCACACACTTGTAATTCAGCAGAATATAGAGAACCTCAAGCTGATAGAACTAGTCATACTAGGAAAAATTGCTTCTTGGAATTAAATTCAATCTGAAACTAGGATATTTAAGATGCTGAAACAAAGGATTCAAAAACCCTTTGGACCCAATAAGGAGGAACAAACAAATGTAATTTCTAAGCATAAAAGATAATATTTTGAAGCAGCATGTTTTATTCAAAAAATACTGAATAAGCCAATTATGTGACTGTATGCTTCCAACTTTTGGAGATAAAACTCCACCGACCTATTTGTTTCTATCAATAGATCTAAAACTTACCGTCGAATCTCCCTTGCTAGATTTTCCAGAAACAGTGCCTTTCTTTCCCGTAGTTGAGGCTCGAACACCAGAGTTTACCCTGCTTGAACCACCAGCCTTTGCGGGTCGGCCAGTAGTATTGGTTCTAGTTGAACCTCGAGCCCATGCCCCATCTTGTGGTGACTTCCTCATCCCCCCTTGACCAGCCCTTGCTGATCTTCTACTTGAAGTATCCCGACTAGGTGGCCGCCATACATCAGGATCGTCCATTGCACCACCTGAGGAAGTAGGATACTCATCCAATGGGTGAAATACAAATGAAGATTTAGCATTTATTGGTGGTGAAGAAGTGCGCCGGCCTGAGGCACTTTCCTTGAATGCTTTTCTCTCTGCATCTAATTGCTTTACAACTTCTGTTTCCTCAGAAAGGGCTTTCTTGACATTGATCCATTTTGAGCGAATTAAAGGGTCATCAAGGGTGTTTAGGTGCCTGGAACCAGAACAGAAAATTCAAAAGACTCAATGAACTTAAGCACAAACCAGAATACGATTAGATCAGTTTCCAATGTTATATTATCCCACATGACACAATCTTCAACATAGTGTGATTGACAACCCCAGTAATCATATGTTAACAAGGTTTTCTATTAACTCCATGTATATGCTACTCAGTTGTTGACATTGAAGGCAGGGAAAAATATGTGATGTCTTGTCCACTCAATAAAATTGCCAAGCAGATTAATTAAGAGATGAATAATGCAAAACAACTGTGTTCTACGCAGTGCCCTATTCAACGTAACGAAGAAAACCCCAGCTAAGCAAATTTTACCTGTTTCAGTAACTAAACGCCTTTGTTTCCAGATTCCCAATGCATATGTACACCATATATTCGGAAAGTAAGGTCTCAACTTAACTCCTCACTAAAGCAAACCCAGTATCCTAAGTTTTAAATTGTCATACTCAACGAAACATACTGTTAAGATCTTCCCCCGGGGGAAGGAAGGGGGGGGGGGGGGGGGGGGGGGGGGGGGGGGGGGGGGGGGGGGGGGGGGGGGGGGGGGGGGGGGGGGGGGGGGGGGGGGGGGGGGGGGGGGCGGGGGGGGGGGGGGGGGGGGGGGGGGGGGGGGGGGGGGGGGGGGGGGGGGGGGGGGGGGGGGGGGGGGGGGGGGGGGTCTGGTGAACTGCGATGTCAAAATAAATTTTCTTATGGTCTCTTTTTTCTATCAATTGTTTTATAATCATCATTTCGGGCTTCAGAAGTTTTACTCGTCTATTTTCCTCGAGCACATATTTCGTCCATTTCATTGGACCAAAAATCTCCCTCCACTCTAGAATTTTCCTTCCTCTACTACTAAAATTATCCATCCTAACAAACAGAACTCTGGAAATTTCCCATCAGTGCATTTTTTACCAGGAAAGAACCAAATCCCGACAATCAAAAACTAATCCAAAAGCAACAAAAAAAAAAAAAAAGCAAAAATGAAACCCTTACACGGTTACACCAGCATTTCCAAACATTCTCCAAGATAACAAATCAAAACCAAAGCGAAACTTGGCAAATGACAGAATCCTAAAGAGAGAAAGTTATGAATCACTTGTTGATCTGAGCAATGGCGCCGTCGAAGAAGATAATGGAGGTGTCGTAGACTCCTTCCAGAGCGTAATCCCTAGCCAATTTCAGGTGTTCCTGCAAGCCAGCCATGGAAACCCCTCCCATTATGTCCCTAACCAAATCCGAAATATTACAATTTCCTATCAAAGAGAAAAGAAGATGACAGCTCGCTGCGTCTGAAAGTTTCCTCTTGAGAACTCTCTCCCCGGTTTTATTTTGTTTCCCCTTTTCCCCTTTCTTTTTAGATTTTTCAGCTTGAGTCTGGTTTTAATGGAGCAGTGGGCTCGACGGTGACGTTTAAACGGCGAGGAACGGAGAGGATAGGAGGTGCAAATTGACGGCATTGTCCTTCATCTTTATACAGTTTTACATCTTCCCCGAAAGTTGGGCGTTTGGGCAGGCTTCTTTTCGGATTCGGCCGTTTGGAGTTTTGATTGTGTCTGGGAGGGACTGTCTTCTGTTGGTAACGTAGGGCCCATGTCAGTTTGGCCCTAAAATAAGTGGGTCCCTTTCATGCTAAAGCCCCTTTTTTTTGGGCAGAATTTCCCTTTGTTTGTTTGAGAAGTTTGGTATGGGCCCACTCTGTCTGATCAATAACCAAGAAAAGGCCCAGATAAGGGTAAAAAAGAGTTATTTTCTTTCCCTTTTTTTTTCTATGCGAGTTATTTTCTTATGTTGGTAATTTACTAATTTACAAAAGCATAGGTGTTTTTTTAGTTTAAAACAAGGATCTTACCTTCTATCTATAATCCTTGTTTTTTTAGTTTAAAACAAGGATCTTACCTTCTATCTATAATCCCATATCAGAAAGGAGATGTCTTCTGATCAAAGTCGCCCTCTACCAATCGAAACTCATGTTAAGAAACATAAATGTTTGCATGACCAAAAAGCATATATATATATATATATATATATATATATATATTTCTACTTCGCCTTAGTTGTATTTTGTGGAATTTGAAAGTCTGTTGTGATGATAATTCTCAACTCTCGAATCAAAAACTTCAAAAATTACTGGCCAAAGGAAAAGAAAACATGATTCTCAAATATGATATCTATAATTGGGGGCCATTGTGAAACTTGGAAACATTTTGAATCTATCAAACATCATTGTATGGAAGTAAAAGCATGTCTTTGGGAACAACTTTTTCAATATACAAAACATCCAGGATCACTGCTTTAATTTCATGGAAGCTCCAAATTATTCAAATGTAAATGTACTCCCAAATTCAAGGTTTTAAATTAACCTTAGAAATTTTGGGTTACTCCATTCCATCTCTTACCAATTCTTCTAACCCTCTGCTCAGCCTCTCTGCAGCAGCTTTACAATCACTCTCTATCAAGCCCCCAAAGGAGATCCTAACATTCCCCGGACACCCACATGCACTTCCCGGGATCACCACCACCCCATGCCGATGAGCAAGCCAGCGAACAACTTTGAAGTCATCAACATACTTGTCCGGTAGCTTTGCCCACAGGTATATAGCACCTTCTCCTCCTTTCACAGCATCTTCTCCAAGGGGAGACAGTGCCTCTAAAACAATCTCTCTGTTCTGCACGAGATCTTTTACTCGCTCAGTGACCCACTCAGGCCCCAATTCTAAGGAGTACAGTGCCAGATGTTGCGAAATTATTGAAGCACAGATGGGAATGTTGTCTTGAACTTTGAGGAGTTGAGCTGCAAAACCCTCTACTTCTGAAGGGTACGCTATCTGTATGTATGCATTCAGAGTGTTTAGGTTAGACTAGCAGTGTGGACTTTTCACAACAACAATCCAGGGTGAAATTGTACAGTGTGCGGTTTGTTATTCATCAACCAATACGAAGTAAAATCCAGCATTCTGAATCTGGATGAAAGAAGGTTAGCTTTGTGTTTAATAACTGTTGAGTCAGCACAATGAACTTGATTATAATGTCATATTTTGAATAGCGCATCCCATCTCTGTACCCCAATTAGTATAACCACAACACAGAAGAAATATGAAAGAAACACCATTTAAAACCTAAGGTGGCCAGTCATAGGTAATCTGAAACCTGTCATATAGGTGATCTCACAACAAGGAATGATCAACGGCTTTTTGTTCGAACAGTAAGAACATGTTGCCAGAGAGGATAACTAAATCCAGTTGAAGATTGTTGACAGATTTTAAAAGAAACTGAATTCTAGGAACAAAACGTGATAACCACTGATTATCAAGTAAGAGAGATGCATTAACGAATTGCTTTCAATACTTGAGTTTTAATACTTATGAGTTTGCTCTGAGCAAGTTAATGTTCCGTATGGTGATATAAATTCAAACAATGAAAACGAGATAACAAAGCGTTACTCACATATCCAACCCGCCATCCCATCATGCCGTAGGCTTTCGAGAAGGAAAATATGTTGACTACATGATTTCCCTCCAGACATGAATGTTTTAGACCGTCATACATGAAGTATCTGAAATGAGATCCAAACTTGCCCCATGAGTGAACATTTGGAAGAACATTTAAAACATAAACTAGATCAAACGAGTCAACCAGATCAATATAGTTGGCAAACTATCTTTGAAAAGAAACCAATAGAGTTACCAGACTAAACACCATACAATGACTTCACTACGACTCTCCTCACATCCCTTATCCTCTGTGATGTTAGATGAACCGCATGGGCACATATGGTATATAACCTATCCTTGCATTAGTCTAGGATAGGTGCACTCAAACCATGATGTATACAATCTCAAGGACATAAATTTTAGGAAAACCACTTGGCCTTTAAATATCTTCTTTATCTCCGGCTACATATATAAGTACAATTGATACAAACAGAGTAATGATTTCTTGTCATTTCTCTCCATTCACCCACCATAAGAGCCAAAATATTTAAAATTTCTTACAACTAGGCACCGATTTTTGGAAAATTATATTGTTCATTTACGCAAGGCTTAGCATCGGTTATATTGCAAAACTTTATACAAATATAAGGAAAACATTGGCAAGATCATTCATTCAGTGCCATGCTTCTCGTTGAACAATAACCCAGCAAGTCATTTCTTTCTAAGTTCAACATTTACAAAAAAATTCAAAATTTTCGGTTTTCTTAATATAAAAAAAAAAAAAGCAGTTACTGGCACGTACAAATAGATATTTGTACTATGCATGCAAAAGTTAGGAAACATATATGTCATGAAAGTTTAAAACATCAATAAACCATTGCTTGCAAATATCCTAGCTCAAAACCTCCTTTCATATATCCAATGAGACCAAATAAGTTATTTCACAAATATATCATCCACACATTGCCATCTCCTAAAATAAGTTTTAGGAGTTAACCCCACACCCATCCACCCAAACCCCCCAAAAAAGTATGAAGAACCAAGGAGAAAAGTGAATGGAATGAAAATTTTTGTTATAGCTAATTCCTTAAAAGTATGTAACCGAGCCAACATCCCAAGAGAGAAACCAAACCACCCCCAGCACTATTGTGCCCTCAAGCCGTGCAATCGAGAAAATGTTCCCATAGGCAATAGTAAGTGAGCTGTCAAACTGTACTCCGTATAGTATTCTGTCAAACAACGAGCTAGCAAGTATGCATCCCAATCATCTAGAAATCACATCTACATAAAAATCATAGAAAGCACATAGAAATTCAGGAGAAACCAAATGTAAGAGCAGCAGTTTGTTCTCAAGCAGTCAACTCATCAACTCTATTCATTGACATAGGCATGATGAGATGTGCATGTGTGTTGTTTAGTGATTGATGTGAGTTGTGAGTGAGAGAGAGGAGAGAGAGAGAGAGCGAGAGAGAGAGAAGGGGCCCAGGTAACATGCCAGGATTAACAATAGTAACAAGCTTTGGGGCTGGTTTAGTTTCCAACAATGTTCTTTCTAACCAGTCTGAAGATCAACCAAAACAATACAAATAACCTAATCAAAGAAGTGATTGTGGGAAAAACTGTATTGTACATTCCTTATGTTAGGTACACATCAATCAATAGTATTCTGAATATTGCATGCAATTCCCAGAAAGCATAGAAGTATTATTAAAATTAAAAAAATAATGAATGATACAAATTGAACTAACTCTAGCTTAGCCAGCATTCCTACGAGGAAAATGCTGCTATACCAGTTTCAAAATGACATTTTAAGACAATGGCAAAAGCCCAGAAGGGACAATATGTATCTAGTTTTACTAACTGATGCACATCACTAGTATTCAACTCCATCCAAAGCACAATCATCAGGAGAAAGAGCAATGTCAAAAGTTGCAGTTCTATCGGGTAAAGTGAGCATGTCATTGCGCTTCTCACCTGCATCTGGATAAAGTGTCTTGGGATTACCAGGACCCACCAGTATATTCGTGATGCCAGTCATCTGGAATGACATATAGGCATTGAAGTAGTATGGTGCAAACATAACTACAGAATCCCCCGCATCACACAATGTCAGAACAAGATTTACGAATGCCTGCATTATAATGGTAGAATTGCTTCAGATTTCATGAAAAGTGTACTATTGGACTGTTGAAAATCGCATTGCTTTATTCAAGCCAATGGATTGAGTAGCTCAACTTGCTACTGATATATTGATTCGAATGCCAAACCAGATAAAAAAGTGCAAAACCATGCTGAAGGCATAAAGACCATACTTTCAACGCATCTGAAGTTCCGTATTTCATCAGAACATTATCAATACAACATTCAGGATGAAAATGTACGTGCACACACGTTTTGTTGAGAAAGACTTCTTAACTTGAATCTTTTAAGGGGAAATACAATTATGCTATCCATCTTCTACAGTATGTAGAAAACTTTTCACTAACCACTCACTATTTGATTACAAAGCTGGACGTAGTCAATCACCTAAAGATTACCAGCAATTCTTGTGATATCGAGAGGAGCACCTAACATACTGAAGGGGAAAAAAATGAAACTAGTAACCACAAGGAACCAGTAGAAGGCCTGCATTTATGCACAAATGAGCATTGAGTTCCATCGGCGGACCCCTTTCCCCTTATCCCCTCAGCAGAGTACTAAAATAGCATTAAAAATATCTGGCAGAGAACATGAAATTAACTGCAAAATTAAAAGCCATATGCGCAAATAAAATTGTGATCTACTCAAAGTAGAGCATAAACGTTAAAAAGAGTTTAAGAACCTCATTGATCAGAAATTGACACCTTACTGGCTCTCAACTTAACTTTGCAGTACTCCACAACCCAGCTAATTTTCCCTTTCTGATACACCTTCTATGCAAGTGTGAGAAAATAAATTATAAAAAGGATTCTGGACTACCTGATTGGCACCTGCAGTAACCATAACTGAGGATTTTTGCAAGTTATTTTCTTTACGCAGCTGAAAAATGAAGAGAAAACAATCAAATTTCAAAATTAAGATGGATAGTCCCCTGGTCAGTATCCTATTCTTGATACAGAAAACAACTTCCAAAAGTGCAAGATGCCAACACCTGACCCATTGAAAGGGTGGTAGATATGCCTCTGGCCACAGATATAAACAATTTCATTTCCGATAAATTGGTTAGCATCATTTGGACAAGACGAAAGAAAGTCGGCTGAAACGTAAAAGTCTTAAGTGTTTAAGATGGATACCTTTTCTATCAGTGCGTCCCTGAGTTCAGGGAGACCTTCATCTGCTCCATACCTACTAATTGAAGGTTCCCACACCAGTTCTTTTACCCTATCCAGTGCTCGTTTGGGTGGTTGCCAATAAACTACACCCTAGCGCATATTTCAACCAGAAACATAGCACGTCACCGAGAACGAAATTGAGGGGCAGAACCACCAAAAGCTTCCAACTCTAAATTTATCATATAAGCTTAAACAGAAAAGAAACAAATGGTACGAATCCCTCCTCCCCACCAAAAAAAAAAAAAAAAAGGAAAACTCCAATAGCTCAAGTTTAGCCATCAAGACAGAGCCAAAGAGCCTTGAAACAGCACTGATGATTTTGCGGCTATTTTCTGTCAAGTTCAGAAAAGATGTCAACGTGGGGTTCCGGGAAACGGACTTCGCATCAGTGCCTGTTTGGTTTTGTTCTTTCTCCCAGAAGAAAAGAAGAAGAGGCATTTCTCTACATGTTTTTGGGAACTGCTTTTTCAGCTTTTCAACATTTTCCAAACCTGATTTTGGTTCACATCAATTTAATAGTTTAGTTCACCTTTAAGGAAAAAAGTTCAACATTTTTCTAATCATTAGCTAAAAACTATATTTTAAGCGCTGTTTCTTTAAATAGATCAAAGCAGGAGGACTGTAAAATCTGGGGTTGTAACAAGCGAGCAATATTTTTTATTCTTCTATTATGTACTTAAAAGAGAAAAAGTTGGGTTAGAAGCAACTAACACCATCTGGACGTCTCAGAAGAGCAACTCTGTGTAAATCAACTTGGAAAAACAGTTTACCAATATACATTGCCAAAAAAAAAAAATCTGATCCTTGACCTATGCATTCTCCACTTTCAAAACATGCACCAAACACGCACTTTTCAAAGGACAAACAAAAATTACCTAATTCTCGATACTCGATGCTCATAAAAACCAACACCAAACAAATATAGTTAACATTTTTAAATTGGAACACTACAAGAGACAGCTTTTCCTCTGATTTCTCAATACCTCCATGATAACAGCAAAACCTTATTTATAAACCAACTTACAATAACAAAGACATTGAAATTAGAAATAAAACCTGGGCCAAAGACACGGCATTTTTGGCTCCCCGGACCAGTTCCTGTATCTGCAAAATCCAAACCCCCACTTCTTCACCACCAATAACATCAAGCTTTTTCCGCAACAGACACAATGCACGGATCCAGATGCAAGTTGAACCGGAAAACATCGATTCAAAGCGAAAACAGAACCCACTTGGGATTCTAGCCTAAATACCTGAACCATGACCGGCATCTCAGTTTCCAAAGCTCTCCTCGCAAGCTTTCCGTAAGTACCCATTTTCCCCGCTTCGCACAGCAACCAGCCGCAGCCCTCAAAATGAGCTCCAATTTAACGCGAATGCCCCGTTTTTATACGACCCACCTACCTAAAAGCCCCAAAGCCAAATTCTAAACGTTACCAAGATTGTAATTAATAAAGAAACTAATTTTCTGAGCTAAAAGATGACGACCGCCTAACCAAAAGGCCGCAAGCCTCCAAATTTTGAAGCTTTCTGATAAATTAGAGCGAGAGTGTAACTTTTTAGCTTTCTCAGCTACAAATATCAAGTTCGCACGTCTCCAGCAACACCCACAATTATCTACTATGATGTGGCTCCTTATAGATGAAGTCAAAAAGATAAGCCAAAAAACACGAAGCTTTTATCTTTTCCCTTTTCTTTTATTCTTTTGCAAGTTCTGGTACTGTGACTTGTGTGAATGTTTGACTGTTGTCTGCACGCATAAATCCACCTTTTTTAGGGACATTTCGCAGGATAAGGATTCTCTACCCGAAAGAAAAGACAAAGACCAACCCAGAATCGGAGAGAGACTGTAGTTTATAAAACTCCGCTGAGTTTTTATCACCATTTATTATCGTCACGTACAATTAACACATGCCCTTTTAGAAAATTAGAAGGAAGCAGAGGAGGGGGGGGGGGGGGGGGGGTTCTCAGGAATCTCGAAGAAATACGCTTGGATTTTTTTATATTTTTATTCGTTTTTAATGGATTAGAAGGAGGACAGAGTACCGTCAGAAACAAGAAAGCTAGAATATAGGAAGTGACAGATGCAATAATTCAATAAACTTCCCAACATTTCAAGGAATGCCCATCAGGATGAATTGATCCCTGTAAAGTCAATTCCTGCGATGGACAAGAAGTGGAGCTGGGCCAGGTGGGAGTGAGGAGGAATCGAGAATCCTTTTCGAAACGCCCTCCGGTTTTTGAGGAAGAAAAGGAATAACCTGTGCCATTAGTCTTAAATTGACACTTCTTTCCAAACTAAAAAACTTCAGAGTTCAGTCCCTCAACTTGTGCCTTTCAAAAAATTTAATCCTTACGTTAAATAAGACTACATTCTGTTGACGGAAAACGAAGTGCCAGTGTACAGTCACTCGCCTACATGACTCAAGCTCAAACCTTTTCCGCTCTGTCCTTGCTTGCCCCGTCACCCGCTGTCGTCTCGTCTGGTTGCTGCGGTCTGCTGGCAGCAAATTCATTGAGATTCAACTACTCCATTGCCAAATATTCAACTCCTCCGTCGTCAACACTACCACCGTCCTGACCCCAGCCAACGCTTTCCACTTTCCAAATAAAGCAACCAAAGTTATATAAGAATACGTGTAAAAATGGTTAAAAATATTTGTGCATATAAAAAATAATAAAGTATTATATTTGAATACGTGTGTCATGATATTTAGATCGTAAAAATAAAAGTAGAACGCAGATCTTACAAAAATGATGAATACGAGCATCACCGATTATTTTTATTTTCTCATAACCCACTTTTTAGCGTTACCTTCAGCGCCCGGCTCTCTTCGACTTCCTTTTGCTCTCTTTTTTCTCTAAGCGCGTCCCTTTTTCCTCTCCGTCTATCATCAAGTTTCAGTGCATTATGCGAGTCAAAGTCTAGGCTGGTTTTAACAAAAGTGTAAAGACAACAACCCAATCCACTCCTTTTTTAATTTCTTGAGCATTGCTGTAACGTGACTCGAATTTTGATATGCCATATTCCTCATCTCGTAAGACCCCTGACTCCTCCCATAGGGGATCTAATGGTCCGGAGGAATAGAGTAGTACAACGTATTGGAAGGATGGAGTTGGTGAAATTGCCAAAATTAGATTCACTTGTGAAGCCTACAAACCATTTTTTTTTTTCTAAATAATTCATATTGTAACGAGTTTTTTTTTTCTGAACAATGCATATTGTAACGCATAGTGAAATCAAAGTTGCTAGAATATATAGATTATTGTCTTCGTAAATTTTCCCCTTTTTTTCTTGGCTGTAGTGACGCTAGTATTTGCTAAAAACACTCACTAGTTGCACTTGCATCTCTAAAGAATTAAAATCTACTTAGCTCCGTATACAAACGAACAAAAAAATCCAAATAAAATATACAAGGAGCATATAATTAAGGGAAATTTATAAATATCACACTAGGTTTTAACGACTTTTTAAAAAAATCACTGAGTTTTAAAAAATTTCAAAAAGATCACTAGGTTTATTATTTTTGTATAAAAACTCACTGAACCCAACGCCGTTAGACCGGTTTAACGGAAAAAAAATATCTTTTTTATTAATTTTAGATTTAGTTTTAAATTTTTTATTTATTTAAGGACACGTGTTACAGTATGATTGGACGGGATGAATTTTCCGTTAAACCGATCTAACGGCATTGGATTCAGTGAGTTTTTATACCAAAATGATAAACCTAGTGAAATTTTTTGACTCAGTGAATTTTTTAAAAAGTCGTTAAAATCTAGTGTGTTATTTGTAAATTTCCCTATAATTAACTCTACGACCTTCTGCTTGCATGTCTGTTATATGTCAACTATCATAAAACCCTATTATGTGAGAAGATCAAGCAAACAGAACTTCTACAATAGTCTCGTCCACTAGTTCTTTAAGCTTCAACTAATTTAGTGAATCCACACAAGTAGCAATAGTCATTTCCCAACTGTAATATTCCTCAAAGGATTTGGAAGAAAAAACTCTTCAATTAAAATTTTTATTGTAAAATTTTAGAGCATTAGAATGGGTGAAAAAATGAATAAATATATGATTTGAATGTATTTTTGATATTTTATTTGGGTTAAAAAGTAATGAATTAACGAGGAGAAATAATTTTAGAAAGTTATTTTATTGGATTAGAAATTTTAGAAGCACTAAATTTTTTATGTCAAGCATCTTCGGTGTTTTCATCTAAGAGTCAAGAGCCGTGTTTAGTTGTTAACTTCTTTCGAGTGGGTTGCAGATCATCATTAGAGCCCAGAAAATGTTAAAAAAAAAAATCTCACGTACTGAACCCGAATTTTCAGAACCTAAACCGAAAATTCCAATTTGTAAAAATTTTATTCTGGTGGATTCTAGAAAGTTTCACCCACTCCTCATGAAAAAACTTGGTACTGAAACTTTGAAGACAAAAACAATAAAGCAAAAAGCTAGAAAACGATGTTAAACGAGGATTTAACTCACCTTAGATCAGATTACTGCAGAAAGATTGAAGTTTGAAAACTCGAACTTGCGTTCCACTGGGGCGGTGCGTGCGTGTAATATATGGTGCTAAGAATGGTTTGGGAAACTTACCCAAGAGTCTTCTGGAATATTGG
The DNA here is from genome assembly GCA_003952965.2 of Morella rubra. Taxonomy (NCBI): domain Eukaryota; kingdom Viridiplantae; phylum Streptophyta; class Magnoliopsida; order Fagales; family Myricaceae; genus Morella; species Morella rubra. The sequence continues at coordinate 7,530,826 of CM025851.1, read as the reverse complement.
ATTAATGGCAGGTTGTTTCTTTCGATATTTCCTATGTGTGTTGACGATCTTCAGAAAGATATACTCTTGAAACAATAAGCACATAATATTTAGGAATTAAAAAATTTAAGAATATTGAGCCTAACGTAGATAAAAGATTTTTTCAAAATCTTTCACAACAACTTTTTCCCAAATTTCTAACTATTTACAAATCTCGAACAGCTTTTGAGGAAGAGCAAAACTAAGATAAAAACCGCTGATTAGTATATAGCTATATATCAAGCCAATAACTGAGCTGCATTGCATTATATATATAGTCATAAAGCAAAGGAGTCGTATAATTAATTAACCATGATCCAAGACAGAGACATGAAAATCCTCTTTTTTTTTAAACATGATTTAACTTTGTTGCATTGGTAGAAAACTATGCTCTGGTCCTTTTCCATGCTCCCGTGGAAAGAGAATAAATACGCAACACTTGCGTCAAACCCCAGACTCAAGCAATGGAATGTTTCTTTCAGAAAAAAAATAAATTAAAAGAATGAAGGGATTCATTGTATTAATAAAAAAACATTTGTTTCAAAAACATATAATTAAACAAAACTCGTTAACATTCAAAGTTTATAGTTTTTTTTAAAAAAAAAACTTTATTCTCATGAATTCCTGCCTGGTGACATCCATCGAAGCCCTGATCCTAGAAACGCTCCTCAAAATTCTTTGAAAACAAACAAATATTAACAGAATGAATTCGAAAACTGAGTAAAAGAGAATAAAATAAAATAATAAAAATATAATGACACGTGTGACAAAGTGCCATCGAACGGAATAATTTTTTTTTATAAAAAATCCTAATAAAGTTGAGTTTATTAACCTAATTTATTAAGGGCCAAAATTTTATAAAATCACCTAAAAGCTAAGTTTAGTGACTTAATTTATTAAGTCCAAACTGAAAGTTTTTTTTTTTTTTTTAATTCAGTGAGTTTTTGAAAATAAGTTAAGTTTTGTAATTTAATTTACTAATGGCTAAATTTAAGTGACTAAAAAGTATTTGAAAAAAAAATTAGTGAGTTTTTTTAAAATTAGCTCCTCAAAATACAGAGTTAAAGAAGAGAGAGAGAGAGGATAGAGAGAATAAGACAACCTGAAACCACAATCTTCTCTTAATATAAAAATTGATGGCTAGCTTTTTTGTGTTTTAAATTTTGATCTAATAAAATAAATATAAAATGATAACTTTTTTTTCTTTTCAAATTATTTTTTTTATTTAAAAAATTATCTAATCAAATTATCTCTTCATTATTTTAATCCAATTATTTTTATTTACCTTTTTATCAACTATGTACGTTAAAATCTTAACTTCCCAAAATTTTAGCACACAAATAAGTTAAATAACGTCAAAAGAGAAAAATCCAACAGTCATTTACACGTTGAAAAAAGTTTATAAACAAATATGGGGAGAAAGCCGGGAAACAATTCCTATGACCCAAAAATTTTAGGAATAATGTGAACAGTCGAAGAAGCTGTCTTTAACTTTACAGCCAAAAAGTTATTTCTTTAAAATTGGTACACGAACCGTAACTACTGCACTTTAAAATCTCAACCTTCCAAAATTTTAGCACACAAAAAACGCATCGTAAGAGAAAAATCCAACAGTCACTTGCACGTTAGAAAAAAGTTATAAACAAATACTGTGAACAGTCAACCTTAGCTGTCTTTAACTTTACAGCCAAAACGTTATTTTCTTTAAATTGGTATACCGTACCGTAATGTAACTAATTCGTTTACTTCTTATTTTCTTGTTCTTTTCCTCGTAGAATTTGAACTCCAAGAACGTCCCGCTCACTCTTACTACCGTACCCTCTCTCACCTCCTCCCGGAGCTTTCGTTTTTGTTCTCTCGGAGGAGCTTATAAGGTAGATTCAGGTCAATGCATGGATAAATCTTTATGTAGAAGAGTAGAAATGGGCACATGGATGTATATGCTTTTTCTGGGTTTCTTTAGATTTTGTACTTTTGGCTGAGGTGGTCAGAGATGACTAGTGTTCAGTGGCTTTGCTGTATTTTCCCCGGTACTTCAAGTTCTGGGGTGCGGATGCTCTGTTTGGTTGATGAATAAACGTGTGAAAATAAAATATTTTAGAAGTTTTGAGCTCGGATTTAATTTGGCTTTTGGAATACCGGGGACCCAAGAAACAGTGAATTTTCACTTTTGCGAAGCTAAGACACAAATGACTTAAATGAGTTGAATTACGTTTTCCAAATGACTTCTTGTTAGTATTTCCGCTAGATGGTTTTTTATGTTGAATTTTGTGTGTTTGTGTTCTTTTTGGTTTTCCTTCATGATTTATGGTTTGTTTGGTTAGAGATCGACTAGGCTTTACTACTTTTTTTGAAAGTTGGGGAAAACTTTGTATGGTTCAGAAAACAAAGAAAGGATTTTCTTTTGACGCTTGGATTTAACTTGTTTTTTAACTTTTCTATGTTTGGCCTAAATCTCAACAACAATTTTTTTTTTTTTATTCAAACAACTTTTCACCTCCCAAGAATCTACGCTAACTCCAACAAAAACAAACACAAAAAATGTTTTCAAAACCAAACAAAACACAGCCGAAATGCAACAATGAGCTTAAAGGAGTTGAATTTTCTGTTTTCCACAGATCATACCATTTTATTGTCAGATATTTTGGAAACAGAAGAGAACAAGGCGGCAGGATTTTTCTTCTCTTTTCTTTTTTATATTTCTCAGCTCCAGAAATGGTAAATGTTGAAAAATTGGGACTCATGAGATTGCTTTCTATGAGTTTCCGAACCTTCGTGCTTTTCTCGGATGCAGACAAAGAAGCCGGATTATTTTGCATCCATTTGATATTGGTTGTTCTGTGGATTCACAGGTGATGCAAGTTTTTTGGATTTTGTTCTATGCTCTGTTTCCAAGCTTAATTTTTCAAAATTTTCACTTCATGCATATCGACCAACAACAAAATCAGGCATCACAGTTTATTGCTACCATTTCCATTATGTGCTAAGCTTTGTTGCACTTCTCATAGATTGGTGTTCTGATTCTGCGGTAAGATTGAATACGACAACAACAAATCAGCATCACATTTTCTTGCTACCATTTCCATTATGTGCCTAAGATTTTGTTGCACTTCTCATAAATTGGTCCCTATTCTGCGGTAAGATTGAATACTGTTTTGGTTGAGATTGCATGTGGCATGATATGTTTTCTTTGTTTTGTGTGAAGCTGCATGAAGCTATTATTGGTTTGCTTGCTACGTTTTTCTGATTGTGTGAAAGCTGTTTGATTGGAAATTGAACTACCTTGAAAGAAGAAAGATTTTGGTATATGATTCGAAATGAGAGATAACATTAAGATGCAATCAAATGACTCAAAGTAAACCTAACAGACATGATGTAGTGAAAGGGATACAGGGCCTTAGATTAAAACAGGTTCCTGTGCTTGGCCCCTCTTATCTAGGAGTCACGCTGTTGAGAAGGTGTATGTCTTATTTCAGATTCTCGATTCAAATCAGTGGCAATAGAGGGATATAGGGCCTTATACATGGTTGTAGTCAAACAGGTTCCTGTGCTTGGCCCCTCTTATCTAGGAGTCTTACAGTTATCGACAAGGTGTATGTCTTATTTCAGCTACTCAATTCAAACCAGTCACAATAGTTGATGGGAGTTAATCCCACCGGACTTCGTACTGATTCTAGGAGGTTTTTGACAAAATCAATAAGATCTTCTGTGTAACCAGAGCTTGTTTATGTTCAATACCGTGAAGAATCTGCAAATTGATAACCTGTTCAGTTTAACAAGGAAATTGGCTTCTTATGGCTTGTGAATTATATGTTTAGCCTACATAACACATAGAACTATGAATATTAAAATGCGTGATGAGAGTGTAAGGGAACATCAATCAGGAACTTGCTAACGCTTGATGGATTTGCAACCATGAGTAAGGACTAGAAATGGTTTTTCTCTGAAGAATTATCCAGAACACACTCCAAATATCTTCTTCTCAGGATTGTTCCCATTCCTAATTGGACATATTCTACACACTAATCTTGGTATTGATAGCATGAATAGAAGTTTGTGTTTCTCAAGCTGTTTCTTCCTCATAAGTCATGCTTGCACAGGTTGCTCTCCGATTTGCAGTGGATTTATTTAGTCGTTTTGTTGCAGGTTCTGATCTTATGGTTCCTTTGTGCTGTTCTTCTCCGACGTTCTAAACATGAGGAAAGAAAATCTGGTTCCTGCTAAGGTCAGTGAGCTTACTGCCCCATTAACACGCGCAAGAGCAGCTGCCTTACGTGCATCTGGACAGGTGCCCCCTTTGAAAGCTCCTATTCAACAAAACCAGAAGCGAACTTTCCAAGGAAATCAGAAAACTCCAGACTTGGATGAGAACAACAACAATGCTCCTAATGATGCATGTCTTCAGCAGAAGAGGAGGGCCGTGTTGAAGGATGTCACCAATATTTGCTGCAAATCCTCATATAGGAACTGCTTCAATGCTACTACAATTCAGGTGAATATCCAATTGTTGTTGATCTGTTGTCATTTTCTTGCCAATTTTCCAATGAATAAGTACAAAATTATGATAATTTGCTGAGTTTTCTGCTCAAATGTTAATGGATTTCAGATAGTTTCACACCCAAGAGATGGTATTGGCTTCAGCGGTCCATATAATCTCTTCAAACAGTCCTTTCACTTGAAAATGTAGAACACGCTGATAGATTTAGCGTGTAGGTTGATGCTTTTGCTGAAAGCTCTAATTTACTCAAGAATCTGAGTTTTGCTTCCTTTTGTGCCCTGAATATCAGACTAAGAACAGCAAGCTGACCAAAAAAGGTCAGAAAAAGGCTTGCAAAGTGGCGCCATCAGTTGTTCTAGAAGCCCCAGAGTTTCAAGCCGGTTTGAAAATGAAGATTCTTCAAGAAAGAGTGAGAATAGAACCTAAATCAGAAGAAGTTACAAGTGTGATTCTTGTAGAACGAAAGGCTCCTCTTCACTTAAGTTCCATAAGGGAGTTTGCCATAGATGATCATCAACTTAAATGGCAGAGTTCAGGAGCGTCTTCACAAACTCAAAGTCCTCCACGGAAAGGTTTATTGTCTCTTCCAATTTCTTATGTCCATCCATGATAGCCATTACATATATACGAATTCTTAACAACAACAAAATTTTGACAGAATGCAAGAAGAGATCCATGGAGGTGGAAGTCCTGTAGATTGATGTATTTCTGTTTTAAAGTGAGACCTATACATAAACTCCACTAGCATAATGAAGAAAATAGCGCTAGGATGAAGTATAAGTGAAACTCATGATATTGACTGGGAACTGCACTTGGAACTATACTCAAGCACTTGGTTCTAAATGGTGAGCTCAAAGTACTAAATAAGCTGTTAAGGATTATCCTGAGCTGATTTCACAAGTCAATGAGGGCGTTAGTTTCCCAACAATTCGGCACCTCAACATTTCGGCCCTTATTAAAAAATTATAAAATAATATTTTTTTCTCCATCAAATAATTCTTTTTTCATTATAATATTCACTCAAATCTTCTCTCTCTTCACTGTTTCCCAACTCCCACAAAATATCTTTATTTTTTCACCAACCCCAATACCCCAACATTTCCACCACCCCAAAATTTCCACAAACAAACACCACAAATATCTGTTTCATTTGTTTACTTCAGTAGGTAATTTGGTCTTACTAAATAGGAGCAGCCAATCAAAAAGTAGACCTAAAAAATACAGGCCATATATATGGTAAGAACAATTCAAATAAAAACTTAGAGCCCAACCAAGTAGAAATCCTCAAAGTTTATAGGTACACTTCCAACATTCATGGAAGTTTTATGGTAATATATGTTTTTCTCTCATTCCAAGGTCTCAAAGCAAGTGGAGACTCTTCTGAGATAACTCTACAGTTGAAGGAAAATAAATCATATACAGATTAATCTAATCTATAACTAGGACTAGAATTGGGTTGTAAACGTGATTTGATGAGAGGAAATTTGTGAACCTTTCTTCTCCTAATGTTTTGCATTTTGGCATACCGTTACTTATTATCTTGTAATCTTTATCATTCATTCTGCAGTCGAAATACTTGGTAGGAAAACTTTGTTAAGTGTGATCATTGCAGGGTCTGCTAGGACGATTTATTAGTGCTGCTTGCAAGCCTATTCTTTTGGTATACTAGATATGTCTCAAGTTATAGTTCCAGCAATTTAATTTTCATTGGGTTTGGTTTTCTCGTAGCTATTAATTATATTTAATAGACTTGGTGTATATGGGTTCGGGATGATGTCTGAATGAATTACAGGAATCATCAACTCCGAGGGGATAGTTAAAAGTGATAGTCATGTTTTCATATATAGCTGTCTGCTGCAATGTTGACATTTTTTTAAATGGTTGCGTCTGTAAAAGGTGGCCTTTCTGGGGATGTGATATCAAGCAATCCGGATATAGTTGACATTGACGGGGATTACAAAGAGCCTCAATTATGCAGTGTCTATGCTCCTGATATATATAGCAATTTACGTGTTGCTGAGGTCTGTGTTGTTGATACTTTTTTCCTAGTTGGTATGATGTGCAGATGGCCTTTTTGATCCATGCCTGTTTTATACATCATTAATGTGGTTAGGTAGCAATTATCTTCAACTAAGGAAGAAAATAAAACAAAGGCTTATCGTAGCTATCCACCTTGAACTATAGGACTATGCCTAATATCCACTTAAACCTATAATATTTACAATTTATGCTCTAATTCAAGACTGACATTTTTTTTTTGACAAGTAAGACTGACATTGAAATAAAATAAACAAATTTAATGGGCAGTTTGGGTGGTGTCTTTCCTTACTTTATCAAAATTAACATATTAGTGGATATTATGTTGAGCTGATTCACCCTATCAGATCCCCTAGTTTTTTGAATTTTGCTTTAATTTCAATGGCGGGTGGATATTGCAAATTGATATGGGATGACATTGTTAATTGCAATACTTTTTAGCTAGGATGGACTTTACAAATGACACTGTGCTTGGGATAGATATTTACAATTAACCTGAAGGGAAATATAAAAAGCAAATATATGACTTCCTAAAGCTAGGACAATATCATTACATACCTCAAATTAAAAGTAGGTAAGGCAGCTCAATATACATCTACTATACAGATTTCTGCTCATTTTCGTGGTTGGCCAGATGATGAAGAGTAGCCCTGGTGTTTACTTATGGTCTAGTCGTTTGTTTCTGTAGCTGAACCGGAGACCATATCCTAACTTCATGGAAACAATACAGCGAGATATTACTCAGAGCATGAGGGGAATTCTGGTTGATTGGCTTGTAGAGGTTAGCATTGTGTTGTTACCTGACTCAATTGTTTAATTTGGTCTGAGTACACATTCTTTTGTTTGCTTCACATCTCTAGGCTGCAGTTTCTGCAGCTATTGGTGATGACTTAGAGATCTTAAACTCAGGTGTAGGCTGTGGCATAGAAGGGTTCACTGGGTAGAAGCCATCAAGAGTTGACTTTTATTGATGATGACTTCTCTAGTTTATGTTTTATGGTCCCTTTGCCTCATGACCATCTTAACTTGAATGTCATCATTATTGTTGAAAAATGTAAAAATCGAGAACCAAATTTGCATTATCCACTGATTCCTGTCTGCTTTTTTTTTTTTAGGTTGCCTGTTAGTATGTCTATTTGTGTGGTTACATCCAGAAAGCCGCAACCATATGCCACTGATATTTTGATGGCTATTTGGAGCGTTCTTCCCCTTGCTTCATCAGATCCAAATGTTTCTATACTGTTTCACGTCAAAACAAAGTTACATAATTACCTCAGCCTGCCGTTACACCATGTAATTTTTAGTTATTTGGGTAACATGTCTAAGTCTCTTTTATGATCTCTCTCCTCCTTGAATTAGGACATTGTAGTGAAAATGATTTTCATTGTTTGGGTTATCACCACAGATTATGTCTTAATACTAATACTTTTCAACCTTTATGATTCTTGTGTTAATTAACCACATCAATACATCACCAAATAGAATGGGAAATTTGGTCTATACTTCACTGCATCTCATTTTGTTGTGTCAGAGATTGGTGCAAAGTCAGGCGGTTTCTGAAAAAAAATTGTCCATCTTGTTGATCTTGCTGCTGCTACAGTTGTTGTCGATATTGTTTTTGTAATGTTCTTAACATCCACCCTGCACAATTTGATTGTGTAGATTAATGTATAGAACTGACAAATAAGTTTTCCTCAAGAGTCTGCTTCAGTTTGACTAACTAGATATATTACCTGTTCCTGATTTATATGCCGTGTGACTAAAAATTGGTTTCAGGTATCCGAGGACTATAAGTTGGTGCCAGATACACTTTACCTCACAGTATATCTGATTGACTGCTTTCTGACTCAAAATTACACTGAAAGACAAAGACTTCAACTTGTTGGCATCACTTGCATGCTAATTGCCTCGTAAGCTCCTTCATCTATAATAGAGTTAACTGCATGATCACTCATATTCAAAATTGTAGGCTAGAATCTGAAACTATAATAGGATTGGAGCTTCTTCTTGGTGGTGGTAGTGTTAATAGTTTGAATGATGTTTATGAGGCTGACTAACAAGATATCTAGAAAAGGAAAATTATATGTATAAGGTGGTATTATATGGTCAATCAGTATTGCTTTGCAGTGATTTTAAACTTCCAAATTCCAGTGCTTTAAAATGACAGTTTCAGCTCATGGTATCTAATGAATGTGGTTTAAAGGAAGTATGAAGAAATTTGTTCACCACGTGTGGAAGACTTCTGCTTCATTACAGACAATGCATATACCAGAGAGGAGGTACGTCCTAATTCTTCTTATGGCTCATAGATTGCTTTACCCATTAAATGAGACAATGACAAGAACAACTCATAGATGATCTGACCGATCTTGTTCGATGCATGCTGGCAACTACAGAATAGTTAGTCTACCATCTAGAGATAATTTGTCTGTCTATTCAAATATGTCTAGAGCTAGGTTTGCAACACTATCAGTAGTAGTTCCCAACAAATTAAGTTCAGGGTGTCCTCTGGTTTTCTTTTCTCCCATGGTGATTAGTATTTCATCCCTATGTAAGTGATTTCCAGCTCATTGTTTGAAGACAATTATTCTCTTGATGCTGATATGCTGCAAGGCTTGAATTTTGCCACTATGGGTAAAGGCAGGAATAATGAAGGGGAGAAAAAGGGAAAATAGATTATGAGTTCCATTTTGGTTTGAACTTAAAATCAGTATCAAACTTCTCACCTGCCATATGTATAGCTTTTTGTTTTTCGTTAATAATATAGTTCTTGTGACACATTAGAAGTTGGATTCCATAAAGTGGAAATAATAGTAAACTCTGTGATTGAAATTCTACTGTACTCTTAGGTATGTGGAATATGTATCAGTGATGGGATGCTTGGTATCATTTACTTACAGGTTATAGAAATTACCTCCCTTGAGTAAAATGATGTGTTGGAAGGGAGTCACTCTAGAAACCCAAATTTAAGATGGACTTTTGTACTCATTTTAAGATATTCGTACGACTGTCCCTTTATTACCTGCCAAACTCTTTTTTGTTGCGCTCCTGAATAGAGTATTGGCAGGTACTGGAAATGGAGATCCGAATATTGAAGTATTTTGGCTTTCAACTATTTGCACCCACTGCAAAAACTTTTCTCAGGTTCCTCATCTTACCTGAGGTTGACATGATAATAGTTCCAGTTGTATTTTCAACTTCCTAATGCGCAAATTCATGTTTTCCAGGAGATTTCTTCGAGCAGCACAGGCATCTTTCAGGGTAATGTGGTTCATTTAAGTCATTGCTTAGCTGGGATTGGAGCATGCAATGCACCTCGGATTTTGAGTTTTAGAACAGTAAAACCTGACCTTTGACGTATCTAATTGAAAAGTTTGCAGACCCCTAGTCTTGAGATGGAGTACTTGGCCAACTATCTAGCTGAGCTAACACTTATTGACTACGGCTTCTTGAATTTCCTTCCTTCTGTCATAGCCGCATCAGCTGTATTTCTTGCCAGATGGACGTTAGATCAGTCAAACCACCCATGGGTTCGCAGTTTCTCCTTTCTTTATTTTATTTTTTACTTTCCTTTACAGTAAATTATGCACCGGAGAACTTACTTCATTTGTGCATCTGGCAGAATCCAACTCTAGAGCACTATACCTGTTACAAAGCATCACGTTTGAAAACCACAGTTGTTGCCATACGAGATTTACAGTTGAACAGCCATGGTTGTCCTTTGGTCTCTGTACGCATGAAGTATAGGCAACAGAAGGTAACAAATAGAACACAATAGGCGTATAATATATCATGACTGCTTTATTGTAGTTCCTTTGGACTTGCATTTTGAGCACTTGAGTATCATTCCCTGATCTTTAGGGGTCAGTTTAGAACACATATCTTTGGAAGTTCCTGAAGTTCTTTAATGAAATTTCTGGTGTAGCAGTTTAAATCTGTAGCCGCTTTGGCTTCTCCAAAACTGCTTGAGACACTATTCTGGGGATAAAATGGCTGTTGGATCTTTTCTCCATAACCGCTTGAGACACTATTTTGAAGATAAAACGGCTCTTGAATCTTTCCTGCAAGGGACTGCTAACAGCTACGTATATCTTAGAGATGGAAGTGTCATCTGGATTTGCCATTCCACGATGTTCTACATGATGTCGAATCTTAATCCTCATCTCCCTTGATATCATTCACGTCACTTTTTTGAATCTTTGTTTATAGCCTCTGTGGCCTTGGGATGGGTCCTTTAAAGCTGTTTTTTGTCAGGCTTGACCCAAGAGCCCTCTTAGGCTGAAATGATGTGTACCACGTTGTCAATTTTGCTCGGATTAAATAGCACGGGTTGAGCTGTAACCAAGAATTAGTTTGTTGTTAAGCTTGTAAAGTATGCAGGACCGCTAGCAAGTAGCTGAATTAATGTAACCATGGCAACCAAAGCCTCAATTCTATAAACTACCGTTTTGTTGTAATTGTATTCCATTCTCTACTTCTCTTGACTATCTTTCCTTTACCGCAACTTATTTCTCTGCTGCATATTCTTTATTGATGCGTTTTTGTTAAGAAAAATGCCTTTTGGAGTTTCCAAAAAATAAAAAAACATTTTAGTTTGGATGGTGGGGAGGGAAACTTCGGTTGTGTTTGACTGCCAAAATTTTAAAGTTAGGTATAGAAGTTAGTGAAAAAATAAAGAAAGAGAATGAAAAAATTAGTGAAAAAGTTGGTGAGAATTGATAAAAAAAAATAGGAGAAAGAAATTTTTGTAATGATGATAAAATTTTAGAAGGTCAATAATTTTGATTGTTGTACGCACTCTCATAATATATGATAAATTTTTCTGTCAACTTAAATCTAAATGACGATAATGTCCCTGAATCGAAGAAATATTTATAATGCAATATGTCAAATCTTTTTACAGTTAAAACAATAAGAAATAGAAATGAATTTAGTTTTTATATAATAATATTTTTCTGTAGTTACCTTGATGCAAGCTTTCGTCTGCGCTTCAATTTTGGATAAACAGGAATAAATAAAAATTTTGTAAATATGATAAAGTGTTTAACAATAGAAAAATTGTAGAAGTTCTTAAACTCGTAAATTTATAATAGAATTGAACAGCATACTTCTTAAACGCTTTTGTCTTTTCAACTGTACGGCTCATGTCTTTGGACTCTATGTGTGTGGTATTTTAGTACTTTCATTGAAACAAGATTTTAATCAGCATTTCGCTTATCTCCGGTGCTGCTTTCAGAACACAAACACAGAGAGAGAGAGAGAGAGAGAGAGAGAGGAGAGAGACGGCCATGAGCATGGCGGCTTCGAATATCTTATCTCACCCGTGGTCATCCACCGGTTCGCTCTGTGTATATTATTTTAATAATCACGATGATTATAATATAAGCAAGTGTAAAATACATTCTTTATCTCGTTCTTCTCACTTCTCTGTTCTCTGTTCTCTATGTCCTCCAACCAAATTAAGCCACACAGCTTCAAGGCTTTCTCAAATGCCGACCCACTCCTCAAAGTCAGGTACTTTTTCTCGATTCTGATTCGAATTTTTATATTTTTGCAGCTCGTCATGTTTACGTAAGAACTCTGTTTAGTTGCTGAGGAAAGTATGGGAAAACATGAGAAGATATACTGAAAATGTGAGTCATATGCCTTCTGTTCTAATACAAAAAAGTGCAGATTTGTTGTTGCGCATGGCATGTCCAGGACCACTGCCTCCATCAGTTGGCAATGTTCTCATGCCATGTTGGGTTAATTTTTCATTGTGGGTTCTCCGTTGGTGGATTTTTCATGACCATTACTTTAAATCACGGAAAACGGAAAGAACAAAATTTGCAAATTGGGGTTTCTATTCGATAAATTTAAGTCCTGTGTTTGTCCGTTTAGGGTATTTAAATTTTAGTGCTGGCGGAGAGGGTGGAGGAGGCATGTCCATTTCTCAACTTCTGTTTGCTGATGACACCTCAATCTTGTGTGGGGCAGGGGTGAGTCATTTTCGTAATCTCAGATGTTTCTTTGAGGCGGTGTCGGGGTTGAAAGTTAACCTTTCAAAAAGAGAAGTTATTTCGGTTGGGGGTGTGGGCAACGTTTAGGAGTTGGCTGCTATTTTGGGTTGCAGAGTTTTGTCTTTGCCTACCACCTATCTTGGGTTACCGTTGGGAGCGCGTTTTAAAAGCAGGCATATTTGGGATGGCATTATCGAAAGAATTGAAAGAAGGTTGGCAGGTTGGAAACGCAGCTATCTTTCGAAGGGTGGTAGACTCACGTTGATCAAGTCTACACTCTTTAGTCTCCCAACCTATTTTCTGTCTCTCTTTCCTATCCCTATTGGGGTTGCCAAAAGATTGGAGAAGTTCCGAAGGAAATTTTTGTGGGAGAGTGATTGAATTGAGCACAAGTTTCATCTTGTCAAATGGGAGAGGGTTTGTTCTCCAATTAGTAGTGGAGGGTTGGGCTTAAGGAGACTCCATTTGTTCAATAGAGCATTGTTAGGGAAGTGGTTGTGACGTTTCGCCTTAGAGAGGGATAGTTTGTGGAGGCTGTCATTGAGGATAAGTATGGCAGTGTTTCGGGTGGTTGGAGAACCAGCGAGATCCATGGCTCTTATGGTGTGAGCCTGTGGAAGCACATTAGCAATGGTTGGACCTTCTTTTGTGGGAACATCCGTTATGTGGTGGGTTGTGGTCTTAGAGTTAGGTTCTGGCATGATCTTTGGTATGGAGAGAGGCCCCTGAAGCTTGCTTTCCCTCTTTTGTTCTCCCTTGCTAGGTGCAAGGATGTTATGGTGGCAGATTGTTTGGAGAGGGGTTCCGGTTATGAGGTGTGGAATATTCAGTTTGCTAGAACCACCAATGATTGGGAGATTGAAGACTTTTCTACTTTCTACTCCCTGCTTTACTCTATAGTCCTTAGGAGAAGGGAAGAAGATAAAATGCTTTGGCAGGGTGCTAAGAATGGGGTCTTTTTCGGTAAAGTCGCTGTATGTGCTTGTTGTTAGGGGCTCGGGCTCGGTCTTTCCGTGGAGGCAGATTTGGAGGACCGCTGTCCCGCCTTGAGTTTCGTTCTTTGTGTGGGAGGCGGCTCATGGGAAGGTCTTGACCTTTGACAACTTAAGGAGGAGGGGCCTATGCTGATTAACTGGTGCTTTCTATGCAAAGGAGATGTGGAATTAGTGGATCATGTGCTTATCCACTGCTTGGTAGCTAGAGAGTTGTGGGTGCATGTGCTTAGTATCATTAACTATCCTTGGTGATGCCTAAGAGGGTGGGTGAGGTGTTGGAAGAGGAAGTTCGACAACCTTATGGCGCTGGCTGTGTGGAAAATGATACCATTATGCATTTGGTGGAACTCATGGAGGGAGAGGAATGGAAGATGCTTTGAAGATTCGGGGCTGTCCTTAGATTGTTTGAAGGGCAAAATGATGCGGACTTTGTTTTTGTGGGCTAATAGGGTGTTGGGTTCTCCTTTTTTAGACTAAAGTGATATTATTAGTTTTCTAGCTTGTTTATTGTAGATGGTTCATTACAGCCCTTTATACTGTTCTGTCACCTTTTTCTTTTAATGAAGCATTCCTTACTTATCAAAAAAAAAAAAAATGCTGGAATTGATTTTTAGCTTTGGCATACTAATCTACAATTTAATGTAATTGACATAGAGAGTGAACAACTTCACCGAATCAGGTATTTTGATAAGTGTTGTGGCGATGAGAAGTGTTAGTCCCTGCAATAATGTCTAGTGCACTGTACTACACCTATGTGGTATTTTGACTCCATAACCATCGATTCTTTCTACAGGCACTGGATACTCATGGATGCAAGATGATTCCATGAGTTCAAATGCTGCTGCCAGCACGAATTGCAGGCAGGGCCCATTGTATTCTGTGTTTCCCACGCAACCTGCAGCAGTTTCCTCAGTGCAGGACCTTTTCGAATTCATATGCTCAGGTCCTTTGCTAAACAAGTTGGACCAGACCCCTGAAAAAGTGGTCGAGTCCATTGACAAATGGTTAGCATATGGATTGCACCTTTGTCGATTATTTCAGCTCAACGAATTGTACCTGACAGTTCCTCAGAAAGCAAGGTTTTATCACTACTATGTACCAGTGTTTTTATGGTGTGAGGATCAGATTTCTCAGCACAGATCCATGTTCAAAGATGGAGAAGATGTCCCTCCTTTAGTGGTATATATTATCTTACTTTGTCAATATGTTCCTTTTCTTCTTTCTATAACTTAAATTATTCACTGTGTCCATTGGTTGCATCTTTGTAAGAAAGCCCCATATGTGGTTGACCAAAAAGAATAATGCAAACCATCTCATGTGGGGGGCATGTTCTCTGTGGTGCAGATTGGTTTTAGTGCACCACAAGGTTGTGGTAAGACTACACTTGTCTTTGCTCTTGAATATCTTTTCCGAGTTACAGGCAGGTAGGTTGCAGTTGTTTCAGATCCTTTAATTGAACAGTTGATTTTCAAGTTCTGTTGGGGATAGAAAAATGAGATTGCTGAGATGCATTTACAAATCTCAGGAAGTCTGCCACATTATCCATTGATGACTTCTATTTGACGGCAGAAGAGCAGGTTATATCTAACGGAGTTTTTTGCTCTTTCTTCTTATTATTTATGTTTTCCTCTTCTGATGCAATACTTTACCTACCGTAGGCTAAACTGAGAGAAGAAAATCCAGGAAATACACTATTGGAGGTAGCAATCAACTTAATCTGCAACTAGTTCTCAATGTAGAAGAGTAGCTCCGTGCGACAGATCCAAGAACTGTAAATTATTTCTCATAGGTTTTTTTTTTTTTCTTCCTTACCTTTTTCCTTCTTGGGTTTACAGTTTCGTGGAAATGCCGGCAGCCATGATCTTCCATTCTCTATTGAAACACTCACGGCTCTTACCAATTTGACTAAAGAAGGTGAGTCTCCCTCACTTACTTTCCGTTGTATTTGACGATTGTGTACTTACTAATTTATTTTCATCTGAAGCATCCAGGTATGAAGATGAAACTACCACGATATGATAAAGTAAGCATACACATCTATGAACATAGGTTGGTACTTCTCAATCAGCTTTTAGATTCTGAAGTTGCTTATTTTGACTTATTTCCACGTCCAGTCTGCATATAGTGGGAGAGGAGATAGAGATGATCCTTCAAAATGGCCAGAGATTGAAGGCCCATTAACGGTAAGAGGATGCAGTCTAGAGCTGTGTGGGCTCAGGTTGGATAGAATTTAGGCTGGTATACAACTTAAGATATTATAGTCCTTCCTGATTGTGACTTGATTTTGCACAACAAAAAATTGCTCTGAGATTATTTGTAAGTTTAATTAAAACATAATTAAAGGGTTTGGATCTACCTAACAAGCACCTGTAGTTTCAGTTGGCATTTTCCCTCTCCTTTTTGTTGGAAATTGTGGAATTCTCTTGCAACCTGCGGTTGATGTGTTTTGGACGGTCATTTAGGTTATTCTGTTCGAAGGTTGGATGCTTGGTTTTAAACCCCTTCCAATGGAAGTTGTAAAAGCTGTTGATCCACAGGTTAGATTTATGCCCTCAGACGTTGTTCTGAAAGTTGGTTTTATAGCTCAAAATTTAAGCTTTATTTTACAGCTAGAGACGGTAAATAGGAATCTTGAAGCGTATTATGACACATGGGACAAGTTCATAAAGTCATGGATAGTCATCAAGATTAATGACCCCAGTTGTGTCTACCAGTGGCGTTTGCAGGTTGGACGACATAGTACCATCCTCCCTTGACCAATACAAATTCTATTTCTCTTTTGGACTTTCTATGCCATAAAACTATGTTTTAACTAGTGTCTGGTGATATTGCAGGCAGAGATCGCGATGAGAGAGGCAGGCAAACCTGGCATGTCAGATGAGGAGGTATTCTCCTTGACGTATATTTTGTGTTGTTACAATTCTTCTGTACTTGCAGTAGGTTGTAATTAGTGTCTGAAATGGAGTTAGTCTCTTTTATATTTCTTCTGTACCTGCAGTAGGCTCTAATTAATATCTGAATGGGGTGATTCTTGGGGCTATTTTGTAGGTGAAAGATTTTGTTTCACGCTACCTGCCTGCATACAAGGCTTACCTTCCCACTCTTTACTCGGAGGGACCAAATGGTTCGGACCCAAAGCATCTCCTTGTCATCGAAATCGATGAAGGAAGGAATCCCATCCTAGGTAACTAGATAGAAGGTTTTAGTGTAGGCCCATTTTGCAATCTTGAATATGTAATTCAATGGGCATTTGGTATTCAGAAAATACCATCAGTGAGTGAAAATCGTTGAAAACGAAAGATTTGGAGTGGATTCGTCCAATAAGATCAAATTTTTTGCCATGTCACAACTCTCTGGTTTTACCCTGGGAGGATATCATGATGGTGCATACGGTAAGACGTACATGTGATAGCGTATGGCCAAAATCCAGAGTATTACAAAGGCTTCCAAGATAATTGTGGAAGATATTGTCCTGATCTACATGGAGTGACCTAGTCATAAAATTGTTAACCGTTTGTATATATGGATATGGTTGCTTATTTGTATAAACATATACGCGTGGAGCATATATGCAATGGCGGGGGTAAAGTTGAGCCGGTTGAGCTGTCAGAGCTTCTACGAAGAAAAGCGAGGAAACTGAGTGAGAAAGATACAAGTGATTATTTTCTTCCTGTGGTGCTATGGTATGACCCAGATAGGAAAAAAAATAGCAGGCACAAGGCAAAAAAGAGCCACGGACTAGATTCCTGCTTCCAAATTGGGAGGGAGATCATTTTCATACCAATGAATGGACGAATTACAAGCACAATTTCTGGTACAAGAAAGGCTGCACACTGTTTCCTTCAACGTACGTGACAGACAAGAAGGCACCTTACACCAGGTGAATGGTATTTCACCCAATTACCATAAAAGCACACAAACTAACTCGCTCCCATATCAATTCAATACAAGGATAATCTAGAACATCTTCTTTTGCATGTCGTATTCTAGCAACAGCAGCAGATGCTCTCCAAGCAGCACTCGCAACTCTCGAAGCAGCAGAAGCAGCAACACAATGTGAACAAACTGTATCAGAACAACACCAGCGTTAGTTCCATTCTATATATATAGCAGGGAAAAACACTCGGAACCAACAAAAGGAAGAAAAGGGTGTGGAGTCTAAAGATATGCGAACCAAGCATAGAGGCATCCTTTCTCGTCACGGCGTTTTTGGACGTGATCATAGTATGACATCTCTTGTTGTGGCGGTGCACCGTCCATTTTTTTTCCTCTCTGTGTTCTGTCTGGTTGAAGAAGATGAAAGACACTTGGGCAGAGCTTTTTACACTAAATTATATAGGCAGAAGAGCGACGGCTTAGATTAAAGTTTGACAGCTTCTTTAATTGTGCTAATCCGGAAAAACCTCTCTGTTTCTATCCACTTATTGTGGTAGGTAGTTGGGCTCCCCTCTTCATTATAGAAGAAGTGACGGATCCAACCCATTGTAGGGCAGGTGAGTCCCTCTTCTTGTCCATAGTTGTCACGGACGTGGACAGGTCCAGCTATGAGAAACATACATATGGAAACCAACCACATGCAATCAATAACAATCCACTAAAGTCTAAAGTCGAGATCTGTTCCAATCAGTAATCAAACTTCAGCCCTACTTTAGACGTCTTGTTAGAATTCTGGTATAATGGCAAAACTAATGACACGCTTCACTCTTGCAGAAACAAACAATTTCTCATAGAGCTTCCTATTAGTCACTCTTTAGCTCACCCCAGGTTACGCCATTGTTCGAGAAGATCTTGGTTACTGTGTGGATTAGGCGGAAGGTGCAGATTCAAGTCTCTACGAAAATTATAACCGAAATGAAAGTGGAGATCCGTGAGCTACGCCTCGCTAGTTCTTCCAAAAAAATTTGTTGTATTAAGCTTCTACTGTGTGATCCATGCCAGGTCAATCCGAGCCTAGTGAACACAAGGGTGCAACAGATTCGTTATCCAAAAAAAAAAGTCACTCCTTAATGAACATTTCATGTCACATTAATTTGCATCGATCCTCCCTTAGTCAACCTCTGAGGCAAGGGAATGGAGGCAACAGCCTGAGGTTTTACTGGCAAACATAAACTCTTACCCTACAGTCCCAGACAACCACATGCAACAGGGCAGTCTGGGCTTTCAGATTGCTTGTATTCCTGTTGGGCGGGATGGAGTTAAATGCACCAGCAGGGTCATTGACAATGACACCTTGTACGTGCGGTGGTAAAACAACCGCAGACTAGTTTCGTAGCTTTCAATTGAGCGGCAGGCCTGACAGAAAAGCCCACGTTTAATAGCAGGTCTGACTTCGCGATAAAAGAGCTTCGAAGACCCAAACTAATTAACTCTATCCCCCGTCCCCCCCCCCCCCCCCAAAAAAAAAACCTTCTAGAATTTGCGCCGTCCGTATTGGCAATTTCGGTGGATCAATTGAGGTTGCAGGTTTGAGCGCAATAAGCATTCTAAAGAAATGGTTGATTTCCCAAATTAGATTGGACTCGTAAAGAAAAATTAAAGAAAACAACAAAGCAAGATCTGGATTCGCTATATGTGCTTCATTATTGCTACATGGATCTCTAAAAGCAGAGCATAAATCATGGAATGCCATCTGATCCCAACGTGCATGCCTAGCTGCATGAGATAATTCTTTTCTTCGTTTCTCAACTACTCCTAAATGCAATTTTGCTCATTAATTCGCGAATGGAGAGCTGAGTTTCATGTGGATCCGAATCGCATTAGCTATTTTGAAACAAAACTCTCATGTTGAGTACTAAATCGAATATAATTAGAAGTTTGTCGAAGTGTTACAATCCAATTAGTCTCTCTACGACAAGTTTAACCAAACACATATGGGGACCAAAATATGCCTACAAAATACAAATATAACTAGCTAGCACAGTAGCACTACGAATATGCAACCTGTATGGATACAGGCCGGCGAGTCTCTTATTTATATTAACTTTTTCTATCTAACCAAAACTCTTTCTCCAACCCAAAGGAGACTTATATGACAAAGGGAATAAAAAAAAAAAGGCTCTGTACAGCAATCACGTCGCTTCAAGGATCGTTATCAAAGCCTTCTTCTAAGTTGTGCTTGCACATCGTTGAGGAGTCCTAGGAGCTGCGTCAAAAAATCCCAGAAGAATATAGATGAGAAAATGAATCTGGCGTGGAATATTGGCTGTCTTAAAGCGTTACATTAGACAGAAAACGGATAGCCCCAAGCACGCAATGAAAGATTTACCTAACCCCATTGCCTCTGAGCTTTTCATCAATCTTACCCGCTTGCATGACTCAACAAACATTCTGGAAATAAATGGGGGGGGGGGGTTGGGGGGAGATTAGTCATACAGAACGGATAGGGTTCATCAAGTATTCCAGATCGATGTTGATCTACAAAGTATGGTTGGAAATTAAACTTACTTCCAAGCACGTCTCCAACTAACATCCAATCACCGTCTTTGTCCTCATAAGTCGGTACATACTCCAACCCATTTGCGGTGTCCGTAATTGGCTCTTTCTCATTCAAACAATTACCTATAGCAAAAGTGAACCACCAGAAAACCAAATTTAGACCTAAACTACCAAAAGAAAAATACTTTATGTGCGCGGAAAGTATACACAGAGAGAAATACAGATCGGGAATACGTACGAATAGGGAAGCAGGACGAACAAGTTCTCTAAGACACTCAATAGCTGCTGATAGCTATTGTACATCTCAAGATCAACTTTTCGGAGATAAGGAGCTCCATCCGCTGCCACCTTTACGAACTTTCCGCTCTTCATCACGTTCTTCCTAAATGCTCTCACCGGTGGCCACCCACTAGCTGCGCCCTGAAAATCAATATGCGTGGAAAAGTTTTCAGGAATTATCCTGACAAAAACAACAGCGTATAAAGTTCTAACCTATCATGCAAGGTATGTCTAACTATTACCCTAGAAGAGAAATAAAAGAGGCGCCCGGGGGGGGGGGGGGGTAGGTTTTTCCGAAAGACAAACAAACGTCATCTTTGTAAATGAGGAACAATAATAGTTCTAACTTCTTTCTGAAAGAAGATTTAATGAGTTTCTAACACCTGATATAGCACGCATAGATAAGCCATAGAAATAAAAGATGAGCTTTCTGAATCTAGAGTGAAATATCCTACTTTGCTGCCGGAGGTTTTGCCACATCCAAGCCATCGCTTTCTGACTTCTGACGAACTTTTTCGTGACACTCATCGTTTGATCTACCGAGGTTAAGATCAACCGTCTGCGAAAATCCACGTTTCATGCCCGCCTTCGCTCCGACCTCTATTGCCCCGGAACGTGTCTCGCCCGGCATCCGCAAGCTCAGTTCGGTCTCCTTGAAATTCAATCCCGTGGCATCGGATTCCAGCAAGTGTCTCCCATTTTCCGGCGACATTTTCTCAATAGCACCACACGCTCTACCCTTGATGATGGATGATTCTCCTTGCTCTTTTCTCACCTTTCTGACTCTTTTGCTAAAGATTGTTACCCAAACTTGTATGTTCCCAAACGTTTTTGGCTCTCTGCTCTGTATAATGTTCAGTTTTTTTAAGCGTGTGCCCTTTGTATAATATATATAGAGAGAAGATTCAGGTGGCAAAGTGATTGGACCAGCCCCGGACGGACACGTTTCGTTTAGCAATGGTGTTTTCCGTCCTTTTTGGTGACTGTATATGACGGAAGCTTTTGCGTGTGAGATTTCGCTGCTTCGGAGTTTGGGCCCTCGGTCAGACTCTAGTACAGTTAATTTTTTATTTCAGGGATCTTCTTTTGCAAAATTATTATAAAATATAATAAGATTTAATAAAATTTTAAAAATTTATATTTTTAATACAATTCTAACAAATTTTCACGCAAATTACAATATCTTTTAAAAAAAAATTATAATAAATATTATCTCTATATATATTTATCTAATTTTAATATTTTTATTAAACAATTACATCAAATTATTTTATCTTTATAATTTTTTACAAATTTTAATAAAAATTAAAAATTTTAAAAAATTTTCATCCATTTTTAAAGAAAAATTTTATAAAATTTGAATCTACATAAATATTTACAATTTTATTAAAATCTTAAAAATCTTACAATTTTTTACAAAACAAAGATCTTGATTTTGTTTTCTTCCCCCCCAGGAGGTCTTAATACTTGTGAAGTGCCAATATGTTCATGTATCGGATTATAATATTGATCTAATAAGATCGTGTTAAACAAATAACCGAACAAAATAATTCCTTTTGAATAAAAATAATTCAAGCACCTCTTTCTTTTCTTTATTTTTCTTGTTTTGATTTTTCTGTAAGAGCAAAGCTGATTACGTAATCTTCATGAATATCTTTTTTTTTTTTTTATCTATATTGATGGAAAAGCAACATATTTAAATAATTTATGATCATATAAATTCAAATTATTTTAGATAAATGTTTGCCATATATAAATGTGGATTAATCAATTATGTATTGTATTGTGCTAGCATTATATCCTAAATAAAGTCATGTTGAACATTGACTAATGTGAAAAATATGTTTATATTTCTTGTTCTAAATTTGAGCGTTATGGACAACTAATGAGAAGCTTAACGAGGAAAAATATAACTAAGAAAATAAAGAAAAATCCTTGGGAGGGAAAAAATTGGATCTCAGAAGCTGATGGCCCCACTCTGTAAGTGACCCGATACATGGGCCCACAGCTGGAGATGGAATCTCTGTGACTACACCGAGAAGCAACTCTTGTGCCCGTGCGTGGAAGGTGAGGCGAAGCGGGACAAGCAGAAA
Organism: Morella rubra; assembly: GCA_003952965.2. Lineage (NCBI taxonomy): Eukaryota > Viridiplantae > Streptophyta > Magnoliopsida > Fagales > Myricaceae > Morella > Morella rubra. The sequence goes on along the minus strand of CM025851.1, from coordinate 7,508,472 downwards.
AAGAAAGTCGGGGCGCATGGGACCCACATGTCCCCCCGTCCTCCAAGTTCAAGTCAACTTTACGCGAGTCCATGTGACACGCCTTATGAAATTCAGACGTGGGGCCCCTCAACGACAGCCATGTGATCTTGTTGGCTTGTCGGCTAGGTGTCGCTTTCTCATATCTCCCGCTCTGCTTTTTGATCCACCGGCATGTGGCGGCTCTTTGCTGGTTTCCGACCGCAGCTGTGCGACACGTATTCGCTCTAATCGAGTTAATCTTACGTCATTCACCGGCAGTTTCGGGTCCTCGTGTCTTTGAGTTTCGCCTGTGACCTGTCTGACTTTAATAATTGCATTTCGAGTGCCTTTTTTTTTTTTTGGGTGAGCTCGGGTCCTGTGCTTTCCCCATACCTCTCACGTGTGGTGGATGATCCACCGCGTCGTAGAGGGGACAAGACGCCAAAACATTTTTAAGCATAAAATTAAATTTGCCTAGTAATAATCAACATATCATATATAATATGTATATATTTATTCTAACTATCAAAATATATTGTTTTGCATTTTAAACCGACATGATGGTATATTCCATTTCTTTTGGACTTCATGCTATATTTTTGCAGTTCTAACTGTTAGGATAAAGCAATAAATATGATAAATTAGTTCTAAAAAAATTTATTCACCTGGAGAAACTTGTTTTTTTTCCTTTTATAATGAAAAAAGAGTAATATAGAGAGATTCAAAAGTAAGCATAATAGTTTTAGAACGGGGTATTTTAATATTTTTTAAAATTGTTCAAAAGAATGAGAGAAAGAAATTGTTTGGTTTAGTAGTATTTTAAAAAAAATTTATATTTTAAAAATTTTTAAGTATTATTAATTTTATTAATATGTATGTTGTAATTATTTTTAGATAATATGTATTTGAGATTCAAAAAATTTAAAAACCAACGGCCCCTTTAGGGAGCTAACACAGCCCATAGACGTAATCCCTCGGGATTTCCCCCTTTAACCCAAAAAGAGGGGGCAGCAAATACCACTCGATGGTGCTGGTTTCCTGTGTCGGTAAGGAACTTTCCCACTTTGCAAACTGTTGTCGTGTCGATCAAGGTCAATTTGCATGAACAAGACGCGATCTATCACTAGTTAGCCAAAGTTGTGCAACACAAGACATTGTCCCCAGATATCTTATTAATAGTTTTTATAATTTTCTGTCTCGCGACTTTATAAATTTGCAAAATTTTAAAAATAGATAGATTTTATTATTTAAATTATATTTTATAATAAATAGATATAATATGAAATTTCATTTAAACTACAGTCATCTATCTTAGATTATGTTGGAGTGTTAAAATTTTAGATAAGTTATTGAAATTAATAAAAATAAGTAAAGAAAAATAATTTGAAAGAATTTTTTTATATTTATTATAATAAAAAATAATAATTTAATAAATATATATTATATTATAATTAATTAATTATATTAAAATTTTAATAAACAAACGTACTTATGTTGTTCGGAAAACAAAATGGTAAAAATCCTGATCCAGCAAAATGAATGGTCTAAAATTACACATGCTCGCTTGTGTCTCATCCTGCACTGTTACTTCCTTGATTTGATAAGACAGGTAAATTTCCAATTGGCCGGAATCATTCCTATTTGTTCATAGAGGGCAATCAATGAGCTGCTTTGAATAAGAATACACGGGACTTTTTTTCTCACTAACGTCTCATTCCAGACGCAGCTAACCATCATTTCACTACAAAAAGTGTGGGACACACTACGCTGTTTCTGAAGGAATCTTGTAACAAACGAATATATTTTACCAGAAATTGTGACGCCCACAAATTTGAAATACTCGTGGGCTAGCTTTAGCAACTAGCAAGAAACTTCAGTCTTCTTTGGAATCATTAGGGTTTAGATAGTAGACATATATAATTAATATATGCCCTTGTGCATTTTAGACTTTTGACGAAGATATTCCAAATTAGTCCGGCAACAAGGCATGTGTCCCTCACTATTACCTTGTAAATTAAACAGGATCCGAGAATCCCTTATTTTCTCACTGGTGGGCATTTTGTCTCCCAAAGCGCGGACGCCGATCTGAAAGTAGGAACACTGAGAGCTTCACATCTATGACCTTTTTTCCCCCCCTAGACCTTCTAGATTATATGACAGCTAGGGTTTTAGTTTATGCTGATCTTCTGTGAATAAGTGATCTTCCGGATGCACGATTTTTCAACAGGTGGTTTCCATTGTTTTGCATCTGCTTTGCTGATCCCCCCTCTCATTGGGTCAAATTAAGGGTATGTTCCGTAACGATAAGAAATTGCGATTCAAATTCAAGAAGCGGACAAATACTGCATGCGTTGCAAGAGACTGCGAGACCAAAGCTGTGGGCGTTGGCTTCCAGTCGTTGTCTTCTTTCTACGCTTAATTAATTACGGATTAATTATGTAATACACTAAGTTGACCTGATTCAACGAATTGATCAGGAGTCCAAAATGAGCGCCTCTATATATATCCCTTTTATATTGTTGAGAGTAATAGATCCATTGCTTCTAACCACGTTCAATATTGTCGGGCAATTTCTTTGGGGATCTGATACGTCATTGAATATTCCTAACCAACGATCTGACTCGATACAATGGTAGGTTTGTTAGTTAGGTTTTCCAATACCGAAGCATATGAGAATACAGATTAGATTCTGTACCAGAACTGCTTAAGTATACTAGAGCTCGATGTTTATGGGTTAATCATGTGCATGCTTACACGACGTCCATACAGTTCCTGCAATAATATTATGCGCTAACAACATGAGAACATGGGGTTTTTTACCCATAAATTTTCTCCTCTTATTCTCTGATCATAAAGTATTAACCTTGATCTTATGTCCAGATTAAGTCCCCAGTTAACAAGGTCTTCAGTCCCGACATATATATATATATATATAATACAACCAAGAGACTTTCATCCCTAGCTAGCTAGTGATACCAAAAGAATCTGAATCGCAGTACCTTTTCTCGAGTTTTAGGCATATATTAAACCTATGTGAGAAAAAATAAAAGAGAAACAAAGTATATATAATTAAATCAAGGGTTAATCACAATTTCTCCTCTTAAGCTACGACTCAATTCTCAAATACCCCACAAACTATATTTCTCGTTCCGATTTTATCACTCAACCGACTTGAGCTATTATGTCGAATGGTTTCTATTCCACATAACGAACACACGATCCTCTCCTTACGTAAAAAGATAAATTTACCCTCGTTTGAGTCCTCTCTAACCTTCTACTATGCTTCTAGTAATTCGTACACCCAAAAAATAATATGCAGTTAGCTGATTTTTTTATTTAAAAATAAAAAGATAGACTCACTTTAGAATTGAGCTGGTCAAATTTATCTTTTCAAGTAAGGAGAAGGTCACATGCGCTTCACGTGATACGAAAATCATTCGACATAACAACTCTAGCATGTTGGGGGATGAAATTGCAATAAGAAGTATAGTTTATAAGATGGAGTTGTAACGAGTTAAATTTTATGGGATATTTGAAAATTTGGTGGTAATTTGAGGCCAAAGAAAAATTGTAATTAACCCTTAAACCAGTTAGCTAATGAGAGTATTAAAAAACTCAAAATTAAGAACAAAACAAAATAATACATAGTTAAGCACAGAAGATCAATGCATAAAGAAAAATGCCTCTTAATCTATCTAGGGTCTTATCCAAATTATACATAACCAGCATCGATTAAACAGTAAACATGCAGGAAAATCTGGGTAAATTCTTTCACGAGCCATTACTTAGTCACGTCCTTCATAGGTCCTTTGGGGAAACTCTAGCTTCTGGTGCAGTCCAAATCCCTTCGCCTCTGACCTCTTCATGATCCTTAATCTGTTGCACGATTTAAGAAACATTCTGCGAACGACAAGAGCATGAATTAATATCAATAAGTTGTACGTGATCGGCATAATTTGCACTCAATGACATTTCGGATCCTTGTGGATTCCGATGAATTAAGATACAATTTTTGTACACAAGCAATATAATATATAACTAGTTTGGCACAAGAAGCTAGCCTTCTAGCTTCCAATGATGCTGGGAGTGGGTTGTCTAGCTAGCTGAACAGGGTATGGTCGTGAAGGATCCTTATTGTCAACGACACAACGCCATTTTCAGAATTTCACTCATTTGGGTAGCACGTGGTCCACGATAAATGATGATCGTGTTGACGTGCAAAAACTGCAGAGCAAAATTTGTACGACCATATGTTCTCTCTATTGATCGGAAAAATGGACTCCGTGTTATTTCTACGGAATACCAACAAGAATGACCGTAATCAGCATGCCGCTTTTATGGACCAAAGAAAGAGTTGCCGTATCTACAGTCTATTTTTAGAGTATTTTAGCACTGATGGCTGATTAATGATGCCGGATTATTATGGGATTGACAGTGCATAATATCATGATTAATACACAAACTTTCTCATGATCAATCCGGTTGCAACTCTGATCTAATTCAATTCGCGCGGCAGTTAGTTTCAACAATATTAAAAAAGAACAAGGGGGCTTTAACTCCCCCCGCCCCACTTTTCTAGAAACCTTTGCTCAGTACGACCATGGTGAACAAGGAAAACTGAGCGAATTATAATAACCTGATCATCTCCCCCATCCCAACTTGAGTCGACATTTGACTCATAAGTAACGCGGCTACTACTCCCATACGCCAGACGAAAATGAAAAGGAGATGCACCAAAAGAAAATAGCATCGGAAGCAAAAAGAGAGGCATATCCCCAGAAATTGATGTAATTAAAGAGAATGTTTAACTAGGGTTTTGAGGAGGAAATCAAGAATACGTCGGTGGGATGCCGAATCGTTACTGGCCTAATGGAAGTTCGAAGATGGGTTAAGTATGACTATTAAGTCCTTTGCTAATCACCCAAAGTTTAACGGAAACCCTATTGACGTACAAGTACAATCCACCTCTAGGCCTAGCACAATCCCTCACAGAGCGTGTGGTGAAAGGTCTTATGTACAGCTCTCTCTTTGTCATAAAGGATGTTTGAGTTTTCATTGACACCATCCCAAACTAGATGACGGGTTTAAAAAATAGAAACATATAATATTCTATACTTTTAAGTTTTCATATTATCATAACTTTAAACTCACAGCTTTCCAAAATCTGAATTCTTATTTTTTACGAATTTTAGCCTACTTTGATACATCTAGGAAAAATTGGGGAGTATTTTGCTTCATATAATACGTATATATACTGTATACCGGGTGAAATTTCATCCAATTTTTGAGACAAATTAATAAGAAAACAATACAGAGACAACGAGTGTTATAGATTATAATGTTCTCAGTTTATAGCAGATTAATGTTTCGTACGAATAATTTATGTATTATGTTTGCATATAAAATGTACTAAATTATAAGTTGGAGACACTTACTCCCAGGGGACATCTCCCACTAGCATCCAGTCTCCCTCTTTGTCTTCGTAAATGGGAACTTGTTCCGAACTGTCTGCGCCGACCTTCAACGCCTCGCCTGTCAAGAGAGATAGAGCTGCAGCGTTTAATGTCGTCTTCTTTTTCTTTTACAGTAATTTCTATTGTTATTTGTTTATTTTGATTTACTTATAACAATTCAGGCAGTTATACGGCACAGGGAAAGATTTTATTTGTTTTATTTCTATTGTTTTATGGGAGTTTTTTTTTTCACATCTGAAATTAAAAACATTTGCATTTTACTCGTTACATATATATAGGTTTTGGGAGAGATTTAGTTCACAACTAATTAACTATCTATTTTAGACATTTTCAGTTGACAGGAACGACGCTGTGACCTAGCAGCTTTGCAAACAACTCATTTTTCAAAATTCCACAATTATAAACTCTTCAAAATTAATGGCCAACTATTTAATTAAAAAAAATACTAATTTATTTGGATAAGGTGCAATTTCTAAAAATTTTGAATTCGTGCCATGTATAACATGATGGTCTTTCGCCCTTACCTAGCTAGGACACCCATAGAAGCTAGCTTCAGATGAAAAAGGAAGCTAAATAAATTTTACAAATCTCAAAGGTACGTAATTATTTTTCAAAATGAGTTCTAGCTAGGGACATAGAAACCCATGCCAATATATGATGTAGAGTACAAGTAAAAATATTTCCTATATTATTCCTGTTCCAAATTTTGCATGGTATATATATCAGTACCCAAAGCCTTTTGTAAATTGTAAGGATATAGCTGTATATGTGTGGGTATAGCATTCTCTAATTAGTTACTGTTAAAAAGTAGAGAGGCCGGTGGCTAGAAAGATTAAGAAGAAGCAAAAAGGAGAAAACTCACCGATGCCAAAGCAATCAAAGAGCTCCTCCAATGCTACCGCAAGATCGTTGTAGCCTTTGTGCATGCTCAAATCAATCTTGCGCAGAAAGGGCGCCCCATCCATGCTAACTTTCACGTAGAGTTTCGAAGTTTCATTGTAGTAACTATTCTTTTTCCTGTATGAACACACCGGAGGCCACCCTACGACTTGGTTCTTCGGTTGATTTTTTCGGTCAGGACTGTCGATATTGCCATGATCATCACCGGATATCTCCGAGAAAACCCTCTTCTTATCATTTTTTTCGACCACCAAATAGCTAGGACGGCCACCACCTGGGAGGCCCAATCTGAGCTCTGTAATTTCAAGTCCAAGACCTTCTTCTGCCATTTCTCCGATCTTCGTTTCGAAAGGATGCTGTTTTGGAAAAATAAAAAAAGAAGAAGGTGGCTATTTCTCCCTTTCTACGAATCAAAATTAGCTTGTTGGGCTTATAAAAACCGCTGGTTCTTGTATACCTTGTGAATACTGTAGAGGACATAGTGGGAGAAGTGACAGGTCAACAAAGACTTAGTGGTCGGTCACATGAGAGGCAACGTGGGGACTTTTTGCCTCCTAATCAACGCCAACAAAGGCCGGCACCATAAGTTGGACATGGGACAGATCCTAGGGCTAATTGTCTCTGCGTATTTGGTTGGATTTAGTCGTTGGGTCGTTGCCGTCCGATAAGGTGATTGCAAACAAGCCATGTGGTTTCCCTGTACAAGACGGCCAGATCAGAACATGATGACTACATGTCGAGGAAGATAGAGAGGTACATGTAAGATGTTATATATATTTGTATTTACATATAATCCGTGTAAACTTTGAAACATTTTGAAACCTGAATGATCGCGTGCGGATGCTGTCATAATTACGTTACTCATTTATTTGCGTCTGCAAATAATAATCAAAGCAAAGGATTAGTGGTCTTGCAAGTGGGACCGCACACGATTGAATTGTGTGGGGGGGATTCCATGGGAGTCAACATTTCATGTTCCCATGTCTAAGGAACTTAAAAGAACGCATAAAAATATCCCTGAAAGTGCGTTTTAATTTCCTGCATTTTTTCAAACCTTGACTTAAGTTGTAATTGGAGGAAAGAACTGAGATCCTTCTGAACCTTTGACTGAGACTGATTTTCGCATAACTGGTAACTTGCAGTCCAATAAGAAACTGAAATTACAGAAACAGTACCCATCAAACAAAATTATTGTTTAATGTTTTTTACTATGAGATATATATATACACTATGTACTATCTTTGGACTTAAAATGACACAACTAAAAAAAAATGAAAAAAAGTCACCTAACTTTAAAAAAAGAAGATAATTTCATCGCTTTAAGTCCAAAGAGAGTACATACAATACAATGCATATATATAAGGTTATTTTCTGTTCAATTTAATGAAATATATATATATATATATATATATATATATATATATATATATATATATATATTGTACTGTGCAAAATGTACTCAGTAATAGATAATTAGTTTGATAGTACAATATCTCAAAGATTGTACTTTAGAGTGCAAATTGTATGTAAATGATCTATAGTTAAAGGGCGAACGTATATTTAACTCATTGTTTAATTTTGTGTATTTCATGAAAACAACTTTATATTAGGGCAAAACGTCGTATCCTAAAAAAAACTCTGTTTTCCAATGTCATGACGCGATCCCCATGCTTCGATGAATAAATTGGAAGGACATTCATGATTACTTTTAGGCACAATCATGGGTTGATGCATGATTGATGTTTCAAGCAAACAATTTTAGTACACGCACATGAGCACGCTTCCATGCATGTGCAAGCACACATATACATTTGAAAAGAAAGATCATGACATTATTGTGCTTACTTCTGAAAAACGGAACACTAGACAACGAGTAATTATTAAACAAACTAACAACCAAACCAAGATTTATATAAAATTAGATTGTCTGTTCGTTATGAGCACTGAACAATAAGACCGTCCATGTACATGATTTGATTCTTTAACTGAACAGGGATTTAATTAAGCACATGCTGCTCTTATATATTAATTGAATAATTAGGCAAATTGCCGTCCCAATTAATTAATTAAGTACCTTCAAAGTGCGTGCAATATACTTCACCTACTGCTTGAATCATTTTCCAATCATTTATAGAAGTAAGGTCACTCGAATTTTATACTATTTTTGAATTATAAGTACTCTATATAAACAACGTCCTGCCTGGACAGGGTAATTACTTCCAGATTCGGTATCCATGCATGCATGCAGCACTTGGTTATGGTATGTGTCCAAAGCCTTAAGTAGACAGCTAATTAACTAGTCGTCTCTCGGGGTGGGGTTTTGATCCGGTTCATTCTATTACATTCATGTACACAATCTTTTGTCTCATTAATTGAAGGAAACCAATTAAAAATAAGAGTTGTCTCTCATTTTTATTCTAATCGTTTAATTTGAGCGGAGTCCAATTTCCAAAGACAGAGTTAATTACCATATTATACATCAATTTAAATAAGTTTATAATTAATGATCAATAGAACTGTAGATTATCTTTAAATATAATCAACTCTAGACTGATTCATTTAGAAATAGATTTTGTTCGGGGCTACAAAGAGATATAATTGGCACATGCACGTTTGATTATTAAAATTTTTGGGTGGTAAAAATTTTGAAGTGTTGGAGTTTGTGAAAAAGTAAAGAAATAGACGATTTGAATGAAATTTTTTATATTTATTTGGAGTGAAAAGTAATGATTTGATGGACAGAGAGAATTTTGTGTAGTTATTTTATTGGGACCAAAATTTTATTGGGCTCAAAATTTTGGCTCCCGAATGTCTTCAATATATGCACTTCGCACTGTGGACCGTCAAATTAGCTAGGTTGAACCAATTCAGGGAATATATTCCACCTTTTCCAAATGCTAGCAGGCCGTAGCTTGAGGCGTTTTTTCCGTGAGCTTGACTCAACTATATATGGCGCAAGAATCAAGATCAGCCTAGACTTAATACTTGATACGCAATGCATAATGCATGCCCATTACCGAGATAATGCGTATCTTGTTGATTATCGCCAGGGCCAACGAGAAAAAATTTAAAAGCAAATGGACATATTTGTTGGGTTTTTTAGCTATTGCTAATCTTGATATAATCTTGTAAATTATATTTTGTGGAGCTGAATCATTAGAAGATGCGGAAGTGCAAAATAATCTTGATTCCAAATCCCTCCTAAACAAATGTCAACCAATGTTTATAGTTTGATGGAGTGGCTATATATGAACCAATGTGGGATTGGTGTAGGTCTAGACTCTAGCAAATGATACGGAGAGATTACATTACTTATATATGGAATCGGGCCTATATCACAGAGAGTTCTCTAGGCAATAAGGTCACCGGCCAATTAACATGGTATAGCTAGCTAGGCATGACTATGATCAATATATATATAAGTTCTGTACATGTACAAATAGCCTACAGGTAATTACCGACTCAAAGTCTCAATAAATAAAAGCACATGTTTCTTCCCAACCGGGCATATGTTTCCTTGGCGGTAGACAAAGGCTATGAGAAACACGGCATGCATAGCCCCACGGAAAGCCACACGTGGTGGAGTTGTTTCCGGAACATTACTGGATTTTGCTGTCTTTGGGTTGATCCTGTCTTGACATGAACCAACTTGCAAAGATTTGCCTTACAGCAAATCTCTAGGGGCCGGCCGGGTTGGCGTGCTGAAGATTAGACTCCCGGATTCTAGCTAGCGATGAAACCTTGGAACATTATTTTCTTTTTTCCGTATTCCATTAATTAACCTAGGCTACTAACATCTGAATGATCGTTGTGTTGCTGTTGCTGATCTTTGCGGGTGGACGATATCAGAGCCGTAGATCAAGATATGTAATGGGTGGCTGCATGTATATATGACATGCATGATGAATATTGGACCTACGTGCATGTGATTACAATTAGGATTAAACTCTGTGGCTGAAATAATTGCTGTGGACATGGGAAACTTGAGAGCTTCAATGGATGAATGAAACTCTGCGTTTGTTGCTCTTTCAATAACTAGACCGAACACGTATCCAGAACTTTTAAGTTTCAATTGATTAACTCTCTGGGCCTGGAAGAAGATGTTAAAGGGGGAAAAAGGACCGAGAAGTTTCTCAAAAAGACTACAGTGAAAGATGGAACAGGGAGAAAATATATATATATACAGAGGCGGAGCCAGGGGGTGCGGGTGGGGGCGCCGCCCCCACTGGCTCCAAAAATCTTTTGCAAATTTCTTTTTTTTAGTTATTAAGAAGCAGGCTTGCCCACACTGGCCCAGACTTGCTTCCAGAGCTAGCGGGGGTGCACCCACTGGCCCAGTCTCGTGTGGCCTGCTTTCTTAATTTTTTTTTTTTAAATCAAAGGATGAAACGGTGCCGTTTCACCCTTTAATTTAAAAAAAAAAAATTCACACGCCTCTCTCTCATTCTCTGCGATCTCTCTGGCTCTTCCTTAGCTCAGCAGCCCTCACGCTTCTCTCTCACTCACTGTTGCCGCTACCATTGCCTCACCCGGTGCCTACCCACCATTCCCGACAGACCGTCGACGCCACCCAACCCAGGTAAGCCCACGGCCCACCTGCCCACCATCTCTCTCATTCTCTTGTTTCTTTTTTTTTTTTTTATTCCCAATAATCTCACATCTCGCCTCTACTCTTAGGTGCCGCCCGCCGGCCAGCACCATCGGTCCACCAGCCACCAGAACTCTCTGTCAACTGCCTGACTGCCTCTCCACTCCAGGTATGTGCAATTTAGACTATTTAGTTTAATTTAATTTTTCAATTTAGCCATTTAGGTTTCAAATTTTAATCATTTCATGAATAATTTCTTATTTCTCATGATTAGTTGTTTACTTTTTATTTTATTTTTTCTGCTACTGCATGATTAATTTCTCATGATTTAGTTTAATTTTGTCTGAATTTCTCATGATTTATTATTTATGATTATCAGATTATGTGCTTATAGTTATGGACTATGGTGTTGCTGTGCTGATTTTTTTTTTGTTTTTAAGGTTTTTCTTGGCTGAATGGCTGTTTCAATCATTCAATATTAATACTTTTGACTTGATGCTTAATTACTTATGGCTATTTCAATATTAGATTATTTAGTATGTTATATTTTATTACCTTTTGTGTCTATACTATTTTTATATAAAAGAATTTTAGACATGAGAGTATTTACTTCTAAAGGAGTAAAAAAAAGAGTGTCTTTGTTTTGTAGTAATTTTGCTTTACAAATTCGACCCCACTCATTTTATATTCTAGATACGCCACTGCATATATATATTGCTTCGAGAAATTGCGCAGGAATTTTCATGAGATCAGAAACTATTATAGAAGGTTCACAACTTGGAATATTATTAATCATATTTATCTCGAGTGTGGAGTAACTGATGACGGCCCTGTACCTAGAGGCATATGATGGTATATATCCTAGCTAGCTTCATGACCTTACGGAAACGACTGCGTCTTTTCTCAAGTGGAAACATTTTGCCGAAACTGATGTACTCTAAGAAGGCTCATAGCTTCTAGCTTTCTTAAACTAAGAGACATGAAAACAGAATAATATTGTGGTCGCGAACTCACGCGTTTTAAAGCAATGAACTAACAAAAAAAAGACCGTAGCTCTCTTTTGGGGGGACTCCATTAATGGTTGTAAAATATTCCGAAACTTTCTTTTGCTTTTCCTTCACTTTCTCGACGACTCGTAGGCCGTAGTACCTTAAGAACATTCTTAGCAGTTTCTTTAAATTTAATTCTCTATTTTAATTGAAAAACATACTTTTCTATTTTAATTATCAATTTTTTAAAAACACTCTCAGCAGCTTCTCTATTTTAACTATCTATTTTTTTACTATTCTATTTAAATATTACTTTTCAAAAAAAATTTTATTCTTTCTCTAACATTTATATTTTTAAATATTTATTTTTAAGGATATGGGAGGAAGAAAAGAAAAAAAGAAGAAGAGAGGGAGAGAGTGAGAGAAGAAAAGAAAAAAAAATAAAAATAAAATAAAAGAGAGGGAGAGTGTGAGAGAAGAAAAGAAAATAAAAATAAAAAGAAAGAAAAAGATAGATATTAATATTTTAGATAGTGAAGTGAATAGTGGTTCTCTAAAAATAGAGAACCACTGTTTACATGTTAAAATTTATTATAATAGATAAGCTGCTATATGGTGTTTTTTGACTTTTTTGTTAAATTGGTTATCTATTCTAACTAAAATGTTAGAATAGAAAACCTACTAGGAATGCTCTAAGGAATTACTAAGATTTTATAGGCGGAAGGAGGATTCAAATTCTAGGCCTATCCCTATGAAAGAGCGTATTAATATTTCTTCTTGTTTTCCTTGTATAGATCACGTACAGTTTCCCATGGGATGAAAGTAAAAGACTACAAGCAAATTGAAAGAAGGAAATGTATATTCTTCTCATCAAAACAATTGCGTCTTGAACTGTACAGTTGTGGTCCTATCATCTGTTTACACTTGGCCCATTGTAATTGGGCAATATGACAAACACTTCACGCGCACAGCTATTCTCTCAAAATTTTTGTACTATCTGAAAATGCTTCACGTCCTGAATACAACCGTGCACATTTTTTTTTCTAAGCAAATGTGGATTTCATTACACAAGGAAGGAGAATACAAGCACCGAATCCAGAACAATCCAAAGCCGGAGACGATCATAGGGGGCACAAAAGCCCATTACATCAATTTCAAAGGCCTGAAGGGGCATAAACCAAAAGGCCTGAAAGGCCAAGAACAACTGGGTCAACAAACCCACAATACCAACTCAGGTCCACAAACCCAGGGTACAACTTCACGTCGAAAAGGCGGAAACCGTCGTTGGAGGAGGAACCAAGCCAACACTTGTAACAAAAGCACCCACAGAGGAGAAACTCGGCCAAAAGGGAGGCAAAAATCTCTAGGTGAGTCAGATCCACGCGCCTTAAGAGTGGCGCGTGGAGAGCCAAAGACCGAAGGTGGGCTGCCGAACAGGAACAACGTTGAAGCACCAGAGCTACTAAAGCCAACCAAGGGGCGTGAGCTCGTCGGAAGACATCCTGCCATCGCCAAAAGAACTCCACCAGGGCAAAACCTATGACACTAAACCACCATAGTTATTGAAAGCAAAAAAACCCATAGAAGAAAAAATAACTCCTCACCGGCTATCAGCCGGTCAGGAAGGTGGGGGAATGCTAAAGAGAGTTGGGCAGAAGAGAAAAAAAGAGGAAAGTCTAAAGAGAAGGAGGATCCTCTTCTTTTTAACCGTGCACCATTAATAGAGATTTTGTTACATAAGAGCAAAGGCCGGAGAGAACTCTCAAAAGTCTAAACTCGCACTCCTCAAGAAGAAGGCATTACGAAAAGTGCAATTACTTGAGATTTTCCCGGCTCATAAATCCATCAAATATTTTTACCAATTTGGCGCCGTATCTACGGATTGGACCCAAATTTCATTGTAGGTTAGTTTGCTCAGAATAATGGGTATGTGTGATTGTGTTGGGTGTCTGGACCAAGAGGGTGAGGTGGGTTGGGCCTTCAGGCTCGCTGTAGTGGCGCTCGTGGTTTCAAGTACTGAAATTATAGAGCGACTGCGGCCGGTCAGCGATGGTTGGAATTTGATTTACGAGGATACAAGGTAAGAGTACTGTTTGGTTGCTTCATTTGGAAGCCCATCTGTCTAGTGTGAGTTACTTAAGGTCTAGGTATATCTAGCCCAGAAGAAAAAAGAAGTTCTAGGTAAGTGCCCAACGTGATCATCCTTCTCTTTCTAAAATTGCAAAACTAGTTGATATTTTCAATTATTCTAAACAAGCCAAGGCAAATTCTTTGAAAATTAAGGCTTAAACTAGTATTCGAAATGGGATAAATGTGCTGCCTTTGGCTTTGGTTGCTTGGCATTAGGTGCAGAGTAGAGAGCAACACTTCGCTGATCCCAGTATTGCCATCTGATCACCATGGCAACGCCTTTGTTTGCGCCAACACTATTCAGGCCGGTCTTTCCTTCAACCTCCCCTTAAAGGAAAAAGGCAGGAAGAAGCAACAGCGAAAATGCTATTGGAAATAAGGGAGACTCTGCCTTCAGGAACAAGCCTTAATCAACCCGATTCCCTTTATCCCATGGATTACAAACTACGTGCTCAAAGAGAAAAGTTAGCAAGCTATAAAACTGAACAAAAAGACATATAGTCAAACTATTCCATGATTATTGGGAGAACTATCTCCAAGGACGAAGACAAGTTGCAGATCCAAGAAAAGGAAAATAATCATTTTGATTAACTATTGGGTACTTCTCATCAAACAACAAATAACTATTGGGTACTTCGCAAAAGGCCGGTTCTTTTTGCTGATGCTTCTTGGCTATATCCCCAAGAGAGTCTTAATTATGATTTGAATATATTTTGAGTAAACAGATGTGCCCAAAGTTTCATATTAAACAATGTGTTCTTTACCATCAATCGCACTCTTTGAATTTGGTGTCACGATCAACAGTAGATGCAATTGATTGCTTTTGCTTTTGACGCTGATTCAACACCAAATGGTAATGCACATAGAAAGGAAAGAAAGAAAAAATCAAAACTCTCTCTGCCAACTTAATCGGGTCTTCAACAGCCTCACTCGAGAGTTGCACCTTATTTTAAATGAAATTTGTCTCAATCGTCTACCCACCCACCTCGTTTTATTGCTCTATCAAACTCCCACGATCCAATGTTCTGTTATGTGAAACTGAAAATATTTTTGGGCCCACGTGCGGAAAATTGCTCAAGCTAATGAAAGTATTGCATTCAAAATTCGAAGGATATATAACTTCCACTCTCGAAAAAATTACTTGTTGGATGATTAGATCTGCCATTTGGATGAAATGGGTTGTAAATCTACTATTTATTTTAAAAATTTGAATGAATAAATTTTATTTTTTAACACTTATCTTAATTATAATCAACTTCTCATTTTATTAAAAGATTCAATACGTTTAATTAAAATTTATATTTTTACCCCTTTTAATATGCGAATTTTTGCTCTTTTTCTAGTAATTGTGTAAAGAGAGAGAGAGTTTAGAGTTGGTGCTTCTACACTGAGTTTTTTTTTTTTTAACTTACTTTTTTTTAAAATGAAAAGAGGAGGAACCGTGCGTTAGTTTAAAACCACGAGATTAACGAACAAATCTCTTTCTTAATATGGTAACGAATAAGGGAACAAAAATAATTCTGCCCTTTATTTATGCACTATATTAAAAAAAATACTACTTTTCTGAATAGTCAATATTGGCAATTTGTTCGAACCCCTGAAATAAAATAAAAAATTGTTTCAGAACAAAAATATGCCCAACGAAGTCGTGTATGTAAAGGGACTTGATTCCCCATTGTCTAGTAGCTGGCCCGGCTTACTTAGAAAAAAAAAAGTAGCTGGCCCGGCTAGGAAAGTGCCTGTTTTTTATGTCCTCGCTGTTTTATAATAGCATTTATATATTGTCCCGAGAAAAGAAAAAAGAACATAAATACACCCAGTATCTCTCGGAAATTTTCTTCCAGAATATTTTCAACGACCGTATTTTGTTTTTATACCAAAAGAGTCTAGAAAACGTTATGCTTTAAAGCTTTTTTTGTTGTGTGTGTGTGTGTGTGTGTTTTTAAATTTTATTCTTTATAGCTTAAAAAAAATGGAACTACGGAAACTCTTAACAATTGTATCGAAACACAAAACGACACATTCTGAAAATCCAACGGCCCAAATACGCATTCGGAACTTTCTTCTTATTTGGTGAAGTGAATTCCCGACCGTTTAATCAGACATTGCGAGGCAGAACCCGAAATTTTATATCAATCCCTTGATCAGACGGTTAAATTTACCATTTAGTCGCTGACACAGCTCATATCTGATCTCAACGTTCTTTCGGTCTCTCGGTCTCTCTCTCTCTAAAGAGTTTGCGCAAATGAAGCACAGAAGCTGACGCTACATTTTCTCAAGAAATTCACATTTTCTACCTAAGAGAATGTGAGTTTAGAAGGCTTATCCGACACGTTCTTTTATCTCTCCCGCTAAGTTCTGGTATTTAATTGAATCTGGTAAAGATCTTGTGTTGCAATCTTTGATGGTTTAGGGTTTTTTTCATTTTCTTTGTAGTTTATTATAATCGTGTTTTAAATTTGAGAAGTTATTTTGATTTTTCTTAGTTAGTTCTACCTGTTGTAGAATGTATGTCCATGTTTTGATTTTTGGGTTTTGTTTTTGAGCTTGATATTGGTCTTAGATGCTGTGACTCTTGGTTTATCTTGGATTTCAGTCGCTCGCTGTGCTCTAAGGCTGTTGGGGCTGGTTTGTAATATTCTAGTATAGGGATCAAAATTTAGGTGAAAATGTGATGCATTTTTAGTTTATTATTACTCTATCTCGAACTCTGCAAATTTTGGTGGCGATTCTTTTATCAGTTAATAGATTTTTTTTTCATCTGTCTGCTTTGACCTATTCATGAAAATCTTGCAATCATTGGCCATATAACTCGGTATCATTACTTATGGATAGTTAATTATTTTGTCTTTCGTATTGTGATGCCCACAAGTTATTTGGAAAGTAATCTATTTAGGTGTGCGGGTAAATATCTCAAAAATGTTAGATGAAACATGTAATTGCCCTTTTGTTTGATTTACCATTGCTCTGCTTTTCGGTAAGCCGTTTTTGAGCATCTTTGGAACTATCAGTTATTGCACTTCTGCTTTTGTAATATATCTGGTGTGTTTTCTTTAACATGTTGAGTAGAGAAAATGATTCTAGTTATGATTCTATGGCAGCTTGCATGTATATCAGAACGAATTTGGAGTGTTTGAGAACTTGTGGTGCCAGGTGTTGAGGGGCCTTGTTTCAAGCCATTTGGCATATTCGACGAGTCTTATATGTGTCAGTGAAGAGAATTTGGGCAAAAGTTCAACCTTGGAAGGCTTGTAATTACGTATCTATGCTTGCTTGCCTAAGCTGGCAGCCTGGCTTAAATGGATGTTCCCTCTCCTGAAACAACTAGCAACGCTCAAACTGATCAATACCCTTTGCTAATGGAGCGAGTGGAAAACCCTAACATCCATCAGCACATCATTGACGTATCTAGAAATGATGATGCTTTGTCAAGCTCTATTTATGATGAACAGCAACATAGAATGGCTTCACCTCAAAACGAAGATAGACCATCAAGCAGCACGCGTGCCCCCACTTATCAAACTTCTTTGTCTTCATCAAATAGATTAAACTCCAGGAGTTCCTCTTTCAGAAGAAGAGGTGACAGCTATGGTCGTCGCCGAAGAAGCCCATTGAATTCTGGGCTTTGGATCTCTGTTGAGCTAGTTGTCACTGTAAGTCAAATTATAGCATCTATTGTCGTTTTGTCATTGTCAAGAGATGAACATCCGCAAACCCCCTTGTTTGCATGGATCGTGGGTTATGCCTCTGGTTGTGTCGCAACACTTCCTATTCTATACTGGCGCTATCGTAACCGCAACCAGGGACCTGAGCAAGATTCTACTCAATCACGTCAAGGATCTTCTGAAAGCAATACTCCTGAACCTACATCTTATACTGCGATCTCTGTCACTCAATCTTTAGACGAGGAAAATCTTCAAACCTCAGAGAATTTTTCAAGGAACAACCAAATTGGAACCTTAAGTACACGGTATCTATGTGTTTGGTTATGTTCATTTAGTATTCAAATCTCCTGTAATCCTTTTTGTTTTGCAAATAGATCTTTGGTTCCCATTTATTATTTGTTTTCTAGTTTGTGTTGCGGAATATAGTCAACACTGACAGCTCATATAGTCATTCTGCTGCCGCTGATTTTTGAAGAAGCTATTTTCTAGTGTATTGCGATGAAAAAGTAGACTTTTCGTTTTCATAGATGGCCTCGTTATTATATAAAGAACCTGTTAAGGTTTATAATTGTTCTCTCCAATCAGTGCTACATCCTTGTGCTAACCCTTCATTCTTCTTTGATTATATTTGCAATGTTGTCTTTCGTGAGAGTATTTGCTGTTTTGGATAGTGTCAATATGAATTTCTAAATCAAGTAGTTCAAAAAGGATGTAAGAAATGTATTTAAATTCAACGGAGTTTACTGTGATGCTTAAAGCAAAGTAAACTCTAATTAAAAGGAATGTTTCCTTGTTTGCCACATTTTAGCTATCAAAGTTGTAGGTTTTGTATTTTCCCTTGCCCCACTCCCTTTCCCTGAAGAAAAGCATAACTGTTTTCATACTCTATTGATGGCGCAACAAAGTGAAGGATTTCGTTACTGACTTGCAGACTCAATGGATTTGTGGACCATTTCAAAATGGGGTTGGATTGCTTCTTTGCCGTATGGTTTGTTGTGGGGAATGTGTGGATATTCGGGGGTCACACCCCACCCTCCGATGCGCCCAAGTTGTATAGGTACTAGTTAATGAGATACTGATGAGTTAATTTTTTCTGGGGTTTTTCCTTAGTTGAGCTACCTCACTGTTTCATGGTTTGCCTGCAGATTGTGTTTAGTGTTTCTTACCTTCAGCTGTATTGGATATGCCATGCCTTTCATACTATGTGCAACAATTTGTTGCTGCTTGCCTTGTATCATTTCTGTTTTGGGCATCCATGAGGATCTTTCTCAGAGTAGAGGAGCAACCCTGGAATCAATAAATGCTCTGCCAACCTACAAGTTCACATTGAGGAAGAATGGGAATGTCGAGGATCCAGAAATCAACTCAGGAGCGAGTGAAGGTGGGGTCTTGGCTGCAGGAACAGAGAAGGAACGTGCCATATCAGGAGAAGATGCAGTGAGTTTGATATTTGGTTCTTGTGGCATCTGAATTCGAAGTTTTGAGATGGAGTTACCGGCTGACTGAAGTTGCATATCAGTTTGTCTTTTCTTAGGATAAGTTTCAGAGTTTGCATTAGTCGCTGCTTAGCCTCTTAACACTAGTTGCTGAATTCTTCTGGTTTTTTTTTTCTCTTTATTTGCGAGTCCTATTCAAATGGGATAAAGTCCTAAGCCGATGTTGGTTATGTAGTTGGTATTCCCACAAGGCACGAGGTTATCTAGAGCACTTGGTATGTGAATGAAAATAGGGAAAAGACAGATAGGGATGATAGGGGGCTGCTAGAAAGGTATGGGATTACTCATTAGTAACCTGGGTATGGGATTTTAAGCAGCAACACACTTTTTTCACTTTTCCTTCTCCTTGATTTTTTTTTTTTTTTTTTTTTATCCCTTATCCTTTTTCATTGTTTGTGTTGGTTTTTTCCCCTGTTGGATCTAGTACCTTAGTTGTTTTGTTTCGTTTTTCTTCAACTAATGCAAGCCTTGTCTCACTCTACTTCTGCAGGTTTGTTGTATTTGCTTGGCTAAATACATGGACGATGATGAACTAAGGGAACTTCCCTGCTCTCATGTCTTTCATGTTGAGTGTGTGGACAAATGGCTAAAGATCAATGCATTATGTCCCCTTTGTAAAAGTGACGTTGGCGAGTGCAGCGTCACCTCATCTTTAGCCGGAGACTCCAGCCAGCACTAGAGTGAAGACGACAGGAAACGGTCTTATATAGGTGACCGGTGTGGGGGTGGCTTCGTTTGATAATTGCCCAAGTCTCAAGCCCACTTGGCATTGAAAGAATGGAGGAGTCCATAAAAACAAAGAAAGAAGAAGACTACGCGCAAAAGCCCCAAGTAAATTCCATCTGGTTCTGCAGAGTAACGAATTCGTGATTTAAAAGCAGCTGAGGGCTTTGTCTGAGCAAGGTGGTTTGACCGTAGCATCAGATGAAGGAATATAGGCATATGCTATTCAAAAGTTTTTCTGTGAGACGTATCTATGATAGTCAGAACTTCAAGAGGTTTAAGCAAGTTAACTTACCCGTCTTTCTATCATTGTGAAACCGAGCTGTGTAGAATATTCCCAGCATTTTAGTTCTGCCCCTTGGCAGGTACAGCATATCCTGTGCTCCTTGATTGAAGAAACTCTTACATAAGTATACTTGCGTCTATACTACACAATCATGGCAATCCGTATGGGCTTTACCTTAACGGGCCTGGCTTCTTTCCATGGTTTATAGACTGTGCATCAATTTATTGTCATCACTAATATTCCTTTGGTTATTGCTGGAAAACTTACGAAAGCCAATAAAAGATGAACATTTCGTTACTCGTAAGAGTGTGTAGGCAGATAAAAATAAACCCAACACTCCAGCAACCTCTCTGTTTTGACTCGGTCACCATCGCTTGGTCCGAGGTGGAGGGAGGAGCTCCTTTCCCGTCTCCCCTTTCGTTTCCCTCGTTCTCTTCCTTCTCTGCCTCCCTCACATCCCTACGCACTACGCTGCACAACTCCATGCTCCCATTGTCTTACTCGAGTTTTCACCAGCACAGGGGCCTCAGAGCAGTGATGGAGACCCACAAGGTGAGATGGGGGCACCAGAAAAGGAGAGGCTCAGGGCAAGGCAGGGCAAGCCAAGAGGAAGGCCACAAAGGACTTATAGGAGGGGAGTCCGCTTTGATTTGCAATAATGACAGAAAGACTCTGGGTAACAGAACCCCAACAATGCGCTTTCCTACTGAGTTTTTGGCAGCTGAAGATTTGCCTCAAAAAAATTTATTATCAACCTTAAATAATACTAAAAGGGCAGGAGTGTCCGCTTTGATTTGCAATAATGGTACACAAATAAAATCCAAATCTGCCCAAAACTTAAGCTGATAATTGAAGTAACGTCGTGTACCTTATGAATTCCACAGCAAAATTTTCAAGTAATTTAATGTTTATACATAACAAATATGCCAATAAAATGGGAAAAGTACAAGAAACCCCGGGCACCGAAAAAACTCTGTTACTCTCTCCACCCAAAAGACAAGTGACCTCCTATGACATTAAACCCACTGAGCACCTTGTCTAGGATCTCACGAAAGAGTGAGAAAATAAAATAAAAAATTCAACCCTAAATCACAATGGAAATAAGATTATACACATTTGCAAATGGAATTCGTCTCAGAATCTGGCGACGTATAACTGTGAGAGAAGGAAATCCTATCTCAAAGCAACAGTCATTGAGACCGCCATAACTTCAGAGAAACTCCAAGTTCATCCATGAGCTGCAACCTACTCTCCTCCCACCACATTTCACAGCCTCGGCTTAGTTTTGTGATCTGGATTCAACCATAGCAACTACAAAAACATTGGCAGACTTGCACATTCAGCATCATGGTCAAATGTTGAGGTCCTTGAATGCCTCCAGTCTTCCATTTAATGTAAGGGAATCTGCAGTTTCACCACCTTCTGAGTGGTTCGCACTCCCATTTTCAGAGTTTTTACATATCTGGTTGTATGCTGTGTTTGATTTGGCTGAGCTGCGGCTTCCCTCAAAGTATGTAGAGTAATGGAAGTACTCAGCACAACGCACCTTCCATCCTACAGAAGAAAAAGGAATGATTATAGACTGGCAATATAAATTTCGTATCTTTACCCAAATTAGTCTGAAACTGAAGAAATACTGTGAAATAAAGCGGGGCTCGCTTAGATTCTACCACAAAAGAAATGATAAGACAACCACAACTAGAAATTTTCAGTTCTTTGTCAGACAACATGCTAGTACCATGTCAACTGCTGACATGTTAAAAAATGGTTTCCCTGTTTTCTGGACTACAGGTACAAACACTCGCATTACTATGTACTACACTATAATAACAACTGATAAAGACCTTCAAGCTTTTATACAAGTCAAATATGAAGTAATGAATAAAAGCAAATAATCACTACTCCAGAACAACTATGTGGTGACTAATGTTTTACCTAGATCAGAACCAACTATATAATTTGAAGAGAGTATGCAATTTTCCATGTACTATTCAGGTGAAAACTGTACGAGCCTAAAACATTCTTTTATATCCTCGTTACCGTTATCGAAGTCACGAGACAACTGGGAATCTGATACACATGGCTTTTTGACAGCAAAAAGAAGTACAATGACTCTACTATTCAGGGCCTTAAAAAAATGGCCCATCTTGCTGGTCAAACATTGCAAAACAAAGAAGTAGCAACTAATGCTTAAATACAAGGGAGAATGTAGGAAATTCTAACCAATATACACTCCACTCAAAAGGTAATTACTTACTGAAAGCAGCCTGTTCGTCATTAAGTGCTGTTCCTAGGAGTTTATGGACTGCAATACAGTCTTTGAGTTTCCATTCCCAGACTGGTCCAAGTGCCTCCTTCCTATCATAAGAGAACATTAACAAGTTCAATGTTTAATCACTCTTAAAGAGAGAAGAACAAAGGAATCACTCTTGAAAGTGAAAACGACGTAAAGTTCACGAGGAAGCATTACTTGGGCACCATGTTGTAGGTTGACTCTTCAATTAATTTAATAGCTTCTGACTTTCTGTCAGGTTCCAAAACATAAAGCATTTCCGCAACAGCAGCTCTATGCATCAAAGAATCTGCAAGGACAAAATAAAAACAGAGGAAGCATCATGAGAATACTGCAAATAATGGTGCTCATAGAGTAATCAAATAAGCCTTATGACTGCTTATCAAAAAAAAAAAAACAAAAATAAGCCTTATGACGACCTTTGTGTCTTTCAAGGAAAATCTTGTTTCCCTCGATCAAAGATTTCTCATGTAATTGACTACATAGGAAGAATAAACAGACATTCAGTACACAATTTTGAATGAAAAATAAGAAATTGTAGAGCAGCACTGACATTAGAAAAAAAAAAATTCCTATCCACAAGAGAACCTGATAGTTGGGCGCTCTGCTTCTAAGACACTCCATATAAGTTTCTCAGTATCGGTAACAGGAGCAGCCATTGACCTCACTTTATGGAAGAATTTAATCTGCAACATGGGAAATCACAATAAATGGCAATAGAATGGGAAGGCTTTTGTAATTTACATCTCCCCGCAACACCCACTTATACACCAAAATCCATCCCCACACCGAGAGGTAGGACTTACAAAAAAATGTCATTTCAGCAAGTATTTAACATTATATTACAAAAGAGAGGCAATACCAAGCAGCAATGTGAATCTGGGTGTTCAGCATCCAACCTCAGCAGCTGCTTTGCAGCCTACAAGCAAAAAGAAAAATGAACAGAAAATCAATGAATTTGAAATAATACATTACAAATGAAGGTGCAAAGCAAAAAGTATGATTGAGCCACAAAATATGCAACTAAAACTATTCAGCTCATCGAATCAGCCTCCTAATTTTATTTAACAAAGAAAAAAGCCTCAACCATGAAAGAACTGGACTCCCATCAAAAACAAAAGATACTGAAGTTTACAGTAACTTGTAACTTGAAGCTAACCTTGGGTGTCATCCTAGGCTCCAATAAACTAGATGGCCCCATAAAAGGGCGCTTTTAAGCCCAAATTTGAACATACCTGAAAGGCAAGCAAAATCCTCTGCTTTCTCATGTTTAATTCAAAAGAAAGCAGGTGTGTCTCCAATGAATCGGGTGAGTTCTTCTGTAGCAACTTCAAGTACTTTGTAGCTTCCAGTAACGGATCTTCAATCTAAAGAAAGCCACGTTTACTTAAGATAGACTAATATCTCTCTCCCTCTTAGGATTTAAAAGAAAGTGCTTTCTTAAGCAATCTCAATATATTTCTTAGGAACAGTAACATAAGAGGATAGAAAGAGAAATGAAAGACGCTAGTAGGACTAAAAGATACCTGCAACAACTTTTCTCCATGTGGATCTGGATCTACAGGTTTGACATGTCTTTTTCCAGACTTAGAGGCACCAGCAGCACTTGATTCCTCATGCTTTTCTTCCGCCTCCTATACGAATACAAAACATTTGGATCAAAACAATATAAGCAGGAAGAATCCCCAGAAGCCACAGAAACAAACTATAATACTTTCTTAGCTCGCGCTTCTGCCTTCCTCTGTTTTTGCCTCATTTTCTTTTTCTGAGAAGGAAGCAACTTCGACATATCATCATCTTCTTCAGTTGTTGACTTTGGAGGAGAATCATACAGCTTTATATAGCACCTGCATCTCAAAATCCATTAATGGACGGGAATTGCAGTACTTCACACACTGCACCATGCTTGTATGATAAACATATTAATTGGAAGTCATATGACATTTTAAACATACAGACGATCTAATCCATATAATCAGTAAAGCATCCTCCTTCAAACCACCAATACATCCATTTCCTTAGGAATTGATATTTTAATAATACCTTTTTTTCTTGGGAATTAGTGGAGCCTTTCCTACATAAGGTCATTGGTTAGAGCCATTTCCAAGAGATGATAGTCGTCTTACATTCTTTATTTTTTTCTCAGAAAGTATTTTAAAAAGAAATGAATCAATGAAAAAAATATCAGAGTACTCCAGGGTTTCATACAACAAAGCTAAGATACTAGTTTCATCAGAAATTGAATATCCACTAGAAGGCAACAAAATTACCACCTCAGAGGAAATAAGCAAGCAATTACGCATGACCTCTCTCATGGTGGGTTTGATGCAATGGGACTACATCAGAAAAGTTCAAAGGCAAAGAAACTGAAATGTGCTATATGCAGCTCACTAGCATCTCATTGTGAATCATCAATTAGAGTACTGCAGTTGTGACCCAAATGTTTCACCTGATAGCACCAACTGCCGCTTTGTGAAAGTACGCATGTGAATGCAAACGATCTTGAAATCTAAGCATTTCCACATAGGCTCGCAGAGTCATTTTCCTTAAGCAATAAGAATGGAAGTCAAATTGGTCTTCAGTAATATCAGCGTAGTGCTTCTCCACAGCTAAAAATTTCTTCAATGCGCGTCCAAGATCACCTTGGCGGAAGTAACTTTCACCAGAAGCAAGTTCATACCTTCCAAAGATGAAACAGATCACATGACTTAAACAACTGCAACAAAGACAGCAATTTAACCAAGGAATAGTTCACCAGTAGAAAAAGACTGACCACATGCACTGCATGTCATGAAGGTTGTTGTGCTGATCCCCATCTTTTGTGAACAATACAGCAGTCTTTTCTGCCAAGACCACCTTCAAAACAGCAGTTTCTTATAAAGCAGACCCAGTATTGTGCATATATGTGCAGGAGAAAGCACTGCAATTTGCATATGACCAAAGCGTAACCAACCAAAAATAATGACAAGGCAGCTCTAAAACCTGATCAGCCTGCAGCATACGCTTAACGCAATCACTATTTATGTAACGATCCGCAAGATCCATACACCTAGCTTCATCTGCCAATGCAGCAGCAGCTGCCAAGTCACCCGCATGCTTCAAAATTCGACTCTGTTCAGAAGACAAAGAATTACTAATTTATAGAACTATATATTGTAAGACCTTTTAACCAACTACTCAATTTATAACAATATTCACAGAAGTAAAAGAAATTAAAACGCAAAAACAATGGTGATGGAAACAAAATGCTTGTCGCACTGGGGGGCCAGGGGAATCTATGGATACTTGTTTAGCAACCATACCATTAATAAGAGTACCTACTTAAATGCTCTTAAACTGGAATGCATTTATTCTTATTTCATCTCATTTTATGAAGCATTGTTGTCAACCTGTATACTTGCCATTTATATTTTCATCACCAACTTTGAACTTACCTGAGGGAGAAAAGGTTATTCTGATTAGGTGGACAAGGCAAAGAGAGGAGTCTTCACCAGTCAATTGAAAATGATAAACAAGACAACACCATGAGCCAAGCCTCGTTAAGAAAAAAACTGTGCCTCTATGAAACTAATATCATAAAAGACATGGCAGGTTATCACCAGAGAATTATTACAGCAGAAGTTTAAAAATGGGGAGCGTAAGCATGAACAAACCTTGACAGAGTACAAATCAATAACAGTTGGAGTGTGTTCTATTGCCTCGTCAATTTTAGAAAGAGAAATGTCATATTGACCCCGCCTGTCATAGTGCTGAACAAGGAAAGATATATAAGAAAACTTACCAAAGAAATGAAATAAGGGTGTAAAAACACAAAAAAATACAGAAACTTAAACATCCAAGAGAGGTCAGTCAACCTGAGCTAACAGAAATAACACCCACATGAGTGTTGAAGGGGGCTCTTTTTCTTCCCTGAAAGCAAGAACAGGGGGGGGAAATAATTCATCAGTGTAAAGAACCATTCGACATTAATGCCAGGATGATGTTGGGGGAAAAAGCCAAATTATAATTTTAATACTCAATATCACGACAACTTTCTAATTTCTAGTTTGACATTCTGACTTTCAATAAATCTTCCACATTGATGGCTCATGCCATTATGCCCCTCTTTCAAACTGATTAGTTAATTTAATTTCTCCAAAAACAGGGAGAGCGGGAATAAAAAAAAAATGCAAGATTAAATGGAATATCCACAATGGCCGCAACAAACAATCTCTCATCAGAATGTAAATACTTTTGGCGACAGTTTCATTATAGTATATGAGAGTGAAAAGTATGTCACCTTCCAGGGTATCGACCAGTTGTCCTTATGGAGTGCTCCAACTTGTGCATAAGTTCCTCCAGAATAACTGCCTGCACAATAATGACAAAAAAAAAAACAGAGATATAAGCAATATCTCCTATCAGAGCATCACCATAACTCCAAAAAACACACAAAATATCACTCATATCAGATGAACAGTATGAGTGGTCATACTAACCTTGCCAGGGTGATTGTACAATGGCGAGAGATCCGAGAACAGCGACGGAACTCCCTAAATATACCAATTAACAACTTTAACTCCAAAACTAAGCAGACGACTACAAGTTGCATAAAGAAGAATCATAGATACCTTGGTTAGGAGAGGCCTAATATAATTTTCTGCTGCTTCTAGAAACCTGTCTCCTTGCAGGAAATCAAGTGGTATTCTCTGAGACCAGGGGAAAAAGCAGAGATCAATGTAACATGGAAAAAATCCATTTTAGAACATGAACGAACCAGCATGTGTGTGTCTGTTGAGACATAAATTATGGATTTAAAACTTCAAAAGTCAACTTATCCACTATCATTGGTTAAATGGAACAAGGACTTCAATGCTACTCGTAAGGGATATGTATTTCCACTACTTTGAACTTAAATTCCAAAGCACCGAGGGAAAAACACCATACTTCAGGAACTTTGTACAAAATTGGAGGACAATTTATAACATACCTCAATAAATATGTACATAAAACTGCTGATTGAGAGATTAAAATTGTTTCAATAAAGCAGACTCATCGGTTTGGACTAAGGACACTCATCAGACATGTTTTTGAAGAAAATAAATTCGGGAGAAATGGTTGACCTGACAATCAAGAACAACAATATAATCATATCAAAGTTTACTAATAATACTAGCAATGAAGAAACGTTCTGATAGTCATTTGACTTACCTTAACAGATCCAAATGGAAAAACAGAAATAGCAATATCAGAAAACAGAAAACAAAAGTTGTTAAATTTAAAGCAGGAAAAGAATGGCGAAATTACACACTCCCCACTTAGTATTGTGGAAAGTCAAAGCTATGTTGTTCAGAAATGCTACTTTGAAATAAAAATTACTATTTTTTTCCGAGAACCCTGTCCTCTAACCAGTTTAGTTAAGCCCTCACTTGCCCTTAATCCAAATCAGACTTTGAATTGAACAGGAAACATTTCACCACAATTTGTAGTGACGTGATTATCATAAAGATGTATCAATCCTAAAACTCAAAGGGTGGAGTCATTGGTTTGCATGTACATCAGCTTGTTGGTGCTTGGACTAATAACCTACACTAGGCATTATTTGTAGCTTGGTTAAGTTGTTCCGTTATGTTCATGACGAGTTATAAGCCGTCGCTCGAACAGATCAAAGAATTTCCCAGTTTGTCAGGAAGCAGAATGCTCTACAATTGAAGCTGAAGATAAAGAGCAAGCGAAGGATGAATATTTGAATTCTACCATTTGGACTTAGTTCCAGAGTCTAGTTCCCAGAGAGAAAAGAGAGGCAATGACAATAGTCACGTTGTTAGCTCCCCCAAACAATGCTTCTCCCATCGATCTAAGCTCATGAAGTACAAGCAACCTAGCCTGCCTACTTGCTGAGATCATCTCTTCTATTTTTCATTTGCAAAAATAAGCTTATTTCACTTAGACAGCACATCCTTGCTGCTTTTTAGTGTGGTGCTGGTGTTTCATGCACAGTGGCCTGTGCCTTTCTTTAGAGGAACTCCACTTTGTCAGTTAGGGGTGAGAAGGATGGTGCCCACCCATCTCAATAGAAAACCACAAAAGAACCGGAGATGTTCAGGCGTTCTGAATTCAGATCTGCAAGTGAGATGAAGAGTCAGATGTTCTCAGAACAGACCCACAGTTCCTCTAAAGGGTGATGAAGGCCATGTAAAATTTCACCAGCCACTTTTATAATGCCTCATCCAAGGCGAAAGATAATTCAGCCCCGAACATTTTCGACATTTCTTGGGCCAAGTTAAGAAAGGAACGTTGCATAATGCAAGCTGAAAACATTAACATATTACTGTTCCTCTATTACAGGAGATGTACATATCCAATACAACTGAAAATTGAAAGTCAATCCAGATCCAGCAAATGAGAAAAGGAACAAAAATGACGCCTCTTTAGGAGCCCAAACAAAGCCTGAAGCATGTTTCCCAGGCATGTTTCAAATCATCCCCCATTCCCATTTTAAAATTGCACATTGGCTCCATTTACGAAGTAATTTGGAAGATGTGTGGAATTGTATTGCAAGAAAATTATTCGCTCTGAAATTATTCCGTTATTCATAAGTTGGAAATAAACTTTGAGTTGCAAAGTACAATACCAAGAAAGTTTTGTTTTTCATTCAGCTTTGACTGGTATCATACTATCCCATCCTACCTGACGCCAAGCCTAAAATGGCTCCAAAGGATTGCAATGGAAAATGCGTCTGGCAAAGGGTGGTCAATATCAAACATCATGTCGGACAAGATGATTGCAGCACCTTGGTGGTTAGGAATTGAAACCCAAGATTGCAGCATTATGTCCATTACTGGTCTTCGTAAGATATGGTTTCAATAAGGATCCACAAGGGCTGTAGGAATTGTGCAAGTCATGTTTTGGGTGGCAGACAACAGTATCCAAGCCCAACATCGGGAGGATTAATTTTGGAAGATGCTACTCTTTATACACAGTTAATGACAAGAAAGTTTACTTTTTAAGTTCAATCGCATGTCACTTACATGCAAGAAACAGGAAGAGATACCCAAAAGATAACAGGAAAATTACACATCTTAAATTAAAAACCACACACAATCTAAGAGAATAGCAATTCAGAGATAGATAAAAAAAATTTAAGGCACATTTAGAAGCCTCCACAGAAGAGTTTGTACAAAACTGAGCAGGACATATAATTTCAATCAATAAAGGGAAGATGCATTTAAAGATAAAAGAAAATGTGCTACCTTGACAGCAGATGACCACTGGTATTGCTGCCCAAGCGATTTGTACAAAGTATCTAACCGATCAATTTCATCAGGAGAAAATTGGGAGTTTTCTGAATATAGCCCAACACATTTTTGCAGGCCTTCATAGTATCTTAGAGCAAAAAGAGAAAATAAAGAAAATCAGTCCACCAGGATAGGTGCTTCTTTCAATTTCAACATTACAATCATTGTGAAAGTACCTGTAATTGTCGGGATTCATGGAAAGTAATTGTCGGTGCAATTTTTCACCTTCTTCTAGGTGACCAAGCTTCAAAAGAAGACCAACCTCTTGCTCCTTATAAGCCAATTTGTCAACCTAGAAAACCATGAGCAACAAGCGTTTGGCCTCAGATGCTCCTTAAAATAAAATCCTAAGCTAATAATATAAAGTTATCCCCAAAACATATAAAACCCACTTACAATTTTTGACTCTTTCTTGTGCAACTCCTCAAGAGCTCTCTCAAGAAAGCCACATTCCTCTAACAAGGAGATCTGCAGAACAGTTCATACAAATAAAACCATCAAAACTACCATTCAGCCATTACCATGTAACAGCCTGGAAGACTACCATCCATAATAAGCAACAGTCTGCTGAAAACATGAAAACGAAAAGCACAGATTTTATGTAAAATAAGTTGATGAAAACTTTTGGATTGCTAGATATGCAACCAACTTAAGCAATTGGACTATCTATCTAGATGACAAGATAGTTCCTGGACATGACTTCTTATTGCGCCCTGTAATCAATGCCAAGAAGCTGTACTTCAACAGAAGGGTTTTATGTCAGTATTAACATGACACAATACCTTGCACCCGCAGGTTTCATTTCTTTTTCCCCACACAATCAAATTGTAATTTAAACCATGTAACTCTGTTACTTTTCTTGTTATTCTATGAGGTATAAGAACCAAAACACGTTAAACCTACATACTTAGCTTTCCTGACCTTATTTTTCATATCTCATCCCACGTTTGTACTGTACTACTTTTCATGGTATAGAGAAACCATTAAGTACAGTGAATCCAACTATCCAATAAACATTGCATCTTCCTTGCTATCTAGAACCTATACGTCACTAATGAGTCTCCTTTAGAAGTTCTACTGATGTATCAGTCAGCTACAGAGATCACCATCTTTCGATGTAAAAGCAAAATCCTATTAAGCATCAATGAGTTTCTTCTGCATCCGTTTCTATTTTGGCAGCCAGAAATCATCAATTGACTTTGAACAAAACGCTGCCCGCGTTAAGGATATGTGAATACTTTAAAATTTCAGATGAAGGACCGAAGCAGTCCTGCTATGGAGAAAGCATACAAGCTAAGATCATTGACCAAAACTGTATGATCCATCGAGGAAGAATCTAATAGTATAGGAAACCTAAAAGGAGAGAGAGAGAGAGAGAGAGAGAGAGATGCTCAATGAACTCTGGGTCAAATACATTCTCAAATAATATTCAATAAGACACCACTTCAGAATCAGCTATGTAGTCAATAGTCTTTGCAAGATACCGGACAAACAGCGCATGTTTGGGAAGTGGATTAGGCGTTGGTTTGGGTTTGGGGTTTTAACTTGAACTTTGTAAAATTATTATTATTTTGATAAGAACTTTGTAAAATTATTTTAAAACCAGGTTTGAGACCAAAACCTGTGTCGGAATGTGTAGTTTTGAATTCAGTTTTTGCTTTTTCAAATGCTGTTTTAATTAAAAACTGCTTCAGATGTAATAGGCTTTTGTTATTAAAAAAAAACACTAAACTGTACAATTTCAAAGAAAAAAGAAAACAAAAAATGTTACCAGGACCCTTTCCACCCTACTCCCCCTCCATGCCATCCATGAGAGTGAAGCCCACATCCGGTGGCCTCCCCCGCACACAGGTCACAAGATTCTCCTCCGCCCCATGCTCGCTCAAGGGGGGGCGCAGCAGGGGAGGGGGGACCTCCTCAAACGGCAGGTTGACCTGCAACTCGTACAGGAAAGAGGCCATGTGCTATGAGTTTATTCTCTCTCTCTCTCTCTCTCTCTCTCTCTCCCCAAAAGTCAGATCAATTTGGTATTCTTTTTATTTTCTAAAAAATACCTCTAGTTCCATGCCTCCAAACTGATTTTGGAGTTTTCACTACCAAATCTCAAAAGAGGTAACCAGTTTCTGAATCCGTTTTGAGCACTAAGACTAGTTCTGAAACCAATACCACACAAATAGCCACACTTGCTAGAAATTAGATATCTCCCCAAGAAGCACAAGGAGTAGTTCCGAAAGATGCGGCAGATATCAACAACCACTAATAATAACGAGCCTCAGTGTTGAAAAATCTCACACCCAGCTCATTAAAACTAGAAAAGAACAGTGTGCAAAAACAGGCATAGGACAAAAAGCAACTTGAACTTTGAGAAATCTACACTTGTTAAAGACAAACATTCTATCGGATAGACAAGGGTCCTTGTAAAGCAATAAGAGTCCATTTTCATTAAAAGAAAAAGCCTTTCCAGCTAATCAAAAGATAAAATTGGTTTTACTTTGGCCAATTGATTCAAGCTTTCACAGAAACTGAAGTTGGGAAGTCCAAAGTTTGAGAAGAAGCACCCAAAAAATAGTACTGCCACTTATAACATAGAACCCACATCAAGCCACAAAAGAAAAAAGGGTGTGATATCTGTAAGTGACATCATAAAGATCCTTGACTTAGATATCTGATCTGTAACACAACTCCTCCAGATAAGAATTTCCCAACTAGAGTTAATTAGCCACACTAAAAGCTCTCTACTTTCAGAAGATAAGATTTGACTATAGCAGTAAATCAAGAACATGAATTCAGACATATGCATAAATGTAAGCGTAAGCTCAACTGAACCAATTGAACTCCAGTTGTGTAAAAAGAGCAGTAAGTTACTCTAATATACAAGTCTTTAAAGCATCAAACAGCTGACAGAATCACTGAATAGATGAGAACTGCATGTGTACGTCTTCAATGATGATACCTTGTACAAGAGCATTTCCCCATGCTCACAACGTTCATTATCTGGAGGATAATCATCTTCTAGTGTCCCTTCATATGCTTCCAGAATTTCAACTGCTTTTGATGCACTAATACAAAAACAAAAGAAGTTCTTTAGAGTAGTAAACCAATCAAGAACCTCAAATTTTACAATATCAAATTCCAATAAATTTATATTAATGTAGGTAGGGAGGTTCCACTGATTAATAAGGCGAAACAACTCAATCCAACTTGTTCAATCAAACGGTTAAAACATATAGATAGATAAGTGAGCAACAGTAAAACAGGCCCAACTTGATAAGTAACTAGCATAGCCTCCCAGAGAAACTATTCCCATAAAGGAAAAAGTCTCCAGCTCAATCCCTTATGGCGTATGAGTCGCATTCGGCTATCAAAAGGAGGCTTATAAGGAAATCCCACGATAACTAGAGAAAGTAGAAGAAACAGACAATAGCATCCTTTGAATAGGTTCTCCTTCAGAATCTTGAGCTTCGGAAATGACAATCCCACCAAAAGAAGAGACATAGCCCGTGCAGCAACATCATCCAGGCAACCGCATGTGGAAAAGTTTGCAGACTCCTTTTTTGTGAGATTTTAATTTGTCAATTCCTTTGAAAAAATTATAGTGATAAGGTTCATGTGTCTACTCTTATCGATCACGATGGATTTCCTAATCTAGGACACATATTTATTATAAACAGAGAAGATAAAGCATTTCATACAAGATAAAGCACAAGTTAAGGGGTGAAACATAAATATCTTGGCACTATCTCCAAGAAAATCCTGGTTCAAGATATTAAGGGAAGAGAATGTATACCATCAAATATCTGTTACCACATAAAATAAGGGAAGCTGACTCTACCTCAATAACTTCCATGACCAAATTTTGCACGTGCAAATAAACTAGTATTGAGTAGTTACTGTTGAAGCAATGTTAACCAGCCATTACTGGGTTGAACAGCAGATACAAGTGAAAGTAAAAGCTAAGAATCCCACAACCCCTTTCTAAAGCAGGCATACACAATAAAATGTTGCCAAATAATTTGAAATTTTCAAATCCAAGGATCCAACGTACTTTGAGTTTAAATGATGGGCAACAGCAAAGCCAATCCAATTCATGCGGTGATTTGGTTTCAGGGACAGAAGTTGTTGTCTTGTCTGAACAAAACCACTCAAATCGCGCATCTGAGCCTGTAACATAATAGGCACATGAAACCATTAGCTGAAACAGAACCAGATGGAAAATTGAACAAAAAATACGAAAAAGGATGGTGAAGATGGCAAAACTATCCGAGCTTCATAAAGCAAGAAACGATATCTAGAGGCCATTGCAATGAGGGGAAAAACCCATTATGAACCATCTGACTTGCCTACATCGAAAGCTTGCTCTCCTCTCCATACCCATCATGTCAATTTCAATCCAAAACTATTTAAGAACAATGATTCAGAGGTGTCTCGTAGAGTTTAAATGTTCACAACAATGAAAGATGACAAACTGAATTTGAATCACCATGAGAAACACAGACACGCTCACAACACTTGCCCTAGAGCTTCCCCAATATAGCCCAGCAGCCAAAAGTAAGGAAGAAGAGTATGACACAACCATAATATACACAAAGAGCTACTAATGTAGAATTCTCTTCCATGCCAGACACTAATGCATACACCAAGCTGCGAACAAAAATTTAATATCCGTTTCCCATGCCCATAGCAGACACAAATACCTATACCAATGATTGTTAAACAAAAATGTGCAAGTCAACATAGAGAGCCTTTCTTAATTCATTGGCAGTAAGTGATCATCACAGAAGAAATCAGCATTTAACACATACCTGCAAGAGTGACAGGTCCCTTAGTATCTCGATGTTGTCCGGATCTATCCTCAGGGCATTTCGATAGCATTTGATAGCCTCCCTGTATTCTCTGTCTGACCGGTAAAGCAGACCATAAACATGCCAACAAACATGACTTTTGAGGTCATTCTGCATTAAGGCAAGAACTTAAGTTATTAATGCAGAGTTTCAGCAAAAGGACGATATTTTATTGTAAAATGATTTAGAGATACATCCCAACCTTTAATCCTTGTCGAACAAGATCATATGCTTCGGTTTTACGGTCCATGCAATTTAATGTTAGACCCTTCATTGCTAATGTTTCTGGCAGCAGGAAACAAACCGAAAGCCGTAAGATATATAGACATGAAATACAAAACAAATGAGAAAAATAAATCAAAAAAGTATAGAGTAAGAGGGACATATCTACTCAAGAATTGTTCATTCACTCTCATAGCACACAAAGACCAAGCAAAAGGGAGGAAATTAATCCACCCATCCCACCCCCCAAAAAAAATATATAAAAAGAACCAGGAAAACAAGAAAAGGGAGGACACCGCAGATAATATTTGGAGACAAATGATGACTACCAATTGGCAACTAAATCATCTGGTAAACATTTAGTGTGAAAAGACCAAGATTTTGTGCTCCTTGTTATCATCATTCATAAATAAGAGCATCAACAGCAAACTTTTCCAAAGATTGGTCTTCTTCAGCTCTTCACTTGCGCTTCTTTTCTTGCTAAATTGAATCCATATTTTCTATTTAGAATTTTAAAAAAGGGAGTAAAGCAGCATTACATAGCAACTAAAGGATGGAGTTCCTTAAAATACTTTTCCCTTACAGAAGCTCAGGTACTTTCAAAGCTTCCAAATTCTTTAACCATAAAATTACAAAACAAAAAAAATTGTACTCTTTCCCACTTACAAATTTGCAATGGGCTTTAAGCTCACTGGCAGTCTCTTTACATCTGGCACTCTCCTTTGGTCTTTAGTTCTCTTTGCAGCCCAATTAAATTATTTAGCACACATTTAAACATAAGGAAGTACAATTCCCAAACAACTACCACCTAGGACCTGATTGTTCCACTCTGGATTTTCACATCACATATTGCAGCAAGATGTGTGAATTTGGACAGTAATGTTAATTGCAATTCATATGCCCAAACAACGAAGAAGCTGAGACCAAATGTACTTTGATTTTTCAGAATCAATCCAGTATAAAAAGATTAGATGAAATAATAATTACCTCCGTGATCTGGAAACTTTTTCAATATGGCATCCGCTGCCTTCAACCCCTTCTTATACTGTTTAGTTTCATATGATTTCTGCACAGAAAAATGGAGTAGTTAACACTCTTCCCCTACCTAATGGATGCATTTGCTAGTTGATAAACAAAATACACGCTCAATAATGCATCAAAAGGTCTTCTGTGCAAGCAAAGACAAGCATATGGACATATATATGCATATTTTATCATTTGTCCCTGTCAAGGTCATTACAAACTCTTGCAGATATCACTTCGGGACAAATAATGCAGTATAATAAATATCCATCGGAAAATTCTTTCAAGTGTCAAAGAAAATACGCTATTTTTAAGTACTTTCTTCATTTACCTAATTCTTTTTTTTTTTTTTTGATAAGTAAGCCAATCTTATAAAAGAAAAAGAGATTTGAACATTAGCAACCTCAAGTTCAAAAGAACACCTTTATGTATATCTCATGGTTGTCCGAGACTGAACTTTGCTTAAAGGCGCAGGTAACCTTTATGAAAGTTATAAACTAAGGATGAAGAAAAGCCGTCAAAATTTAGACCCATACACTTCCCAACTCTTTTCCAAGCACCCAGCTTGTGCGAAACCAAAATTCAGGAAAATGCACACAATCAGGGGGGAATAACAGCCTCTGAGTACTTATTTAAACTCATATTCCATCAAAGTCTAGGTTTTTTTTTTTTCCTCCGATTTCCAAGCGAATCCAAAACAACAGATAAAAAGTGAAGATTCATGCTCTTATACTTTGGTGTTCATCTCATACTATCCACTCCCTCTGGAAAACCAAGCAATGAAACAGCAAAATCCAGATATTTCTGTTCAGTCTTTCCACTACTGACTTCCTATATTAAAGCACGAATTGAACTTAATCCAAACATAGACGCGAAAGACGGTCAACTTAACCATTCATTTTTTCCAGAAAAAGAGAGAGAGAGAGAGATAACAACAAAAAGTCACATAATCCAATACGTAAATCTTCTTTTCCTTGAAATTCAGAGCATAAAAGCCATTAAGCTAGAAACAAAACTTAATAATGAAGAAGAGAATCTAGGGTTTTGGGCAGTGGGGAACAAAAAGCGAGAGAAAGTAGATGAACTTCGATCGTGCCGTGACCAATAACATCGAACAAGATGCACAAACAGAGATTGAAAGAGAGAGAGTGTAGGGAAAGGGAGCTTACAACAATGAGCTTGAAGAGGTTGGCCTCTTTAGGAGGCAGCGAGGCACCCATTGTTTCGCAGCAAGGGAGAGAGAGCTGAGGGGAGAGAGAGAGAGAGAGAAGTCTCAGTGATTTGGGGTTTGTCTCTTTTATATTAAGGACTGCGATGAGCGAGAGAGAGACAGAGTGGTGGCGTTTATCTGCTGCAACTTCAACCCTACTGAGAACAATACGAAAAGCCCAGGCTGTGGCTTGCAGTTCTTTTCTTCCTACTTCCTTTTCTTTCTTTCTTTTTTTCTTTTGTCCTTTTTTTGGGGGCGGTCAATGACGTGGCGCTGTATTGTTACCATCCTTTTTTTCTTTTTTTTTCTAAGCAGAATTGTTATTATTTTTAAAAAAAAAATACGCTTTTTACCCATAAATTATTAGAACAGTGATACATTACACTCTAAATTATTATCTTTAAGACATTGTACCTTTAAATTATCAATTTAGATACTTTGCATCCTAAATTATCCACTTTAACACATTACACCCTCCAACTACTAATATTAAACACTTTATACTCTCCATTTGACAATAATATCTTGAGAAATTAATAAATTGATAACAATATCTTTAATATATACAAAATAGATCAAGGCCATTATCGTCATTTTAGTCTAAAAATTTGATAAAAATGTGTAAAGTGTCAAAAATTAGTAGTTAGAGGGTGCAATATGTCAAAATTAATAGTTTAGGATGCAAAGTGCAAAACCTATAGTAGTTCGTTGGTGAAAAATATATTTTTTTCCTATTTTTAACTTCGTGAATCCAACAAGCGACAATAAGGTTGAAAACTAATTATAGATTTATACTATTGAGTATTGACCAGACAAATTTTAAAAGGGGCTTTAATTTTATTTTCCAAAAATTATAGCCTCTGTTCCGTAAAAATACAGTTTAAAAAATACGTAAAATCAGATTTAAACAATTACTAAAATTTGTTATTATGCAGTGTTTAGAGCTAATCATTTGATTTCGTGTCTTTTCTTAAAAACGTATTAATTGCCAATATATATTTACAACTGCAAAATTTTATGTATTAGTTTATAATTATCTTCAAAGCATGTGAAAATTACTGTCTTGTGAACTGCTTTTAGTGACTAATCCTCAAGTAGAGCTTCACAAATAGGTAATAAATAACTGAGTAATTTTTTTTCTTTTAAAATAGGCGTACGAAATCCAAACGTCAATTTATTAATGCCTCGATTATTCTGTTCATATTGTCGATAATTGTGCGGAAAAATTTCTTTGGTGCTGGGATGTCAGCATTCTTCTTGCCTTGCGACTTTTAGAAACATTAACATATCTCTCACATTCATCACAAGTAATTTTTATTTAAAGATAGATACACTTTGGGTTAAATATACTTTGTATTTTTCAATTTTTTAGACTTTAACACTCTACACACCGATTTATTATTTTTATCACATTATATCTATCAATTATTGATAATTTTTTGACGTGCGAAATGATAATTTTATTCTCATATTTTATTTTATTTTACCGTGACCATTTTATAAGGGTCAAATTATAATTTTCAAGACTAAAAAAAAAATTCGTCTAAAAAGACGAAAAATTTTAACAAAGAGTGCAAAGTATCTAAAATCAATAGTTAGTGGGTACAATGTGACAAAAATAATAGATAGGAGTGCAAAGTGTCAAGACTCTCAAAATTAAGAGTGTTCAAAGTGTATTTAACCCATACACTTTTCACCTATTAATTTTATAAGTTCTTATACATTACATTACATATTTTGAATTTTGAATTTTGAAACATTTTACTTTGAATTTTTGACATTTTACACATTACACTGTTTTGTCAAATTGTTTGTGAACTCAGATGGAAAATGACACATGATAAGCAAGTGATTTTTTTTAACCTACAATTTTACATTTATATCCCCAACCGGTCCATTAACATTGACCACTCACCCAGTATTTACCACAACAACAAAAAAGGACAGAGTTTGAAGGTATATATATAAAATTGCAGGCCAAAAAATCAATTACCACAAAATGGTGAAATGTGTAAGATGTCGAAAGTTCAAAGTGAAACATGTGAAAATTGAAAATTTGAGATGCAATGTGAAAAGTATATTTATTGATTTTATTTATTACAATAGATGCCTTGACTTCCCAGTCGTAGTATGTGTTGATACAAAAACTTTTTACTAGTGTTGGATGAGACCCTTTGTTTTTTTGTTTGACTTTCCATTCGTAGCGTATGTGTTGATACAAAAACTTTTGACTAGTGTTGGATGAGACCTTTTTTTTCTTTTTCTTTTTTGAAGAAAATCAAACTTTACTTAGTTACTACCTTTCACATAAATTTTTCAAGAAACGCACTTGATATTTAAAGATTCGCCAACACCTATGATAGAGACGATAATAGATTGCCTTAACACACACGAAGTAATCTCTTTGATTTATTTTGTAAATATATTAGTAGATATTAACTTTACTTAATAAAACATTATCCTTTTTGTTTCACAAAGAGTCCCTTCTCATTCATCAAAATTGCAAGAAGATCCTTATCAATCAATATTTTCCAACATCAAAATAGGATTTCTCCAAATGACAAGAAGTTAGAGGTTAGTTTCAAGTTTACACTATTCCCCAAACATAGGCTTAAAACTTCTATCTTCAAGAACTTCTCCCTTCTAGCTCGAGAATTTCTTATGTAAAACGGAAAGAAAAACAAAAACCCAAGGAGATCTCTATCATGGGAAGATCTTTCCCCAGGATTCCTCTCCCCTTTCCCACCAGGGACCATCGGGAGACCTCCCCGAGGTGGCAACCTACCCAAGTTTTGGGGGAGCTCCTCCCCTACATGGTAACTTGTGTGGATATTCCGCCAAGTTGGGGAATTAATTTTGGTGGGCTAGGAGAGTAGATATGGCCTTATAGGTAATATAAACATTCATTTATGATAAGCTTCGGACAGTATCACCTCCTCTGTTACATACACAAAAATAAAGTCGTCACTGACAGATCTTAGACGCCACGGTCCGGTACGCAAGCTCTATTTCCTCTTCTGCCATCTCAATGGTTTCATCGCTGTCATACTCCGTTGCATCTTTCGTGTTGGCTTTGGTTCTCCCATTCATTTCACCAGTCTTTGGCTTTTTCTTCTTGGTCGGAGGGCTATCATCAAAATTGCTAAGTTCCTCCTCATATATTTGTTTACATACCTTGGCCTGTCTGCAAAGTTCCTCCTTTGACATTGAGGCCAAGTCAGTTCCAGCACCGTCGAGCTTTTCCAGCTCTTCAACCACATGAGGGACAAAGTTCCACTGCTTGGTTACTTGTTGGATATCCTACGGATCAGACATCAAAATATTAGTCCAAGAACAATATAATTTTCAGTGCCTGACCAGTCTTATTAATTTTTTTTTGTTCCCCGGCAGTGAGTGACTAGCTAATAGTCTCTCCCTCCATATGGTAGCCACCGCAGAACCCAAAGCTAATTTCTTTGACTTGCCACCAGAAATCTTCCTTTGTTCTTACCATCGCGGGTCAATTCCTTAATAGTTTTAGCTAGCAAGTGTTTTCTCCTTCTAATAATGCCAAAACTGTTCCCCAGATTTTTTTTACTCCCGGCTATATAAAAAAGGTTTCATCTCTGGCATAAATTGCAAATACGGGTCAGGACAAGCTAATATTGTTAATGAAGAACTACTCCTGCTATATATGGCTCATGTACTCTAGTTTGTGGATTTCTGTAAGAATGTAATATCAAGATAAGTGATGTAGTCTTGTACTGTTGTTTGTGAGTTTAGGGTTGTTCGCTTTTTAGAATGACGCGATGGATCTTTCAGATTAGTAGTAAATTTGTGTAGTCCTTTTCTTACTAGTTCTTTCCCCCAACATGGATGTATATGTTATCTACTACAAATAAAAGCAGAACACTTCAACCAAGCAAAGGAATTGCATAGTACACCTCTCTTCATGTGCCCTGTTGGGAGGCACTTATATCAGTTATCTTTAAGAATAAACTATTGTTAAAACAAAAAGGCCAATCATTTTCATCTCATTGAATGGAGAAAGTATGATCAACGCCACTGACCAATGTTTTGTTATTGCGGTTAAAGAACACAACTTGGTTGCATGCCAGGTATTTTCTCCAGGAAGAGGTCTAAATCAAATCAAACAAAACACCCAATGCATTGTAAAGATCAAAACGCCATTATATGAAAATAAATACCTGCTTTTGTTCAAGAGAATCTATGACATCTTGCAAACAAGTTAAGATCCCTTCAGCAGCTATTTTCCGTATCTCGCTTTGCTCTGGCTGTCAGAAAATGAAAACTAAGATCAATTTACAATCTAAAGGAACCACAGTGCATGTACACCATTAACTACGCATGATATGGGATCTCAGCCCATCAATGCAGAAACGTCAATGGGAAATGGTGGCTTTTCGTAACTGAATGGTTACCTACACAAATATCAGGTTTGCACCCACAAAATTTTTCTCTCTTTCAAGAACTACACAATTTAATGGTATACTCATCATTGATACATAAATTAGATTTATGGCACAAGCACAAGAACATGGAGATTGAAGAAATAAGCGGAGGAAAAAAAAAACTTAACAAAAACTGGATGGCAAGTTAACATCTGCAAACTTTCAAGAGCATGCAGATTGTCAAACCTAGAATGGAAAACAGAAAATCAACCTTAATCGTTTACAGGACAGCAGCATCAAAAGTATACCACTATGAAAGTGCACATGTGAAGAAATTGAATGTCCAAAAATCTATATATAAAATACATACATATGTAACATATGTAATAACAACTGAAAAAAAAAATGTAATAACAACACCAACAGATGCTGCATACCTTCTCATCTTGATTCTCAAGCCATTTGACGGTTCTAGTCAAATCATCTACAGCCCACCTTTTCACTTTGGAACGTTGGAAACACTCTTTGCCAGTATTAGATGCCTGGCTCTGCTTAATATACAGTACCACACGGGTAAATAGGGAAAGAGGTGCAATACACCATAAACATAAAACCCTGTTTTTCCCACACTAACTTTTGAACTCTTCGGTGGGAGCATATTTAGTTAAATACTACAATGAAAGGAAGAGGCAACAGTAATTTACTCAAGTGGACAGTGTATAAGAATTATGCTCCGAGGATGCAGGAGCAATCACCTTTGAATGCGCTCCTCTTTCAACAAGCTTCTCAGATTTTCCAAGTGGTAATGCTTTTTGACCTGCAAAAGCTCTATTAACTTATATATCTAAATCCCAACCAAAATATCAAAACACCAAAACCCAAAGAAACCTGCTTGATAAGACATGCTATGTATGAATTAAACAGGCATTAAATTTCAGGGGTGAATTTAAAACAGCTAGTATACTGGGTGTCATTTTGTAAATAAAGCATCAGATTTGCTCAAAGAAATATATAACTCTCTGAATTTGACCCACAATATGAACTGTGACGAACTCCATTACATTCTAAGCGTAAATATAAACCACCAGTTAAGAGAGCTATTTAGCTCAATTAAAAATGTCAATAACAAAGAAAAAAAAATGTCAATAACAAAGAGCTCGCCGATGTAAGAGACCCCGGAGGTGTCAAAACTGGTAAAATATAGAAATGCAATGTGCTCTATTTTTTCTACTCCTATTCATCATTGTAAGCTGTCTTTTAGATGACATCCAAATGTATCAACTTAAAGGATCAATCTATGGTAAATCAACCTGATCATATAACAATATCTGCGCCAGGGGGTGGGGGGAGGGGGGGGGGGAAAGCATATAATAGATAACCTTGGCTTCCATTTGGAATATTGCTTCTCCGCCAGGGTTTGCCAGCATGCATAAGGAAGCTTTCAATGTCAACAAGCTTCTTCTGGGCATAACACTCAGATATCCACTCCTAAGGTCAAGAAGCTGGATATGGTCAGATTTAAAGTGATTTAAATTGATCAAACATATGCAGCGGCATCAACTATGAGCCTAAAGAAACTCAAAAGAAAAAAAAAATAACAGTTCCAAGTCATTGGGATGGCAAATCACATATGTGGTGTATCTCTCTCATCAAACGGTATTACCCTCGTCGGTCCAAAACCACTGCACTCATACTGAACCAAAAGAAAAAAGAGTACAACTGAATCTAGAGACAGCCAGTGATTAACCCCATGACCATCGAATCTTTGAATATTATTCCAAGGAAATAATATATTGCAGCAGAAATACCCCTTGAAAATCCCCACGTAAATGATGGGAAAAGACATTAATTACGGCAAACTAAAATGGAGGAAAATAACTCTCATCTTCATTAATCAGACTCGTATTTTGGAGTACAAAAAAGTTCACAGAATGATGTCACACACGGCGGATGTCATAAGAATTAGAGACGGGACCTTCATCAACTCAAAACTTCAAGTAGGTTTAGACAATGCCAGAGTGCTCTCAGATACAAAGCAGCAGAAAATGCAAAAAATAACAAGTGTATGAGGCATCATAGTATCAGCACATGGACCTTTGCTTGCCTTCAGTTTTCAACAGTCTCAAATAATTATCGGGAACTCCATCTCACAGTCAACAAACAAAAAAAATGTATAAACCAACAGAGGGAGAGAGACACCTTTGAGACAATGGTCCCACAATCTGACTCGACTTGTCGATATTTTGGGGTGTTGGGAAATGCACAAACCAAGAGAGTGCAATCCG
The DNA here is from genome assembly GCA_003952965.2 of Morella rubra. Lineage (NCBI taxonomy): Eukaryota > Viridiplantae > Streptophyta > Magnoliopsida > Fagales > Myricaceae > Morella > Morella rubra. Next base: position 7,464,679 of record CM025851.1, on the reverse strand, counting down.
AGTTCCAGTCAGGCTGATACTCTGCTCCCATTTCCAGTGCTTGCGATCGCAAAATGCCACGATCAGGATTCACAAACCCTGACAACACAAACACTACCCCTTCCTGCCCAAACAAGAAGGTTACGTTAGCTCAATCCTGGTAACTCAATTGAGACACTGAACCATGCAAAATGATAGGTCCCAATTCACAGTAATTTAGTACCAGAAGCTTGGAGAAGTCGGTGGTACCAGAACGTCCTTTACCACACCCGTTGGCTTGCTCACGCTTCTCACCTTCATCACCTCCGTCATCATCGCCATCCCTATATGGTTTCTTTCCAATTGATTTTTCATCCTTCTCTCTTGAACTCGTCCATGAAGGAAGGTTTCGTTTGCCAGTCTTCCTATCACTCCCAGCACCCACGCTTTTCTTTGTATTCGACATATTAAAGACAGCTAAATATCTCAAACTATTCCAAATACAAAACTACATTGATGATGCCTGATGGCACTTGAGGGTGGTGCAAATAGGCTAATAGAAATACATAGTCCCGCCTACACAAAACGCCGTGCAAGTAATTTTCCGTCACAACCTGCACAAATAAACTACAGTGTCACAATTCTGTTTACAGATGATGGAATTGACTAAAATTATTACTATAAAAGGGGATCCGAATTTGCAATGTAATCAGGTTGGTTTTATAGCAATGTTAATCAAGTTGGTCAAATAATCTATAGAAACAAACCAGGAAATGTCAAATTTCATCTTCTGCATCCAAAAGTCTATGTTCACCGAAACATAAACCTACGGGCATTGCTATCAGATTGCACCCAACAAAAATAAATCAAGGGGCAACGACCAAATTGGGTCCTCTTTGAAACCGTGAGCATCTCATGCAAATGCTTATGAGCATGCAATAAAATGGCAACTATACAAGAGCGATGGGGAAATTAAACTCTTCACTTGCCTTCCATTTGCCGGGGAATACCGGCGGGGTTCTGGGTTTCTGGGTTCTTCAGTCCGTATACAGAGTCTTGGCCTTGGGTCTCTTGCGCATTTGCCGACCTTCACTGCCACCGCTTTGCTGTTAATGACCCCGCTTCTGTGGCATATTAACATTTGGCATCTTCTTTTCAACAACTTCTAAGATATAGCCCTTGTTTTACGACTAATTACGATTCGCTGAAGGGGTAGCCTATTGTGAGTGTTGACGCCCCAAACTAGTCGTCGTGCTCCATTACGGGGCGTTTGTTTATCGAAATTTTAAGAAATATTATTAAAATTTTAGAAATATTTTGAATATTAAAATTTATTAAAATTTATAAAATATGTTTGGTGTGATATAAATTTTGAGCCCTTAAAAAATTAGAGAAACAAACGCTCCTTATATATATTATAATTTTATGGGGTTCTCCACGTAGGTTCTTGAATTCTGCCCCCTCAGAAAATTTTGTTTATTTATTTATTTTATTTGGTTAAGAAAGTTTGAAGACTGTTTTTTTTTTTTGTAAAATTTTAAGAATTTTAAATATGATATAAATATTTAGGTAATATTAAAATTTTATTAGTATTTATATAAAAATTGTTGAATAGTATTGATATTTGTAAAAAAAATAATGTTGAGTTGTATTAATATTTGTATAGAATTAATGTTAGGATTATAATTTTAGAGAATTTGATTCGAGTTATAAAAATTTCATCAAAACAAATATACCTGAATTTTAATTTCAGACAAAAACGACTAATATGTCAAATAAATAATTCGATCAGGCACGAACATGGAATAAAGAATACTACATTATTTTTTTTCTCTTGTCATACCTTTTCACTACTTATAGACTGAGCATCCTAAAAAAAGAATATTGTATATCTTTTATCGATATAGTTTTAAAAGGCTCTTGATCTCTTGCTTCGTACTCAACCCTTCCACTCCTAACCATACCTCTATAATATAATTTTAAAAAATAATTAATTTGTTTTATGTCAAAATAATTAGATTTAAACTCCTCAAGTGGTGTTTGCAAACTAAACGAAAGAAAGATGATTTGAATGGATTTTTTTTTATGTTTAGTGAAATAAAAAGAAATAATTTGATGAAGAGAAATATATTATTTTATAAGCTAAAGTTTTAGAATGCAAACATCAACTTAATCCCTTAAATTATCTATCGTATGTTGTCGATGGGAACGGATACATGGTATGCAGATTCTTGGTTTTGTTACTGATTATTAAAGAGATATCATGAAAACCCGCTTGGGGTTTATTTTTATTATATTTATAAGATCTTTAATTTTTTTTTTCTACCTATTTCACGTTACTCTTTATATTAATGATCTTAAATTTGCCAAAGATTCACTATTCCTCTTAAACCCGTTTTCAAAGCTTAAAAGATAGCTTAATAAAAATTGTCATAAAAAAGACCACATAAAATAGTATTATCAACATAGATAAAAAGTAACTTAATTAACAGTCTAGGTTGTGGATCATCAAACCCTCTCGGAATTTGCCTATAAGATTAAAGTTTTGCAGCGCCTTTAAGTTGATTTTGATCCATTAAAGTCCAATGTATAGAAAGTATCACGAAATTCTCCTCATTACTTAAAAAAAAAATTATTTTCCTAACTTGATGTTCATAAATTTTTTTTGTATGAATCATTTTTTCAAAAGAATTTCTTAAATATATATCCAATAATGAACTCTCGACTAGTAACCGTCATAATAGATGTACATAGAAAAAAAAAACAGCCATAATAGATTAAAAATAAAGACCTAATTATTACAACGGTCATTATAGTTTCACCTCGTGACAATTTATTGTGATATAAAATTGAACTATATGATCCTTAGGTCGCTAAAACGTGAAAATATTAATATCGCTTTTTAGATGCATCATAGGCTTATAGCCAATAAAAGGTGGACATGCCTACCCATTCCTGAGTAGATGGGCCTTGTCACCTAAGAGACCATACAAGCAGTCCAGCTCACTTGAGACCTGATTGGCTTGCTGCCACGTCATTTTAAAAGTACTTATCAGTAAAAAGAAAAAAGTAAAAGAGAGGAGAAAATAAAAATTTTAGAGATGTCCGTTTTGTAAAAAAATTGTAGAATTTTGGTAGAATTATAAATATTTTTATAGATTAGAGTTTTATAAGTTTTTATATAAAGGTTAGTGAAAAGTTTTAAATATATTTAATTTTTATTGGAATTTGTAAAAAAGTATAAAGAGAGATGATTTGATATAATTATTTAATAAAAAAATATTAGAGTTAAATGAAAAAATATAAAGAGAGAATATTGGTTATAATTTTTTTAAAAAATATATTAAATTTTGTGTAAAAAAATTATTAAAGACCATGTAAAATGTATTAGTATTTATTTATAAATTTTTTAAATTTTAAATTTTAAATATTAATTTTATAAACATATTCATATTTTAAATTTTTTTTGAAAAGGAACATATCCTTAGTCGAGAGTCTTTCCCAATCACTTCCTTCCTCGATATCCCGGGGGGACTCTCCCCAAGTTTTTTCTTTTTTCTTGGATGAAGTGAATGTTTTTAAAATGACGTGTAAATAAAACTGCCGTCTCTGGTGAGCTAGACTGCTTGTATTGCCTCCATGTCCACCTTTTAATTGACTACGACTTGTCTAAAAGAAGGGCACGTAAACAGGACACATCAACAATTTTTTTTCTTGACGATGGGATGGATGGAAGGATTAAATGTTCACGGTTTAACTAATTGTCACAGTGAAACTACAACCACTACAATAATAACACCAAAAAAAAAGAAGGGAAAAATTATGAATTTTTGTAATGTTCATCCCTTGTTTGAAAGTACGCAGTAATCCCATGAGGGGGACTGGGAGGGGAGAAAACCGCCAGCAGCGACACGTCAGCAAAATCGTCAAAAATCAAAGGCAAGCACATTCGGGTACAGTGACACAACAACGACGCCAAAGCGTCCACTCCCGCCCACTCTCTTTTCGAATTACATTCCCAAACAGTCAGCTTGTCTCTCTCTCTCTCTCTGGCTATCGGTACAGTACGTCCGCTTCCTCTTCTCAACCCTCGATGCCAAGATGGTCTCTGAATCTCAGAGCTCCGGTCTGGTAGATCCGCTTTCAGCCTATTCGGGTCTCTCCCTCTTCCCTAGGAACTTCGGGGTCGCACCCGACCCGTCGAAGCAGTACGACCTCGACGCCATCCACAACCGCCTCAAGTCTATGGTACTCTCTCTCTCGTAGTTTTACGTCTCTCGCTGTCTCTCTCCGTGCGTGCGAGAGTTTACTTTTTGCTAACTGAACTTCATTTTTAGGGTTTTGTCCAGTTTCCGAGTTTTTATCATTTTCTTTATCTTTTGTTGTTTGAGGAAATTGCAAATTAAACTTTACTTATTTTGGTGCGACTCCTTTTATTGAGGGATGTTTGTCAGATTCTGAGTTGAATAACCATAACTTCTTTGGTTGCTAAGAAAATGCAGTAAAAGATGGAGTAAACTGAACTTAACACCATATGGGATGGTTGAGATTGCAAACCCCCGTCAATATGTGTGTCTGTGTGTGTTGGTCTATCTCAGTATGTGTCTCTCCCGCTCTCAATTTTCATTTTCTTTTTGGCGGGGGTGAATTTTGACTGGTTAAACTTGTTGATGTAAGTGAAGCTCGTTGTGCCTCATTACTTCGTGCTAAACAATATTAGGCACTCCCGAAGGGGGCTCTGTAGGATTGGGATGAAACTCAGTGTTTTTTTCCCAACAATGGATATCCTCTTATCAATTAACCACAAAGTCAAAGCATGGTTATTTCACGGTGCCACGTGTTTTCATGAGGGTGATCTGCCACAGCTTGTGTTAAATCATAAGAAAATAGTGATATTTCATGGTTTTCCTGCACTTTCAGGCCTTACAAAGTCCCAGTAAACTTCTAGAGCAAGCGAAAACAATTATACACAGTAGTTCTCAACTTCTGAACTCTGAAATTCCCGAGGTTCTGGCATCACAAGATAGAAAAGAAGTTGCTGTAAAGGATAAAGGACGTGTCCAAGAAAGACGACCTGCCTTAGGCCGTAAGCGGGCTCGGTTTTCTTTAAAGCCTAATGCAAAGTAGGTTCCACCTTGATGTATAATGTGCTAAGGAAGAAAATGGTTCATTTTAGTGCTAACTCTCAAATGAACTAAGTTATATCTTTCTTTCACAGTCAGCCTGCTGCAAGTGTGGAACCAAGTTTGGACATTGATCAACTGAAAGACCCAGAGGAATTCTTCTTGGCGTATGAACGGCTTGAAAGTATGTTGCAGTCCCTTTATCTTTTGGAACCCATGTTGCAATCGTTTTGATAAGACTAGTTTTTATCGTGTGATTGGTGTTTAGATGCCACAAGAGAACTACAGAAGCAGATTGGCGGCGTTTCAATGGATTTAAATCACCATAACCTATCCACAACTGCACGACAACGTCGACCTGGGATTCCAGGGTATGATCAGCATTTTGTATCATCTCTCCCCAATTATGCTGTTTATCTTGTGACACTCAGAATAACCTTATTATTTTACACCCAGGCGATCAGTTAGATACAAGCATCGCTATTCATCATTGACTTCTGAGAATAATGAGAATGTTGTATCTTCCCAAGAGACATTTGAAGCAGGTGTTGTCGACCCCGTTATTGACATCCCACTGTGTGAGACTGACCAACATTTAGCGTCACAAGAGACTGAGTTACCTGGTAAGTGGATGCTATTGAAGAATAAAGGTGAATAATATCAACTCTGGGCAATAATACTAGTGTCTGGTTCTTTTCTCTCGTTTGTCTTGCCATTTTAATTTTTCTCAATAGATGCCTGAATCATGGTCAATGCATATAGGTTCAATGTACAAGCCAGAGAACAAAGTTAGTCAAATCTTGGATGAATTGCTATCTGGTGATATTGAAGATCTGGAAGGGGATGCAGCAGTCAGTATTTTACAGAAGCACTTGCAGATCAAACCCGTTGAACTACAGAAGTTAAGCCTCCCTGACTTACAAGATATTCTGAAGATTGATTCAAACTCTTCAAGAAGAAACATGCCAAAGGCTCGAAATGCTTTGTTGGACATAGGTAATCGGTTGAAAACGATTAGCTGTGAAACACCAAAGAGGCTCCTACCAGAGGCAGAAAGCTCTCTTCATCATATAGGTTCTCCCACACCCCCCAGAAGTCCGTTTGCTACACTATCATCATTACAGAGACGAATTTTTCAGTCAAAGCCATCAAATGATCCATTTTCAGTTAAGGATTTTGATCTCTCGCCAGCTCAGAATTCCTCTCCAATTGTTGGCATGCACAAAGAGTCTGACCTGGATGATATAGGAATGCAGTTGAGCAACAGTGATGAGCTGAAGTCACCTTTAATTGGGGAAGGTGACAATGCTGCTGCTAAGACAAGTTCACCTGAGATGGCTGTTGGAGATTTGACTCATACATCAAATTTGCTAGATAATGCGAGGAAACTTTCTGTTGGTGTTGATTGTGGTTCAAGTGGCACCAAAGTTGACATTGGTGATAACGTCAGAGGCAGTAATATGGATAGTGACGATATAGATGAGCAATTAAGTAGGCGTGATGATGATATTGATGTTCAGACAAACAGATCCAATAGATTGGAGGACAAGGTGAATCTTGCACTGGTTTGTTAGTTTCAATTGTGAAATTTCTGCATTTGAATGTTTGGTTCTTGTACTACAACAAAATTCAGGTGGAAGACATGCTGCAGGAACCAGTGGAGGCAATGGCTTCTCCCCAGCCCAATCATAACGGGGCTGACTCAACTGGCCAAAGTTTGAACTATAATCAGATTCCATCTGGTATAGTCATCTTTATCTGTTTGTCCACAATGAAAAATTGCATGCATGAGTTATCCAGAAAAAGAAGAAGAAGAAGAAGAATTTAAAAGAAACACTTGCATGATGCTGGTGACCAAATGTGGGATTTTTTTGTGAAGTTGCTACAATTTATCTAGTAATAGATGATGGAATAAATTTTGACCCCTGTTTGCTTCTCTGTGGAAAAGAGGGCAAATGATCTTATAGTCTAATTAGAAGAAATACATTGAACATCTAAGCTAGATTCTTAACCCATAATGTAATCTAAGAGGTTCTTTACAGATCAACTAGACCCTGTCCTACCATTATGACTTCCTCATTCTTCTTAATGATGCAAGAGACTTTTCACAGATCGTGGACTCTTTGGTACCTCTATCCCCATTCCCCGCAATGAGGAAGTTTATTAAATTTGACTTGTCTAGTTATGCAATATAGCCAGTGTGGAAGTCAAGTTGAGGATACATTTTGTAGACTGCCATCTCAAGATAGGTGCTTTATGCCTTCCTAGAGGAGACGCCTGCAGACCCAAATAGGTCGTATTTTTTTTTTGTCTGTACCCTGGGAAAATATGTCAAGTGCAATATTTTTTGTTAGTTGGTTTTGTGGTGAGTGTATATGCCTAAAACTCTGGTTTGTGGAAAAGGGTGGAGTGACAAGAAACTTCTCCCACTTCTCTCTCTCTGTTAATGTCGTTTCTTACGGATGATTTTGATGACGTGGTTATAAGCTACAATCCGAACTGAGGACGGGCTTTTGGGGTTAAGTATCCAGTGTAGTGGGACTGGCGATGAGCTTTAGTTGCACACTGTAGTGGCCGTAGTTGCTTAGAATAGTGTCTACCAGTATTTATCATGTTTGTTCCAAACTAGAGGAAGGCAGTATGCTTGTTCCACATGCCTCCATATATCCTGCTTTTCTGTCCTGGACCCTAGAAATACGAAGTTGCTCATCCCTATATTCGTGCACAATCAGCATATACATCAGTGCATGCACCATGCTCCTATTTGGAAGCTCCCTAATTTCTGATTGAAATAAAATAAGCAGAATTTTCAGTTTTAATAATTTAACTATAAGAGTTTGGATATGGTTTCAGCGTAGTGTGTTATGTGCATTTGTTATGTTCTTTATCAGATCAATCAAGTCCTGCTGTGGTTGAAGACCATGCGGTCCCTGGACTCTCCAGAGCCCAAGAAAACATCCTAGAGCAGCGTATAGAGGTTACAATCTCTGTCTCTGATCTTCCTTTCCATTCTTCTATGTAAAGTTTTGCCTTATTCTAGCATCTGCATATAGTTGATATTGAAAGTGATATTGAGCTAGGAACTATATCTTTGTATGAGAGGATTGATCGTGAATTTTGTTTTTCTGATTCCTTGTCATTGTATCTTGTTGTCTATACTCAATTCGAGTAACCTTTAATCCAATAATATGGGGGTTGGCTCCCACATCTTTATTACATTTTAAATATTTCTGTAGAATCTGCTCAATTATTTTTTGACAAAAATTGAGGATTGAGGACTGATGGTCTTAGAAGGTTTAAGGAGTCCATGGATAGTTCAAATGGGTAGGCAAGATTTTAAAGTTGCTCAATCTAAGTCCTATCTAGCTCTTTCCAAAAACAGAATGAGAGGAATTGAGAATTTGAAATCATGTAAGATGAGAGACTTTCATTTAGCTGAACCCAACTAAAAGGCTGTGGATTACCTTTTATTTCTTTTTTCTTTTTATATCTTGGTGGAAGCACTTGACATCCTCTAATCAGGAGATATATGTTAATGCTTTTGATGGCTGTAAGCATTTTGGCTACTGACGAGTGTGTAATGAAATGCACTTTAGGACACTGGCTGTTACTGATTCAATCTTTCCTAATAATGGTGGAGACATGATACAAATTTGTGTATACGAGACATTACTAGAATGTTTGTGACCTTTTATATGCTAAATCCTCTCAACTGTGTTTGCTCCTTGGAATCCAGATAATTTCTACTACTATCTGAATTAATTTTATGTTTTCTATTTAGCTTAAGAAGTCTTCTGTTCTTGATTCCTAAATCTAGATGTTTGTCTTGTGTGCGACTCATGTATTTACGGATTTCGACCTCTAATTGCCTATTTGTATTTTATTTCTTTTTTCTTCTGAACAATATTTGTTGCCCACACACCCATCCCATCCCTTTACCTCCTGCTCAAGGAGCTTCCTTTGTTGCTTTGTGATGGTTAGCTCCCTTTTTACTATTTGATTATGATTGAAAGGTGTTTTTATTCTCATGGGATAAAACTGCAGCAAAGTACCAACGTGTCATTGCATGAGCAAACCAAACCAAAATCACATGCCCACGGAGAACGCAAGCGTAAAGAAATTTCTCACAGGAAAAGCCTTGCAGGTGTTTATTTCTAACGATCTCAACCATGTTTGACTCAAAACTCTTTTGTTATTTGGTTGGAATGATTGGACATGTGATGTTTTCATAGGAGCTGGTTTATTCTGGAAATCTGGGGTTAGACGGAGCACCAGGATCAGGACAAGACCTTTAGAGTACTGGAAAGGCGAAAGATTATTATATGGACGCATCCATGAGAGTGAGTATACCTGTGTGGATATTTCTAGATAAGGATCTCCTTCTGTCATAAAAAATTGTTATGTTGGTCCTTAAGCTTTAAGAATTGGTGATAGTTAGACATCTTTCTGTTTATATACATACGTCTATTGGTGCAATCATTTGAAGTTTTTGAATAAAATAATAAGGCACCAGGTTTTTGTTTAAAAATATTGATTCAATGTGCCAATCTGATCATGTGTATTTGGTGACCTAAGAGTGTTGGCTGAAGTTTCTAAACTGTGTTCTAGAAAATGATTTCTTGTTTTTTGGCAGATGTAAGAATGTGTTGGCGGGTGTGAACGGGGGTTCGAGAACACTGGGTACAAAACTCAATGAAAGGGATTTTTCTATAATCTATTTGAAGAGTTTTGACATTTAAAGAGTTTGTGGTGAATCGCAGAATTTGGGGCAACAAAATTTGTTAACTAATTTATGTAGATCACTTTTCCTCGATACCCAATGGATTTGATTTGGAATAACCATGTAAGAATGTGTTAACGTAATTCCACTTCTCTCTTTTAACATGGATGTGTTGTGTTACACTTTATGCAGGTCTGGCAACAGTTATTGGGTTGAAGTATGTTTCTCCAACCAAGGATGATGGAAAGCCCACTCTCAAGGTGAAATCTTACGTCTCGGATGAATACAAAGAGCTTGTTGAACTGGCGGCTCTACATTGAGATGCGAGTGAAATTATAGGTACCCCCCCCATGAGTTCTTTCATATAATCTGTCTCCTGATACCTTCCTTTTCAACTTGTCACGAGTGAAAGAAGGCTTGTCAATGTCTTAAATCTAATTAGTGAGTTCTGAGCCGGGGGGAGGGAGGTGGAACCGTGGAAGTAATCATATGCTTGTTGTGAACAAATCAGCTTCTTTGCCAAAAATGCTTTAGCATATGAGTCAACGCGTACCGTAAAGCTTTTTGCATCTTTTTTTTTCTCCCCTTTTTACCCCAATATATTTATTGGAATTGTGTTTCCGGAAGCGGACCACTAGAATCATAAAAAAGAGAAGAGATGGAGATTTCCAAAGAAAGGATGAATAGCTTATGGTTCTTCCAGAAGGGTTACATATGTCGGGATCATTCTGCCGCAGATTTATTCAAGTCTTCCGATGAAATATTCCTTGATTGGATTTTCCTGACCGGCGGCCCTATTAATGACCTAGCTGTCCGTTTCTCAAAGCCGCATTTTCTCGTCAGTCTCGCGTGGATGCACAACAGCTAAGCGCTGACGCCAGCACGAGGAGGAAAATTTTGCCGTAATTGCGGTCTCCTTTACACCTCGACTATAATCTGGAATGCCTGCGTTTGATAGATTATTATTGGAGAAAAAGTTTCCCGTCTCAAGGATACATGTGTGAAAGGGCAACGTAGTTTTTGCGTTTAGACAATTGGTACTGGGTGTCCCCACTGCTGAGAATTGTAAACAGGTCAAAGATCTTCTTTTCCTTTTGGGTGCCCTAGGAAATAGGAGATCCCTACTTGCTCTTTCAACTAAAAGACTTCAATTTAAAAAAAAACTAAAAGACTTCAATTCAAGGTATTCGTCGAGAGCGATTTCCTAGAGGCAAAACGCGTCGTCGTTTATAAAGCTTTGGAAACATGATCATACACGCCCTTCACGAGTTTTCCGTAAGTAGGACATTAGCAAAATGCTGAAACAAGAATTATATTCTGCTTTCAATGAGGAATATACCAAATAAATCGTCGTCATAAATCACACACAAGATTTTGGTCCGGGAGAGTCCGAATTGGCGTAACTCAGAATAATAATGACTCCTCAACCTGCCCAAAAGAGAGAAATTTGAAGGGTTCCTGTATTTTGGTGTCCCAAGTTAAGATTTGACCATTTCAAGTTCCTCCTCCTCTCCCGTTCTCTCTATTAAGTGCCCAAGAAGCTTATCGTTGACCAAACGATAAATTTTCAGTCGATGAGTGTTCGCGGGGCTTTTCATGCCTATCAATTACTCGTGGATCTCTGACTGATTCAAGACTAGATAGTAGGATGTGGCTTTGTTGCATATTAGTATTCAAAGAAAGTCCATTTCAGCTATGTAGAATAATGTTCAAGTGAACCGACAAATAAATCACTGCACTAGAGCCCATAAAATTGTGGAGGAAACAACGAAAAAGTCTAGTGCCTGAGCAAAGCCAACTATCGAAAACTTTCCTGCACTCAAATGCTCTACGTTTTGAATGCTGTATCCTAAGCAAGATTTTCTTGGCATGTGGTGGTGGGGACTGGGGAGCAGTTCTAACTTCAGAAGCATCGTATGCCCTATATAATCATTTAATATTGTGCGTCTTTCAATTTTAATAAACTTCAGTTTATTTGATGTATTGTATTTAATAGAGGTCAGACTTAACAGTTTTCAAAGAAGAAAAAACTAATGTTTGAAAAGTTGACTGATCTGTCTTGTCTTGTGGGCGCATACTACCACGACGTCAACGTGTTTTGTCCTCTTCTCCGATCAAAATAATGTCACCAGAAAGATCAAGGTGGGGGTTCAGTTGACTCCCGATTATGATACTGCTGCTGGGCCTTTGCTGATATACACTGAATTACTGTATATATGTGTCTCTCCTATGGTGGCGTGAGTTTTGGGCACGTTCGTTTGGTTAAAAATTTTAAATTTTAAATTTAATTTTTTAAATTTATACTTATGATATTATTCTTACACATATATTAATACAATTTATCATTATTTTTTTACACACATCAATATAATTTTTACACGCATATCAATAATTTTAAATATCACTTAAATATTCACATTATTATTAAAATTCTTAAAATTTTCTTAAAACAAACATGTCCTTAATTTGGGTTGGGAAGCGTCTATAATTGGTCCAAAGACTTTGACATTGACATTCGCATACCTAATAATCTCGTTTTTTTTTTTTTCATGTTTATCCTAAGCGACCTCGTACTTCATTTGTTAAATAGGTAGATGAATAAATAATAGATAGATAGTTGCTTTTAAGTTAGAATATTAAAAAATTCATTTCGAGGATGGGCAAGCGGATATATATATTTTTTTTTTCCTAAGCGGCATGCATATATATACTTCTGAAATGTGTTTTTTGCCAAACGAAAAAAAGAAATGGGTTTTGCTTTGTTATTATTATTTAGGGGAAAATACACTTTTCACCTACGAGCTACCATATATTTTACACTTTGCACCCTAAACTACTAATTTTGACACATTACACCTTCTAACTACCAATTTTTAACACTTTGCACCCTTTATCAAATTTTTAAACTAAAATGACGATAATGCCCTTAGATATTGTTGTCAATTCATTGATTTCTCAAAGGTATTATTGTCAAATTGAGGGTGCAAAATATTTAATATAAGTAGTTGAAGGGTGTAATATGTTAAAATGGGTAGTTTAGGGTGCAAAATGTATAACATTGTAGTTTGAGGGTGTAATGTCTTAAAGATGATAATTTGGGGTGCAATGTGTCACTACACCGATAGTTTGTGGATGAAAAATGTATTTTTTCCTATTATTTATTTGATTAGTCTCACTTACCTTGCTAAGGTAATGTAGGCTCTCGTAAATTTAGGCTTTATAAATAAAAGCCTCTCATATTCATTCATTATATTATTTAGAGTAAAGATGTAGTCTATGAGATAGGTCTTCCCATAATAGACGTATATCTATCTTCCCCTTTATCATTTTGGTCAATTTTTTTTTCTTTAATTTAACTTTTAACATTATTAGTCATAATGATAATTTTGTAATTTCTCACCCAAAATCCAATTATTTGCTAGTGCGCAGGTCAGATTCCAGCAGCAGCTTCAAGCAATTATGTTGTTTTTTTGGTCACCCTAAGAATGAATTAGATAAACGACAATTAGGAACGGCATAGTACATGAGGATAAAAAGGACGAAGTTCAGACTGGACTAAACGTGTCCGCGACGACGACATCTCCTAGATCTAGAGCTGCCTAAGATATTACCTATAGACGTTGCTTAACCCACGACAATTTCACGCACCGTTAATGGAAAAAAAAATTGGAAGCATGATTCAAGATGGAATGGAAACCGCTTTTTTATATTTTTATATTCCCAAACATAGAAATATCTTCCATAACGTAATTTACCTTTTTGTTTCGAACTTTCCAGAGAGTTTATCTTTTTATCAACTGGGTCACATGTCAGTCACGTGATTATCTGTGTTTCCTATGTATGTTATATATTACAGTGTATGCGATTATTTGAGTCCTGGCACCTAGAAAATCTGTAAGCGACAATGGTGAAAATAAGAAGCGCCCGTTCCCATGTGGTCAGTGGTCCCTGGAAACATTCGGAATCCCACAAACTTTCTAGAACACAACGCCTTTTTAAATTGAATAAAAGCTTTAGCCCTATGGCATGCAGCACCCTGTAAATATAAAAAGCCGCCTCAAAAGTGGTCTTGGAAACCACATCCAAAAGGAGTTTGCCGCTAAAGTACGTAGTTCCAAAATTCGCCCACCTTCCCTTTTTGATTTTTTGTAAGCCTCCACTTCCTTGTTTAAATACAGAAGCTTTCTTCCAAAAACTTCTTCAATAAACCCTATTTCTTTCTTAGCCATTCTGTTCCGTGGGGAGACCTGATTGAGTTTCGTTCACATCGTTCTTTTATCGATGGAGTTGGTTTCTGATCTTCCCGACGATGTAATCCGCGATTTTCTATCACGTGTGCCGTACGACGATCTCCCGTCGATTGCATCCGTATGTAAAGGTTGGATGGCGGAGGTTCAGCTTCCGGAGTTTCACCGGCTACGGAAGGAGACTGGTCATGCTCAGAAACTCATTGTCATGGCCCAGGTGCGGGTCCAACCAAACCGTTCTGGTTTAGAAAATTTTTCCGAACTTCAGCTCACTATTTTTGAACCGGATTCGGGTGTTTTGCGGGAGTTGCCCTTGGCTCCTGGGATCTTCAGCAAATTGACGATGTTTTGTCTGTTGGCGGGAGTCGGGTCGGACTTGGTGGCGATGGGTGGTATCGATCCCGTGACGGGGAAAGTCTCCAATTCAGTGTTCGTCTACGATTTCGTGTCTGCCACGTGGCGCCGTGGGGTTGATATGCCAGGCGGACCGAGGTCGTTCTTCGGGTGCGCGTCGGAACCTGATAGACGGATGGTTTATGTCGCAGGTGGACATGACGGCGACAAGATGGCACTGAAGTCGGCGATGGCGTATGATTTAGCAAAAGACGAGTGGGTCATGTTGCCTGACATGGCGAGAGAGCGGGACGAATGCAAGGCTATATTCCACGCAGGCAAGTTCCACGTCATCGGAGGTTACTGTACGGAGATGCAAGGCCGGTTCGAGAGGAGCGCCGAAGCATTTGATGTCGCCGCACGGCAGTGGGGCCAGGTAGAGGAAGATTTCCTCTATGCTGGCGTTTGTCCGAGGACCTGTGTGGGCGCCGATGACGGGGCAGTGTACATGTGCAAGAGAGGCAATGTGGTGGCGCTGACGGGTGCCAAAGGGCAAGTGGTAGCTAAGCTCCCAGATGAGCTGTGCAATATCGCTCACACGGCGACGTGGCGAGACAAATTGCTAGTGATTGGGGCTGCCGGATTTGGTCGGCCCCACGTGGGTTACATGCTGGACTTGAGAGGTTATTCATGGACGAAGCTAGAGACCCCCAAGAAATACTCTGGCCATGTTCAAGCAGGGGGTTACTTGGAGATTTAAGCTCTCCATAGCTGTTGCTCTTCTGTTGTTTCACCGTAGGTTTTAATTGTTCTATGATCATGGTCATGATCCTGGTCAATTGGGTTGATAGAAATAATCAGATTAAATAAGATCATAACTTTATATGTTCTCCTAATATTGGTAGGTCTCTTCACTTCAAGTTCAGAACAATCCTTTGTTACTATCTTAAAAGGAGAAAGAAATCTTCTAAAAGAATTATAGATAGAGACGAACCACTGATTTTGGCCAACAAAAAAAGTAATTTTTTCCTCTCGTTTGTCCACAAAACCTTGTCCTTTGCCCGCAGTCCCAGCTAATTATCTGACTACTAATAAATTAAGACTTTCTAGAGTAGATATTTCTGGCTTGCTCTATATTTTTGTCAAAAAAACTAATCGAGTTGATTCGAGAAAAGCAAACAATTTGATATCATACCACATGCAAGTTCCATCCCTGTTATATGCGTCGGATCTGTGTCCTATTGCATGTTTGCCTCCAATTACCGACTGGTGAACCATTTCCCGTGGGCGCTGTTAATTATTTGGATAGATTGGACCATCAAAGCTGTTTGAAAAAAAATTGAGTTCTATTACTCTTGTTTCCTTGCTCTTGGCATTCTTTCTATCCGTGTGCTTCTGCATATTTCAGTTCTTCCTATTTTATATCATTTCCTGGCAAATTTTGGCTTTAGATACGTACACTCCTGTACTTTGAAACGAAGGAAGCAATTCAAAAGGTGGCTCTTCAGGATGCATACTCAAATCTGCAATTATAATTATATATTTACTTACAGTAGTTTTTCTCCTTTTGGGATGTAACATCCTCCATATATACATAAATTAGGCTCAAATCCAAACATCATCTATCTTGGGTTTTTGTCTCAAGCAAACTAATACGACCTAAATCTAAATGAGGTGCTTTTTTCACTAAGACAATCTTAGGCCTAAATGATATATCAATCAAACTCGGACCTACTGTTCCAGCCAAGTTTAGGACCTGCAGCTTGTCTCGTTTGACTCCACTAGGTCGATTGCCGTACTGCCAAATGCATCCGGCTCCCAGACTTGAGGGCCCTGGAGATGGAACGCCACATAATCTAATCGAAAGTATGCAAAGATTATTCATATAAATATAGTCGTGAATGAGGTCACTTAATGTTGAAATGGGTATTACAAATAAACATTTGATAATAGACTGAATGCCGAGGACGAAGGTCATAGATATTATTTGAACAATTTTTTGACCAGTCGAAAGGCTTTCCATTTCTTTACGAATGTCCGCACACTTGGGTCACGTTTGTTCATTAAGCAAACATAAAAATTAGGACAGAATTTTGGCCACAGACATTTTTATTCCCAACTTTTGCTTGTATTTTGAAAATATAACCCACAGCACCCGCAACTATTGAAAACCAATAAAAGAATTGTGAATGGCTAAATGGCTAAATGGTAAATGTTATTTGGTTTTCATACAATTGACGAGAACCTCTACGAATTTAGTGTACATGTGCCGCTTCAAGTACATTCTCTCTACCTTTTTTCTTCCTTCCTCCCCCATTTGCTTCCTGGCCAATGGGTTTTTGAGCAAAAACCGGAGATTTTGAGCAAGGACATGAGTTCCTGGACGCCCCAGAGGATGAAGAAGACCAGTTACATTGTGGTCAACAATCTCTTTTGTGCCCCCAGCGTCTGTTCCAAGCACCTGGCTCCATTAGATGAAAATAAATGTTGTTGTCAAGACCTATTTGTTGGAATCATAATCCTGTGCATGGCTTCTCAAGCAACTTTTAACTAACGCCCTTGTTGTCCCAATATCCCATCAATGGTTGTAGTTTCTATCTAGAATGATTGTACCAGCATCTAATGCATCTTCAGTCTCCACAAAAGGTTCATTACAACTAGTTGACTAGCAAGACAAAAGATGCTGGCGTACAAAACAAAAGAACAACAAAAATTAAACCTGCAGTGCTAAACAATTTGAGTAAGTTATTATTAATTGATACATTGCATGGTGGAAAATTTTCCTTTGTCAGAAAAAATACAAATCATTGTCTCCACATCTGAAATTATAGCATTTCATGGGGAGAAAACTCAAATCAATTTGTCATTCTACTAAACCAATCTATGCTTCACGTTTTATCACAGAAGTCAGAAGGTGCATTTCAAGGACATGTAAAGAATCCGACTCCTCTAACTAATAAACCAAAATCTGATGGAGTTTTGAGTGATTGGATTATACGCATGCATCATGAAGCACCAGAATGGTGAAGGTTAGAATTTCATCATACAGTAGAGGTAGAATTGCATGCTAAGTTTGACGAGAAGATAAACTAGCAGGGCATGAACAATAACATCAGTTTTGCAGACCCAAATTAGCAAGGAAGAGAAATCAAGTTGGATTCTCATACCGGAAGACCAAATGCCATTGCTTCAATTGTCACTCTTCCAAATGTTTCTCCCAATCCCTGTACACAATAATACAAATTTAGCTTGGGCTTTCTGTTTTGACATCCCATAGTTGGAAAGTTTGAAAGCATGAATCAAAATATTTATTCTGAATCCAGGAAAAAATGAATTTCATGTAGAAGCAACGGGTCAAAATTAGTTATGTTTACTTGGTAAGACCCATACACGTAAATGTTTTATCACACATCCCAAGACACACCTCACTACAGATACCACCCAGCAGTACTCAAGTTTAGCCACAACTCTTTTCCTCAAAACTCTTGTGGATGCTAATGCAAATAAAATCCTTCAGTTGTACCCATTCGTTCTTCGTAACCAAAGGATAAATCCCAAACTTAATATTTCTACGTAGCCCCAGCAAAACTAATTGAAAAAAGAACAAGCTCAAAGCTGAAGCTTTCCGTGAATACATGTATAACCAAGACCATGGAGTTGGATCACCTGGGAGTTTATGGTGTAAACATCTGCCGCCGAGTAAAGTGAGGCAACATGAGTAGTTGCTGGAGTCCATAGCACTGACTTTGATAAGTTTGAATGCTCGGACAAAAATCTTAGAAGTCTGTTGACATATTGCACCTTATTGCTCTTAGATCCAACAGACCCAATAAGAATTTTAAGTGTCTGTTCCTGGGTTCCTTCAATATCAAACAGCATTTTCCTTGTTCCTTGAGAGACATGAGAGTTTACAGCATCTGTGTTGATAGGAGAAGAGAAGAGACTAAGTGACTGCAAGCTTCTCCTCTTGGATAAGTTGAAACCAATAAAAGACTCATTTGAATCAGGTAATTCATTTGAGGACATGCCAACATTAGTCAAATCTTGAAACAGAGCCCTTAAATGATGCTTTTTACCCCAGTTTGCTTGGTCTTTACCTACATCCACTGGATTTTTTACCTTTGAATCAATGTCCAAAGGTTCTTTTTCAATTATCAAGCGTGCTGATTCAAGAAGCAACAGCTGGCCTTTTCCAGGGTTTATACTGCTCAGAGAGATTACAAGCATATCATTCTCCGTCAAGCCCATCTCCCTTCTGACTGAGTCTCTCAACAACTGCCTTCTCTCACGCATCTTCTCAGTGCTGAAAGATGGAGTATTAAGGGAACAGGCAATGCCAGCTACAAAAGCCAGTTCATCATTAACAGAGAGTGGAACAAATGCAGGTTGAGATCTCAGCTTAATATTTTCTTCTTCACACCAGTGTAGCCATTGTCTAGACTGTGATTCAGTTAGGAAAAACAGCATTTTCACTCGATTTAGGACAGTCTTTGCCCTGTCAAAGTACTCTCTCCGGTTTTCCATTATCCACCAACCAACTTGACTGGCACCAGCTGGAAAATGAGCAATGTATTGTTCTGAAACAAATAAACAAATGAAGAAATATGAGGAATTACAAACTTCAAGTCTCGAAGAAAAGGAATCGACTAGGAATCAGAGGTATATAGATACAACACAATGAAAAAGTGAGAGATGCACCTTTTCTACGAAACTATGTATTAGATGTAGATGCACAAGTAGAAACAAAGAAGTCGGTCTTTATTTGGTCATAAACAGGGCTACATAGTGAAGAAGACGATACCTCTCCAAACAAAATGTCAGATTACAACTCAATTTGATATGTCTTTCAGATTTCGACACCGGTTAGTAATTGTTTTACATTACTGACAGGTGCAGTGCAACAGTAGACAAGAAAGGTGATCAACTATAATGTCTTTAGCTGAAGTATAATTAACGCGAGAAAACACAAACCCCTCGACAAGAACAGAGCAATGTAGAAAGGTTCTAATTAATGCAAGCCAAATGTTTAGGAGTACATTACTGACAGGTGCGTGAAGTGCAACTTAGAGTGACAGACAAGAGTTAATGCATTCTCAAATCTCATTCTTCATTTCAATCACTGTGCATATAATCAACTATAATGAGATTAATAAGAAACAAGTATCTTCAATAGCGGAAAAGAATTTCAATATCTTTTTTTGATAAGAGTGTTAATAGTATTTTGGAATACCAGTTGGTTACCACTGGAGTTGGGGCAGGGGGGAGGTTGGTGAGGAGAAAGAAAGAAAATCAAGTAGAAGTTTGCTCTCAAGGATAGCACAAGAAATCTGCAAAGTCAAGAGCCTCAGAAGAGCACTGAAAACACTAAGTACTGAAGAGGAGTACATTACTGACAGGTGCGTGAAGTGCAACTTAGAGTGACAGACAAGAGTTAATGCATTCTCAAATCTCATTCTTCATTTCAATCACTGTGCATATAATCAACTATAATGAGATTAATAAGAAACAAGTATTTCAATAGCGGAAAAGAATTTCAATATCTTTTTTTGATAAGAGTGTTAATAGTATTTTGGAATACCAGTTGGTTACCACTGGAGTTGGGGCAGGGGGGAGGTTGGTGAGGAGAAAGAAAGAAAATCAAGTAGAAGTTTGCTCTCAAGGATAGCACAAGAAATCTGCAAAGTCAAGAGCCTCAGAAGAGCACTGAAAACACTAAGTACTGAAGAAGCATAAGACCTAATGTTGTACATAGTAATCTAATAGAAGCAAAAACCACATCCTGTAGTTAATAAAGCATAAAATTAGCACACACACACACACACACACATAGACACATATAAAAAAATGTGTGGGAGTGCGTACGTGTCTAGTCGATGGGCCAAAATAATGCACTTTGTTTCTCACCTTTAAAGTTTTTCATTTCGACACACAAGTAAAAATTAATTTTACAAACTATATAGTGAATGCTGCCAACAGTATCTCACCAATCCATGATGCACAGACTGCTGATCCCGCAATGACAAGATCTGCCTTCATGGCAGTTTTAAAGCTGAAGTTTGCTCTGTCCTCAAGCACCTTGATTCTTCTCCTAGCAAGCTCTGACATCAACCCACCCTTCCTGCTAAGAACTACAGCAGAAACCGTCGCTCCACAGCTTAAAAGCTCTGTTGCCAATTCCATCATTGAAATCGGAGCCCCAGTCATTGAAAGTTCATGGAATATCAACACAAATCTTCTAGACCAAACTAGCCGTGCAAAGTCTCCCTTCCTATCACAGGTTCCAGAACGCTTCTCAGGACTCCATTCCAAAATTCTATCCTCAGTTGAGCCAAATGGACCAACAAGAAACCCATTTGAAGTATTTTTCAGAGGAATTTCTGGTTCCTGATCCTCCAAGGCATGGCTTTCCTGCACCGCAGTCTTCTGCCTACCACGAACTTTACCATGAAAAATTCGTCCTGCCCTTTTTCTTCTCTTCCTCGATTTTCCACTTCTATTAAATGAAACAGCATTTTGTGTTTTGGCCAAAATCACATCTACTCCTTTCCTATCTCCAACCTCACTCTTATTGGTCCCACTATTGGATGCCAAGATATTATCTTTTGTAATCAAATCCCTTCGCAGAGTCTGCTCAGTATCTGATTTCCATTTACTTGGGTTACTTCCAAAACCCAAAAATTCCTCCTTGTTATCACCGTGTGCCCACCTGGACTGAACATGAAACCCAAGATAAGCCCAAAGGGTAATCAACAGCAACCAATATACTAACCGATTGCTTCGAAACAATTGTATACCACCTCCACCACTTCTACCATCCCTTCGTGGAGTTCGGCTCGAGTTTGATCTACCAAAGGAAGGAGAAGTACGAGGAGTAGACCTTCCTGACAATGTGGATTTAAAACTGCCACCTGACTTGAATGATGACTGTCTAAAATCCCCTCTGATACTGCTTTCCTCCATTGGTTTCTCCACTTCTATAGCTCATTCGAAAAGATTGAAACAGTGTCCATTACTCAACATAAACAGAAAACCATCTGTTATTTGGACCAAGATGCTTCACAAGCACGATATGTGATATCTGTTCAAGCACTTACTCTACATGAAGCAAGAAACAGAAGTTCCATTTCCTGTATAGAATAGACCAAAGAAAAATAAAAAAACCATCAACATTTTTATTGCTGAGAAAAAGCGTTGGTTTGATTTTTTTTTTTAAAAGAAAAATAAAAGCAAAATATTTCTAACTCGTGCTTTTTCCGCAAGAGAAAAGGATATTTCTCCGTTCAACTAAGCCAAACAGCAGTTTTGGAAAATTTCCCCCTTGCGTCTTAGAAGTTTAAATTACTCTGGGACTTTGACGGCTTTAACTTTCTTTCATTTTCTCAGTAATCCAACAGCGCCTAAAATTGGCAAGAGCATCACTGAATGGTAATGAGACCAAGGCTCAGTCACTAGTTATCTAAGGCTACCTAAGCAGACCGCATCACGGAAATTGTAACCAAACTTTTGGCCGCCGAGTAACAGGAAGACAATGACAACTGTGATCATCTCTCTGATCTCAGGTCCTAAAATTCTGATGACGATAACTAATCCTAACTTCAGATGGCGTTCTATCATCGCATTTTCGTCATGCACCAAACAGTGCTTAAAAAGCGGCGCAATAAAACGCGCCAAAGGCACCGAAATACGCCGCTTTAAAGACACTTTTTCATCACTGTTCATATTAAAAGCTAAGAACTCAACAGAAGTAGAGCATACTCCAAGGATTCAAATAGTAGTTTATATCTATATATATTTTTTTTGCTGCATTTATTTTCCAGCAACGAAACCAGCACAAGGACAAACCGATCCCAAGCAACTGACGATTCTGCACATCATCACTAAAATGAGAAATCTTTTGCAGTTGATAGTTCAAGAAATAGGACGTATTCCATATTGACCCCAAAAATCACTATTTTCTTTGGCAAAAATAGCATTCTTGATGTTCAATCAACAAGTAGTGATTCCTGAAGCTGAGAGAGCTTCACATAAAAAGAAGAAGAAAGATTAGAGTAAGCTTACTCGGATCGCCTCAGGCTTTAAAGCTGGCATTTCAAGATCTGAGCCAGATGTTCTAGAAAGTTCCTGAAAGTGCTGCTTTGATCGTATTAGTATAGAAATGAGAGAGTTGCTCTGAGCTTACAGCATCGTGGTTTTTGATAGAGAGAGAGAGAGAGAGAGAGAGAGAGAGAGTTGGATAGGAAAGTTACAGACAATGCATTCAGAATTTATTTTCGGAAAAAAAAGTTTGTTACTTATAGATGCAGTTATAACATAGCCAAGATGGAGAGAGATCAGAGATGTCTGAAAGTCAAAGAGAGGTGATCGCGTCGCACGTTCGAGTTGACTCGTATGTGCAGGCCTAGCGCTTAGGGGGAAGAGGAAGGGCAGGTGTAATGATCTCGTCCAACACGGCACTACCAAATCACATGATTCCTCGTTTTACTTCCGCAGAGATCAGACGACACCTTCGCTTGAACGGCTGGTAATCAAGCAAGATTGGTCTCGTTTAGTGACACGTGGACCCTTGTTTGGGTATTTTGAGAGAGACCTACATACATACAAGATTCAAACTAACTATGGACAGAGCTGGTTAGTACTGCGGTGTGCTCAATAAATAATAATAACTCAAATTAAACATTCCGTAATAAGAGTTATTCTTATGGTTACGCCCAATTAAATTGTTAAAGCTATTTTGTTCCCTTTGATCACAAATATATATATATACAGAGAGTAACAGTCAGCTTCAGTTGAAGAGGTTGAAGACTGAAAACTGCTTCAGTGCTCAACTGCACCAGCACCAACTATCAGGACCCCACACGGTAGATCAACAGGCTCGCGAAGAAATTAGAGGTACTATGGGAGTGTTTGTTTACCGAAATTTTAAAGAATATTCTTAAAATTTTAAGAATCTTTTGAATGTTAAAATTTATTAAATTTATGAAAAGTGTGAAGCATATATATAAAAATATAAAATTTATTAGATTTGTAAAATATATTTAGTGTAATAGAAATTTTAAACTCAAAAAATTAAACAAATAAACGCCCCCAATGTCCTCTTAAGGTTAGTTGTTAGTTTGTTGAGCTCCTTGACTTCCACGAGTGTACTCTTCCTACAAAAATTACTTTTAATTGTAAATGAGTAATAAGACAATCGGCGTCCACCCACTTATTTACCTTGTTGAACCGCCGAAACTTGAACGGTCGGGATTCGAAATGATTTTGCATTCGCTGTTCTTTTCCCTCTACTTAGAAATGACGTTGGTCGCGCAGTCTTATACCGTAAATACCCCCCCGTTGAGCATTTGTATCCGCATTGACTAGAAGCATATAAAGAAGGCCAATAGAATGAATCATATCCAATCGTTGCATTGACTAGAAAAACCAGGAGTTGTCACTGATAATAGTTCGCTAAAACATCAATAACCCACTCATTCCACCAGTTGTAAACAATATCCCGACACTCCCACGATATTTTTGAGATTATTGGACCCCTACTCATAGCTGCAACATCTCCAGGAAAAAAAAAAAACAAAGGGTCCTCAACCCAAGAAAATCCCATACATCAAATGTCCTCTCGAAACAATTGTTGTCACCAAGAAACAAATAAAAACCCACACAACTTCAAAGAAAAAGAAAATTTAACTCCAATGATCATACACTGCTGCACGATAAATCTTTTCTTTTTCCTTTTCTTTATACTTTTGGAAGCCAGCCAACACTTCTCAGTTCTCACAAGCTTCACTGGAAAACCAAACCGCAACAAAACCTGAAAGCAACAAAAGCAAAGCATTATCACCATTTCATCCAAAAACAACAAGCGAGAATCAAAAGCTTCCTGCCTATGCTCTGATTCATATTCCTACCCCACGTTTAAGAAAGGAAGTACCACCCGTCACGCCGCAATATTGTTTGTAAATTATTTAGTGCAGCATGAGCAGGTGTTGGTCATACATAACTGCAAGAGAGAGAGAGAGAGAGAGAGAGAGATGTCAGCACAAACACAAAAATAGAAAATGCAAAAAGTACACCTAAACAAAGAGCAGCAATTATTGTAGGGTTATGAAACATTATAAGGACTGAAACTTGAAGTGGTGCAAAAAAATTATGTTTTGCTCACAAGACGATCAACCCTCCAATAGAGATTTAAACCCACAGTTTATTCATAGACGTGATAACATGAGGACATTCGACATCTCACATCTCACCTTTTGTGTTAAATTGAGAAAGACAGTTTGAAACTCAGGATATCAAGTCCGTATATATTCAAATTGATCTTTTTACCCCGATCAATATAAAAACTAAAATCTACTGATATCAAAATTGCACTAGTAGAATATTTAACTTAGAGCAAGATTAATTACCTAAAATATCACGGAACCTCGCAGCCCAGAGTGCTCCAGAACAAAAGCTAGAGATCACAAAGGGCCTGCAGGAAGGCCTGAAGCACCAAGCAATCATAACTCAGAATTTTGCGCTACCCAAACAACACCTAAGATTAATTGGGTGATAGTAAACCTTTATACGCTTATTGATACAGGCTTCACTGTATCTATGTACTTCACTGGCCGAAGTTCATCTCAGAGTATCTGCACAAATAAAAGGGAAACTCAAAACTTTTTGGAAGTAAAAAATATAGCACAAGGGATCTCGTCCTTCCCCCCCTCTCCTTTGAACAGGGTGGGTGTGGGTGTGACAGTAGCCATTTTGGTAAGCTGTAAACTATGTATTTGGGACTCAAAATCAAGGATTTAGACTTGCCTGCGAGGCTTATTTTGTCGCTGCCCAAATTCATCATTCCCAAGTTCTGCAAGGAAACAAGTTCAATCGCAAAATTGAAACATATATTAAAGTGATCTATCAAAGAGTTACTCATGTCATCAAAGCCCAGGGTTACAAAGTTAAGGATAATATCTTACCAGGCCTCTGTGAAGGCTTCCATTCCTTGTTGGGTTTGTTTAAATTATTTTCTTTGCTACAAAAGTAAAAGAAATACAAGGTTAGAATGACAAAATGTCGTTAGAACAGTCACATTAGTCAATATTACCATGATCAGACAATCAACTATCACTGAATGTGCAATACCATTTGCCAATAAAATAGTCAAGATAAAGTCCAGTATCGAACATATCTACACTGGACAGAATGTTACAAACTAGCATTAGAAGCTCATGGAATATGAATATATGGGAATGCCTTGAAGAGAGCTTTGATAAAAAAACTGAAGTGAAAATAATGCTCTTCAGTGAAACCCCAAAATTAGCAGGTTATGTAAACCAAAGCAAGTATATCATCATGAGATCATCACAAATTATAAAAGTTGTGTAGAACAGGCTACCAACCTCGAGGCAACAATTGAGGATGTCTGCCCCGATGGGCGAGCATTATAAGCACCGTCAACAGCAATATAGGGTGGACAATATGTAGCCCCTAACGCTCCTGCTGCACCCGCCAAAACTGGCAGCCTGAAGAATGTCCAAAAGATGATCATCACTATTACCCTTTCTAGAAAAAGAAATAAAAATGATAACTGAAGGGAAGATGCTGTAGAAAGGAATATTGAAAGATCATCACTTTCTCATTTAATTATCCATCCCCAAAGCAATTTTAACGTAAGTCAAAATCTCTTTCAAATCAGATAGAAGGCACAAAGGACTACCCCCAAATGCACAAGCATCTCCTCTCAAATGTTAAATAGAAGGGACTGCGAAAAGCTCATCATTATGTTACACTACATCGAAGCTATGTCCTAATTTAGCAACAAATGAAAATTATGGAAGACGTTGAAGGCTAGTAATCACGAGGGACATAAATTCACAGAGCATGCAAGATTCAATGGAAAACAAGAGAACCAATAGAAGAAGCTGCAGATTTACCAACAAAGGATTACTTACCAAGTCATCTCTGAGTTTCCCAAACCAAGTTGTGGCTGAGCAACATAACCAGGGAATGCCATGCCAACAGCAGGAACTCCAATACCACCAGGATGCTGGCCTCCAAATTGCATAACTGCAACTAAAGGAAACCGAATCAGAAAAAGAAATAAAGTTTGATAGAGGAAAAAAAATTAAACAATAGCTATACAAAGGTTTCATAGACTCTAGAAAAACATACACCTAGATAAAAAAAAAAAAAAAAATCATTACACTGTTGCTGTTCCCAATACCTAAGAAAACGATTCTCACCTATAAGTAGTTACCATAAATTTAGTTGCTAATCCAAATCACAATTTATTTGACAATTTTTAACCAAACTAACGAAAAAAGGAAGGGTTACAGATTGACTGGAGTTTTCACCTTTTGACAATGCTCCTTAGGTTTCCAATTTTAACAAAAAGCTCCCTAGGCTTTATTAGTCTTTTAACTAATCTTCTGTCACATGTCAACAATGCCATGAGAATTGGCTTCAGCAGATGAGAAGTTGTGTGCAATAGGACAATTGCCAGATTAGCTCCACACTCACACTTGTATGAGTGGAGGTAATAAGCTGAACTGGCACGTGTGACCTTTGGTGTTGATTTGGCAACTCCACCGTGGTATCTAATAGGCCACTGGATCGATTTAAAAAAAGATGAACCATATACTACCATACTTGTCAAAATTTGGAAAATCCAAGGAGCTTTTCGTTAAATAGTGAATACCCACGGTGTGATCCAGCATTTAACAAAAAGAAACATAAAAAGCCCAGCAGTTTCTCACTAATCTGTGACAAAAGGGATTTCTAATGCTTAATTTTGCATAAATATAGAGATTCAAATTAACGAGCATTCTTAGACTTCTACTCATCTGGCCCTTCTCTAAAATTGGGGATGAAATACAAGAAACTTCACCTGGCAAAAATGCTGGAGTCCCAGGGAAGTTTTGATCTCCATGACCAACTGTCATGGTCCCAGTAGCTCCCATAACCTGAGCACCACTGTACACAACAGATCCTCGCCCAGTACCTTGAGCATTGCCTTTTCCCTTTCCAACCAATGCACCTTTAGATTTATTTGATTCTGATGGAGATTCAACTTCCCCAGATTCATAAGAATTTATAGAAAGCACCATTTCTGGTGGGGATGACGCTTGAGAACCACTACCAGGACGCTGATTTGACTGATGCATAGGAGCTGGCACAAAAGGTTGAACTCTGCTTTGAGCAGGACTTCTCTGAACAGAATGGAATTGTGTTGGAGGAGAAACTCTGTTGGCTTGGTTATGAGATGAAGATGGTTGATAATTCATCTGTCCTGAGATAGCTATTCCCCTTCCCTGGGTTCTGGCCGGAGGAGATTGTGTAGTACTGACTACTGAAGATCCAGAGAGTGGCATTTGCAGATTAGTCAAAGGCTTCCCAGTACCTGGATTGATGGGCTCATCGATATAAAGCTTGTCCATACCAACAGATTCAGCTACATTCTTCCCTCTAAGCAATGCATTAGTTTGTGGGACAGAAGAGCTATCATCCACAGCAGTTTGGTGAAGACTCCTGTTGGAACGACCAGCAATGTCTTTATTTGGGGCACCTGCAGGGTAAAATGGAGGAGCAACAGAGTTCAAGCTCGATGCAAATGCTTGTCTCCTAGCAGGACCAGGTTCAGGTTCCATATTTGATGCAGGAACGAATGCTCTCCCAGAATTAGTATGTGAGGTTTTCTCAAAAAGCTTTCCAGATCTGAAATATCAGCCAACATAGCACAATTTCATCATAAGATGATGAACATGAAGGAAAACATTAACAGAAAACCATCACGCTCAAAGTATATCCTCACTGTTTGTTTTCAGTTGGAGGTGCCTGTCTTCTGTTTTTAAAGGTGGGTTCATATCGTCGAGGCCCTCTCCCTCTCACAGTCTTAGGTGCTTGGCTTTGAGTGGGATATGCTTTAGACCTACTCCCTCTTGGAAGCCCTTGGTCAATGCCTCGACTTTTACCACGCCCTCGAAAATGACCCTTGGAATTTCTCCGACCCTGAGATTATATTAAAATGCATGCATCAGAACAGCAGACAGGAACAGAAAGAGGGAGGGCAAAGTAACAGTAAAAACCAAATTCAACATGCAGATCGCATGTATATCACCTCTTCATAATGCCTTTCGTGCAAAGTCATCTCCTCAAACTTGTCATGCCCCCATTTCTTGTCATCTTTGGACTCCCACAACCTCCTTCCACCATGTGTGCGCCTAAACAAAGAACTCATTGGCTTAAACCATCGTTTACTGTAACTTGCCCACAAAGAAATTGAGCTACTAAGAAAGCACGCTCCAGTGGCAGCACTAACTTTAATTTCAATAGCGAGGAACTATAGTTAAACATGGAGATGCCAACAGACATTCATTTTGGTCTCTCCTATAAGTCAGGGGACGTGGAGGAATTCAGCATACAGAAATTGCAGAAGTCGTGCCTGATCAAATGCTGATGGAATAAACCTATATTTTGTGGACATTGAAAAACCATAATTTTTTTTTTTTTGTTTTAAAAGAAATACTTTGAAAACATCAAAACCATCTCAACAACAAAGTCATCACCTGTGGGGCACCCAATTTTAACCAGCATATACAAGTTGATATCAGAAAAAAAAAAAGAAGGATGAACGAGCATTTGTTAGGTTCACATATTTCCAGAGTACAACTATAATTTTACTGGGGTTATAAACAGTATACATCGCACACCTTAACATATGGCCACGCTACAGAATTTGGTGCATTTAGCTCAGTCCAATGTGTACCAAAAGAGTCCCTCAAATGCACCTCATTCTTAAATTTATCACATACTTGACCCACGATATAATCTATCTGCATTCAAAGATCTTTCTAACCATTCAAATAAGCTAACTTCTTTATTCTGACAACTTTTTCTTTTGCCTAAAGAATTCAATATCGATACTGAAATATAGAACTCCTGAACATAATTGCAAATGAAATTACACCTAGACTCTAAACACATTCCTCTGTGTCATAAATATCATGGCTGCGTTGCACATATAAGCCCCAAACTACAATATACCTGGGTCGACCACCGGCATTGTCCCTAAACCGATCATCATGCATATAGAAAGCCCCAGCGGTCGGCACTGCAAAGGGCTCATTCTCCTTCTTCTCCTCCTCACCCCCATCCTCATCTTCGGCTTGCACCTCTGCCGACTCCTCTGTAGCCCTCCTTTCATCACCTTCCGCTCCATTTAAGTTTTCCACGGCAACCACTGAGTCCTCGACCCTACCACCAACACGTGCCTCTCCTTCGCCGCCTCTCTCCTGATACACCTTTCCTTCTTCATTCGCGTCTAGCTCAGTATCCCCTTCTTCATCTTCGTCTTCCTCCTCTTCTTCTTCATCTTCATCTAATTCTTCGTCATCTTCATACTCTGCAACCCCGCCCTGACCGTCCGATTCATCTGAATGAGTCGCAACCCTCCGATCCATCCTCGGCTTCTCTCTCCCCTCTCCTTCGCCTTCCTCATCGTCACTTGCTTGCCGCCTCCGCATCGCCAGAGATCGCTTCACTTCCTCTGGATCGCTCTCATACTCCAGTTCTTCTTCACCCGGCGTAGCCATCAATTCTACCAAAAAAAAACCCTAAAATCCTAAACTTGATCGGAAACCAAACACCAATGGTATAAAGCAAGAGAAATCAGAAGATGCCCTCTAATCCCCGCAAGATTCCTGTACGACCAAATCAGAGAATGACAAAATTGACAGACATTCCAAACAAGCAAAAGCCCCGGCAACGCATACTTTCTCGATAACCAAAAGCCAATAGGATAACGAGCAATCAAAGTCCTATAAGCCAAAAATCGAAGGTAATTATGGTTTATAATATTGAGATCTCAAGGGTAGCGTTTGAGAAACCCTAACTCTCGAAAGAGAGAGAGAGAGAGAGAGAGGGGGGGGGGGAAGGGAGAGGAGCGAGGAGAGGGAGTGGATATTTTCTGGATTTTTGGATGTGTCGTCAGCAATTGAGGAGGAAAAGACGTATTGCAAAATTTTGGACAAAATGAAAAATTATTATTTAATTTTTTAATTATAAAAAATAAAAATATAATATATTGAACAAATCAAAATTTTATTTTTATTAAACATATTTTAAAATTTTACTTTTATTTTTGTCAATAGTCATAAATTTCAAAATCACCTTTATTTTAACATTGACATAAAATTTTGAAACCAAATGCATTATAATAAAATTTTGAAATCATACTAAATCTTTATTTTTTACTAAAAAATTTATACAAAATATCTCTTTCCATTTATTTTTATAATATAATTTAAAAAATTTTAATTTACTTTTTTCAATCAAAAATTTTAATTTAGGCTGGAAAAAATTTTTGGAAGATAAGTTAAAAAGGATATATCACTTTTTGCAACGGCAAATCTAGAAAGATAAAGGCTGGTTTAGCTTTGAAAATAATTTTTTATATTTATTTATCTTTAAATAATGTAGAATTTTTGAGTTTGATGAAATGTTTATTAAAAATTGTTAAAATTTATAATAAAAAATTATGAAAAATGATTGAAATTTATAAAAAAATTATTAAAATTAATAAAAAGAATTATTAAATTTGATAAAAAAAATAATTATAAAATATTTTGAGAACAATCTAAACATATAGATAAATTTTGCCGGAAGTGGTTCGTGAGTTCGGGGATTGGACTGCGCCTGACACGTGAGATTGGCTGTCCCATTTAGTTAGATTCTGAGACGTCAGATGGGACATCTCAACTGTGGGCTGGCCTAAATGGTCAGTGAAGGTGAATCTGCAGGCTGAAGCTTGTATCAGCACCAGGATCGAACGACCTTATTCCACGTCAGCTATTTGTTTACAGACGTGGCATCATTACTTGTCCTGTCCGTACGAGAACAAATCGTAATCCTCAGTACATATATACGAGGGATTAAATGGAACAAAAGTAGCTTGGATAAAAACAAATTTGGGTCAAAAGTAAAATATCAATAATATGAAGTGATGGATGGTTAAAAAAAAAAAAAAGGCCTTATGTATATTTTATTTATTTGTAATCTAAACTATTATAGAAGGTGTTTGAGTATTAAAACTTTTTATTTATTTTTAAGAAGCAAAATTAAGATTATACCCTTAAATCCGGCTAATAAACTTTTTATTTTTATTTGTTTTTTAGGAAAGTGCTATATCCTATATTCGATTTAAATTGCTTGCCCCAAAAAAATATATTTCGTACTTAAAGAAAAATTAAATGCAAGTAATTGTTAATATCTAGTAGTATTATTGTGAAGAGCCACTTCTACACTTACCGCCTATGGGAACTGAGAAGAAAGTTTTTGCCAATTTCGGACAGAAATAATTTGTGCTGTCTTTTATATAGGATCACATTCAATGCGTATCCCCTTCACACTTTATGGGATCCTTCTGGAAACATTCGCAAAAAGGTGAAAAACGTTGTTTTATAAGCAAATTAATGCACCTACTAAATTACATGTTATTTATAGGTTTAATGAAGGGTAGGTACACCAAATGGGATTTAATGCACATAATCTACTAGATAATTACTTTTCATATATGGTTAAGATCATTAAGTAGGTATTGTATCTATAAATACAGCCCTAAAGAGTCACTGCTTTTGAGCAAAAAAGAAAGAGAGAGAGAGACACAAAGACAGAGCGAGCAAAAATGAAGGGGCAAAATGCGAATGGAATTGGTGCAATTGCTATGCTTGTGACGATATTGTTGTTAACAGGTCAAGCAACAGCAACGTTCGAATTATGCTTCGCTGCGTGTTACGTAGAGTGTGTTATCGGCATAGATAAGATTCCTTCCGGCGTCCCTAAAAAATTCTTGCCTTGTGCTTGGAAATGTGCCAAGAATTGTCTCATACGGTCTGCCTCCAATAACGCTGCTTACTACTGCAACATTGGTTGCGCGATGGATTCTTGTGCCGATTTCTACGACGGTACGTGGCCTATCTTCCCTCGTTTCCTTTGATCTCTTTGATGTTATCTTTAATTATTTGTTATTATTATTTATTAAAATTAGCATGATACTAATTATAAAAGGGGTGTGATATTGTGACAGACGTGGCGAAAATAGAAAGCTGTGCTGGCAACTGCTCGAAAAATCACTGCGCTGTCAATCAGTAATATTGGAGCTATTCTCGATGCTATGCACATGAGACAGATTTGCTTAATCATGTCTTAAATAATAAAGTGCAAAAACATCATTGGTTCACTGTTACAGCTTATTTACATTCGAACAACTTTATGGTTTATGCCTTCATGGTTTCACCGTCACTGTGACCTTTAGATTCGATCTGATCTTCGTTGTTGTTGGTGTGGACTAAACCAAACGGGATCCAACACTAATCTCTATTTTTTATTTCCTTTTGAACTAGAAAACTATTATTTGTTATAAACCCTTTTGGATGGGTAGTTGGATTAATCAATATATATTGGGATGGAAAAATTATTATATTTTTTATCCTTTAACTACTATGTATTTTAATTTATAATTTGCACCAATTATTAAATTAAATATATTGCATCCCAAACCATTAATATATTTACCCTTTACACCCCAATCAAGATCTCACAGTTAAAATCAATAAAAAAAGGGGTTCAATATTGATTAATGTACAGGCCTGCCTCAATTGTCATCTTGTAATTGGAGGCATATATGGTAAAATTTCCAGTTGTGTGTGTGTGTTTTTGTTACCGCGAAATCTCATTTTAACCTTATTTCGATCCAATTTCGTCGAATGGATGGAGACAAACTAATTGCCCCAAATAACATGGCGAAAACCATTACGAAAGACATCTTTTGAAACCTAAAAACCTTAATTAGCCAAAACATAACCTTTTTTTTTAAAACGTTCATTAATTAATGAACGTTAACATGCTCTTCCCTCGGCAGAAAAGAAAGGATCACAAAAGAATAAGAATTCTTCAGGTAATGGGTTTTAGATGATTCGTCTCTGATCACCACCTTATTCTTTTTTGAACATTTTTTTTTTTGTAGTGCAATTATCATTCTGAGTTCACATGGATATCTCTATCCAATAGAACTGACCTTAATGCCATAATAATATATATAAGTTGAAAATATATTTTCGTCTCGTTTTATATACAAACGCTAACTCATGTCATCTATAGCTAATCAACTTAATTTCTAATTGAGTTCTGAGAATTTATTAATATTAACAAGAGAACAAGAGACATTAATGCTTGATATAAAAACAAAAATTGTTTATTCACGTATCTTGCAACTCAAACATGGTCTGTTAAATAACCCATTGAACTTAGAAAATAAAAAAAAAAATGTGCAAAAGTTGATGAATTCAATGATATAGATATACAATATAAATAATTCATAATTAGCTCTTATAGTGGTTAATGAATTTTTGGGGGAGTTAAATGCTCTATTGAACTTTTTTTCCCACTGGGATGTTGTACTACTGATTTATGCTAAGGAATATTGCTTTTGAGGAAAGTGCTATATCCTAGATTCGATTTAAATTGCTTACCCCAAAAAAAAATATTTCATACTTAAAGAAAAATCAAATGCAAGTAATTGTTAATATCTAGTAGACTATAATAGTATTACTGTGAAGAGACACTCCTACACCTACCGTCTATGGGAACTGAGAACACTTTTTTGCCGATTTCGGTCAGAAATAATTTATTCAATTCTGTCTTTTATATAGGATCGCTTTCAATGCATGCCCCTTAACACTTTATGGGACCCTTGTGGAAAGATTCACAAAAAGGTGAAAAGCGTTGCTTTTATAAGCAAATTAATGCACCAACTAAATTACACGTTATTTATAGGTTTAATTATTGGGTAGGTACACTCAAATGGGATTTAATGCACATAATCTCCTAGATAATTACGTTTCATATATGGTTAAGACCATTAATTAAGTGGGTATTGTACCTATAAATACAGCCCTAAAGGTCACTGTTTTGAGCAAAGAAAGAAGGAAAGAAATAGAGAGAGCCAAAATTGAAGGGGCAAAATGTGAAGACAATTGGTGTAATTGCAATGCTTGTGACGATATTGTTACTCGGCGTGCTACATAGAGTGTATTTTCGACATGAAGAAAACGATTCCTTTCGTGCCAAAAAAATTCTTGCCTTGTGCTTGGGAATGTGCCAAGAAATGTATCTTTCATTCTGCCAGCTCCAACAAGGTTGCCAACATCGGTTGCACGATGGATTCTTGTGGCAGACGTGGCGAAAATGGACAGCTGTGCTGACAACTGCTCAAAAAATCACTGCGCCGCCAATCAATATTAGGGCTAAATGTTGTGCCCCATGAGACAGATTTGCTTAATCCTGTATTAAATAATAAAGTTTAAAAATATTACTGATTCGCTATTTAGCTTATTTATATTCGAGTAACTTTATCGTTTATGCTTTCATGGTTTCATCTTCAATGTGGCTTTTTAGATTTCATCTATCTTCGTTAATGTTGTTGGTGTGGATTAAACCAAATGCGATCCAACATGAATATTTGGTTTTTTTCTTCCTTTTGAACAAGTGAACTATTATTTTGTTATAAATCCTTTTGGATGGGTAGTTCCATTAATCAATAAAATAAAATGATACTTTTTTTTAGAAAATATTATATTATGTCTCATATCTATGGACAAAAATCAATGAATAAGGTTTAAGTTTCAAAATATTTTATTCAGTCTAATATGTTTCAAAAATAATAAATCTTCGCCTTCTATGTGATTTGGCTGTTAAACCACATGCAAAATGATTCAAATGTCACTTCAAGATAATTTTTAAAAATGTTAAAAAAATGATACATAAAAAAAAAGTATCTTAAATAAACTAATAAAACACTATTTCATTAATCTATTTATGTTTAATTTATTTTTTAAATTTTTATTTAGTTTTTTAAACTTTTGTCTAGGAGAAAAATTTCAATTAATTAATTCACATTACTTTTCGTATGACTTAACGGCTAAATCAAACGGAAGACGAAGATTATTTGTTTTTGAAATGTATGGAGAGTATTAATTTTTTTTTATGTAAATACGTAAATTATTAAACGTGTAAAAAATACAAAATATTTTTAAAAGAATACACTGAAATTTTTTTTTTTCTAAAAAAATGTTTCAATAAAAAAAATTACTTAAAATAATAATTTTACATCTTAAAAAAGGGATCCTAAGACAAAATACTCATTTCCCACAACTTATCATTCATTGCAAAAGCACCCCACAATAATTTTTTTTTTCTTTCCAGCTTTGCTAGTCAAATTTCTACTATATCAATTTTGTTCAAAAGCTACAAATATATACCACGTGTATTTCTCTGTAACTGTCTATCTGTTTTATATTAAACCCTTACTTCTCACTGTTGCTCCCTGTTTCAATCAAGAAAAAGTGCAATAAATCTCGACGATGAAGCCTGTAGAATATAATTTTTTTGATAAACTATAAATTATTCTAATAATAAGATATTTGCATGCAGCATCTTATTATATATTGCAGAATGCAGAGAGAAAGCTTTTGAATACTTACTATTAAATAAGTGCAAAGTAACTACCACTAATACTTGTAGCTCATGATCGTGGTAGTAATTCCCTACTCCTCCGTTTGCTCTTTGGGTTGATCATATTGATATATATTGTATAAAACTTTCATGATATAAATAGAAATTATTTCTGCGTCCAATAATACGAACCGTGCCAAATGACTCTCTCTAACACCCTGCAGGTTGAGAATTGAGAGATTATTGTTCTTTCGCATTTCTCGTCTCTGGATGCAACCGGCCGGCCAAATTAGGACTGGGAATCTTTCAGATTAACGATCGTGCTCATGTCTTGAGTAGTACTAGCCAGTAATTAAGGCCTCAATATCCTTTTGGGATGAGCCCACCGGTCGAGCTTCAGCCCAAAAACATAACTCTGATATATCAATATATAACGCTTGGTCTAGGCCTAGCTATTAATTTAAAATGGGGATTAATTAAACATGTTCCAATTATCAAAACAACCTTTGAACATGAGGATTGAGGGCGGCCACAAGGGTAATTAACAATAGAAGAGAAAAACAGATAAAAGTATAGGATAAAGTCATAGTTAGTCCCTTATGTTTGGGTAAAAATCAAATAGTTACTCATAACTTTCAATCTCACAATTTGAGACCCATAACTTTTGAAATCTATCAATCTTTGCCGTCCGTCTAAATCAGAAGAAAAATCAAGCAAAATGACCGAAATACCCCTCCAAGGCTAAATTTTTAAAAATAAAAAATTAATAAAAAATTAATGAATAAATTGAAAATAAATAGATTATTAAAATAAAGTTTCAATAGTTTTATTTTAAAAATTTTTTTTTTTTATTTTAATGAATTTTTTAAATATTTTTAGTAATTTTATCTTAGAGGGAGTTTTTGGTCATTTTTCATGTATTTCCGTCTGATTTAAACGGAGGGCGAAGATTGATAGATTTTAAAAGTTATGAGTCTCAAGTTGTAAGATTGAAAGTTACGAGCATCTACTTAATTTTTGCCAGACTAACTACGACTTTGCCCCTAAAAGTATATACGAGATTTATAGTTGCAACGTGATGGACGTCAAAAATAACGAAGAGATACGTACGATGTAAGGGCGCAGCTTAAATGTTCTAGTCCCCATTCTGTAGGAGAAGGTTGGAACTTGACACGTCCCTAATTATATTGTAAACTTGGTACAATGTCGTCACTATAAATTACGGTCCCAAATTGTTTAGTTCTGTATTACAAAGAGTTTCAAGTAAATATGGGAAGAGAGGGGATGCGGAAGAATATGAGCAGACGCGTGATTTTGGTTGTGTTGATTTGCCTCGCAAATTATGTGGTCGTGAGTTTTCAGTCGTCCACACAGAAGAGACGAACCCAATTTTGACTCCAATTCGTGGTAAAGGTTTCCACTATTTTGTCTCACTTTGAATAATCCCCAGCCCTTTATCTGTTATCGCACGGTCAAGCTCAAATGGTATCAAGATCGATCTTTGCCTTCCATTATGCCGCGTCCGAGAATCAACGGAAGGAGTGGATTGGATGACAACATAAAGAAGACGCTTTTGAATTAAACTTATCTCTGCCGTCCATTCTAACACGTAAGAGTAATCAACGGATTGGTAGACACAGGATGACAGCATACGGAGAAGTCATTTGGAGACAGAAGTTTGACAGACGAAGGCACTGAACCAAGCATGAAAATGGTTGTATATATATGTAGATATGCTGCCAAGTCTTCATTAAAAACTCCATCCAGTTAACAAGAGATTTTGATCAACCACAGCTTTCCGTGATATATATCAACGTTAAAAATGGTGAGTTCATTATTTTGTGCTCTGCTTATCATAATTTCACGAGCTTTTTTTTCTTTTCTTTTTTTTACCTTCTCCTTAAGTTTAGTGCCTATGACAACAGGGCACGTTTCTAAATTTTGATTATGATTATGGTTTATTTGAAAATTAAAGTTTAATCTTTGACTGATACGTTTGCGCTTGGGATATTCACCTGCAGGCTCTCTCGCTCATAATTGAGGTATTATTAATATTGTTATGTTTTCTAAACTTTCCATATATAGGTAATTAAAGTCTGGTTAAACGAATTAATTCCAAGTTATTTAACTAACCTCAACCTTCTTGGTGATTTCTGCATTAGAAAGAATATGTTCAGAAGTCAGAAAGAGTGAAGTCGGTAGATTTTCATCCAGCTGAGCCATGGTAATTGCATAAGTTCCAAATTGGAATCCACCCCTCATGAATACTATCAGACAATCAACTTTTCTGTATCTGTTCATTAAGAGGAGAAAAAGGGATTACTTATAATGTATGATGCATAATGCTTTCTGATGCAGGATTCTAGCAAGTTTGCATTCAGGAACTATGTGTATCTGGAACTACCAAACACAGGTAAGAAAATATTATGTTTGGTCTGTTTTCTCATTAAAGAACAAGGAAATAATTCCACATTGGTAAGCATTGAATTTCTTTTGAAGCGGAAAGGAAGGAACAGACTCATAGGTTGACCCCTGTAGCCCCTTATAGGCGTATTGGGGGATATGAAATTTTTGGAAATCTTTTCGAATTCTATTTGTAATTTGTGCATCTAAGCATTTCGTGCTAATCTGTTTTACACAAATGCAGACTGTGGTGAAGTCTTTCAAGGTTACTGAGTCACCAGGTAAATGACAAGTCTTTCAAACTATTTGTTTTTCAAGTTCAAACCTATCAAGTTCTACTATATAAAGTTGACCACATCCTCTTGTTATGTCTTTGTAATTTCTCTTGCATGTCACTTCTAGCTAGAATTCATCATTTTACTTCACTTGATTGCAGTCAGGTCAGCAAAATTCATAGCACGCGAAAACTGGGTTGTTTCTGGAGCAGATGACAAGTATATCCGCGTGTACAACTGCAACACATCAGAAAAGTGCAAAGAGTTTGAGGCGCATGAAGATTACATTAGGTGTGTGGCCGTTCATCCTTCCCTTCCATATGTGATGTCAGCGTCAGATGACATGGTTATAAAGCTTTGGGACTGGGAGAAGGACTGGTTGTGTACTCAGATTTTTGTGGGGCATTCACATTATGTAATGCAAGTTGCATTCAACCCAAAGGACACCCTTAGTTTTGCGAGTGCATCACTTGATGGCACCATAAAGGTAACACAGGCCTCGTTTATCACTACCTTGTAAACAGCATTTCTACTAGTCCAACACTAACCTGGTGATCGCTCCTGATCTAGATATGGAATCTTCACTCTGCTGTTCCAAGTTTTACATTGGATGGCCATTCGAAGGGTGTGAACTGCGTTGATTACTTCACAGGCAGCCATGAACCAAGACTATTAACTGGTTCTGATGATTTTACTGTTAAGGTTTGCAACCCCATCACCCTTCCTTTTCAGCTTTCCAGATGTTTCCATATGTATGTCCATGCAAGTTTTGTTAACGATTGGAATAGACTCATGGAGAAATCTTATAAAAACAGGTGTGGGACTATCAAAGCAAAATTTCTCTGCAAACACTAGAAGGCCACAAGCACAATGTTACATTGGTGTGTGCTCATCCAGAGCTTCCCATAATTATTACAGGTTCTGAGGATGCGAATATTTGCATATGGGATGCAACCACCTATAGGTAACTCTTGTATGAGTCATATTCTCCACTTATAATTCCTGTATGGCGAATGATTTGTCTATGAAATTCTTCCCCTTTTTGTGGGTTCCAAAGGATTAATGTCCTCGCTCCTGTTTCCTACTCAAATTAATAAGAAACTTCAATCTGCCTTTGGCTCTGCACTATTTTTGGTTGCAAAGTTTCTAAATGCTTTACTAATTTGCAGGCTCCTGGAGACATTGAATTATGATCTTGGAAGAGTTTGGACAATTGGATACAAGAAAGGATCTTACAAGTAAGATTCATGATTCTTCTTTTTGTGTCCTGTAGTTCAGAATTGTAGAAAGAGGTTTGAGTCATTGTTACACAGTGCAAGCCTGCAACTGTTAGAAAACTGTTATCTAGAAACCATTTTGTTGTGTAACTGCTACCACTGGATTTCCTCTTTTCCCTTACTGATATTGGTACTCTGAACAGGGTTATATTTGGTTGTGACGATGGAACAATCATGGTGGATATCAACAGAGCTTGAAGCTGGGAGGAAGATTTGGAGGAATAAAATCATCTACTGCTGCAGCTACTCTACAATATATGTCGTGTTTTGTAGAATAATTCTCTCTCTCGGAGTTGAAGAGGAAGCGTAGAACAAAGAATTTCACCCATTTCTAGTGCTGCTTCCACTATTATATTTTTGTAATCTTAAATGATTGCTACAAAGACAGAGTTCGAGTTGCCAGTAACTCAATATATAATATGTCGTAGCTGCAAAGGCTGCATTCTTCTCCTGTTTATGTATTTTATGTGTGTATGGTCTGCTCTTTCTTGCTGTAGCAGAAATAATCTGTAAGGAACATACAATTTCAACCGCTTGTCTCTAAGGCCTAGCAGTGAAATATGGTGTTGATGTTCGAATAACTCTATTGAGTCTCCTAAATTTGAAGAGCGAGACTATATATAAGCTTAAAGCCACCACTGGATTGTTTGCGTTGAAGTTTCAAGTTTGATAAAAGCTATAATATCATTCATTGATATCCACGATCATTTGGAAGTTGAAATTTCAGCTTCTCTTCTCTTCTCTTCAAGGTCTCCCACATTTTGGCCGCCGCAAGATGAGAAAAAGAAGCCCGAAAACAACGCAATCCACTTTCGTGAACACCAACGCTGATTTGGAGCAGAGCATAGGACATAGCCCTTAGACAGGATACTTCCTGAAGGCAAATGAAACCGCTCTTAAAATAAATAAATAAATCATTTCAATCTGTGTGGACTCCAGAAATGGTACGTTTAGATCTTCAGTAATTAGTGGATTTCGCTTTTATCATCACGTATCGTGTCGTATCGGAAGAGATTCTTTGATCATAGACTTACCATAAGCATAAGATTGTGGTGAAATCAAGGCCTTTAAATTGGGGGCAGGTTTCACCGTCCAAGGACAACCAAATCTGAAGAAAGAGAGAGAGAAGGAGATTAGCCATGGAAGGGAGTGGTTTGAGGACAGTTGGTCTAATGGCTATGGTGATGATCATACTCTCAGTGACAGAAGTGCGGGCCCAAGCCTCACAATGCCTGGACAAATGTCAGTCAGAATGTGCACTGAACAGGACCCCCGCTGTCTGTATTGACGCTTGCATGAAGAGATGCCATGAGCTTCCCCGAGACACTGGAAGCGACTGCCGTCTTGGCTGTGCAGCTAATTCCTTGTGCGTCAAATTGAGCCCTGGTATATGAGAAATCCTTGCCTTATACTCTCTAATTTCAACGGGATACATTGTTTTTGTCCTTGGTATGAAAAATCTTGACAGATATTGCTCTTGCACATGCAGAAAAAGTGGAAGGTTGTGTAGCTTCATGCTCCAAGATCTGCAGCAAGATTTATGTTGGTCATTAGAATTTGTATAACACAGATCAAATGCTCCAACTCCTTGTCGAATAAAAACGCAATTATGAGAAGCGGACGGCATTTATGAATTGTAGTTTTATCTCAATGAAACTGTGGTCCACGGACCAATAATAAATTGGAGTTGCTACTTGTGGCCGTCTCTCTCTTCTACGTTAGCTTCAAAAACAATAACCGTATGAGTAAATGAATTGATGGGATTAGCAAAAAAAAAAAATTAAAAAAAGAGTAATTTATTACATGGGTCTAATAATCAGTATGAACATGGTAATGCATGAATGTGAAATCTAGCCCTTTTAAAAATAGGCTTAGTTACCGATACAATACATGTGATATTCACTTTTATCAAATCAGTTTTTGAGTACAACTCTGAACGGGTCGGTTCCTGTGTTATCTAGGAGTTTATTTACAACAATGTGTTACCTTAGAGCTCTTGGTGCAATTAAGCCTTTCGTTTTTTTCCTGATTTGCAATGACCATTTGGTCCTTTATATGTAACTGATCTGGCTTTTATACTAAGGTGCGGGTCCAGGTTTAATGCTTGTTTCTTGCTTTCTGGGCGGCTTACTGCTTGTTTGTTAGCGACCTGTTGCATGGCGGACAAATTTTCAGTTTGTCAAATGTCTGCTCAACAAGGCTGTGGCTGAGAACAGCTGTTGCCTATTGGGAAAAGAGCAGTAAACAGAACGGGCACAGAACTCTCTAAAAATATATTTGCATCACGCTGCCGAAGCGCAATAGCGGACAAATTAATTTTTACTCATGAATGAACCGTCTCCAACTGGGTGGAGGTGAATTCTAATTCTAATTCCTACAAGTAATTGACTTAATTGATACTGAAGAGATCAATTCGAATGTCTAGAGTTCGTCGTTATGCTCTGTCAATATGTCTTCCAATTAAGTCAAGTCGGT
Organism: Morella rubra; assembly: GCA_003952965.2. NCBI lineage: Eukaryota > Viridiplantae > Streptophyta > Magnoliopsida > Fagales > Myricaceae > Morella > Morella rubra. The sequence goes on along the minus strand of CM025851.1, from coordinate 7,422,382 downwards.
CCGAATCCAACGCACCGAGTGAGTAATAACGGATTTCACTCGTTGCTTGGTTGCCTCCTCCGGTCCTCCAAATAACGTAGCCCATACCTGTCTATGAGTCTTGTCCCCGTGTTTTTTGATACATGTCGATCGGCTCGTCCTAGGGATAAATTTTAAGAGTCATCTCACCTACTGCATGTGAATATACAGGCTTTCTGGCATATTCTATGTATTATTTAACAATATTCAGTTATTTTACTCTTGGATACACTTTCTAGTGTTTTTCTGTACACTTTTACCGACTACCAAGTCTTTATAAACCCTTCTATATGACTCACCTTGCCTTTGCTTTTAAACTTTTGATGTACAGGTAGTCCTTTGCTTAGGGAAGGAAAAATGAAGGAAACACGAGTTATATCACTTCTACTGCTTTGTATGGTGTTGGGAGTGCTTGTGAGGGAGTCCACAGCCACTTTCAAGAGCTGCTATGAGAGTTGCTTCATTCTGTGTGTTATCACACCCAACCATTCTGCTATGTCATGCCCGTTCGAGTGCTTGATAGATTGCATCCAACCCGGCTTCCCAGGGGACAATACCCATAGAGACAACAACTACTTCTGCAAGCTTGGCTGTGCTTCGTCCTTGTGCGCCAATTTCAGCACCAAAGAATTCCCAAGTAGTATTCTCCTCGGTTTCCCTCCCTCCCCGTCTCTCTCTCTCCACCTAAGAGTTTTCTTTCCTGTTCCTCGGATTTAATCTACTAACGTTTTGCTTTATTTGTAGATGAGGAGAAAGTGGATCGCTGCGTGGATTCTTGCTCACATACATGCACCAGAAGTTAAGCAGCTTATTCAAGGAATTAGGCTTTGGTACGTTCTTGTTGGTCTTGATCATAATGGGAGAGTGCCCAAGATTTCATTACGTCTCAGAGAACAAAATTTAGACTTTAAATAGCTGGATTGGATTGTCAGTTGATCAAATTGGTCTTCGTTTTGTTTAGATTGTGTTCCTTACTTCCCAAGTACGATTTTGCTGTTACCTTTGTTTATCTTGGTTTCTTTTAGTTGTTATTGCCCACTACTACTTATATCGTCGCAGAAATCGGACACAGGAACCTTGACGGTTCCATTACATTCGAAGCTTTGCTTTCCGGCCGCATGAATTCCTTTGGTGGTATCTACTGTCTCCGAGACGTATAAACCTTCCTTTGATAGGATTATGTAAAAGAGTCACGGGTTGGGTTGTCACATATTCTTATATAGACTAAATAAATCTATGATGTCGCAATGGGACAGATCCCAAAACTGAAAAATGTGGACCGTCTACCCAAGAACAAAAAGTTTGGGAAGAAAATGATAGGTACGATTGATATCACGGGACCTTATGAATAATTGAAAAACATAATCAATTCCCAAAATCATGGCGTGTGGACGAAATCGAGATAGAGATGATGTTATTTACGTCTGTCACTGTAACTTTGTAAAAGACTAAAAGTTAAAAGAAGCCCGTGAACCTGTGAAGTTTGGGACAACGTGACACTTGATAGCATGTGAGGAAAGCAAAGCTTCCAAAACCGTGGTTACAGAAGCTTGGATTTTAGTAGTCCCAACCTACCAAGAGAACTGATTAGCTTAGCCATGGAGAGCTTGCTTGGTCATCCATGGAGCGTTATCCCCACATTGGCTATGGTCCAATCCGAAGTGATACGGGAATGTTGGATGGCAAGAACCAAGAGCCATAAACTTCTTGCTCAAAGAACTAAAAAGAAAAAAGAATTTAAAAAGCAGCAGGAGGATCAGAAAATTCACAAGGGAGATACAATGACACCATGCTAACCCAATCTGCAAAAGTTCCGACTTCCTTTTGATTTGATTTCATGAACTTGAAATCCAACATACCAAGTTGCAGTTCGATATATATATCCCTGATTTAGGGGAAGACAACAAAACTCTGACCAACATCAAGTCTTGCAATGTCAAATTACTCGGAATGAACTCAAGATTTACCCAAAAAGAAGTCCACAATATTTTCTCGAGAGTGAAATTGCACTACAACAAACAAAAGGAGAAAAAGACTCTAACTCTGCATCATATGCGATAAGGATTCCGAACTCAAACAACTTTCGTCTCTTCCAGGTGGGGTGGGGGAACAACTACTACCAGGACATAATTCACCATAAGCGTGCATCATCCATCAAGGAACACCTTTCATTCATCAGAAGCCTTCGGAGAATTTTCTGGAGTGTTCAGAACGGTAGACACCTTATCTTTATTTGCAGTAACAGCAGCTCGAAACTCCTCCACTATAGATCCATCCTTGAACTTCAAAGCAAATGTAGAAAGACCATCCTTCCCTTCAGTAGCACTATTTACGCAGGCAAAAGTGATGCCTTTCTTCTCCATATTCGTGAGCTTCATGTCTGGGTAAAGTCTTGCATTCAGAATTAACCTGAGATTTCCTCTAGCTCGCATAAGAAGTCGGGCTCTTTCCGTTCCGGTTGTGGAAACATTCACCCTTAATTCCCCCTTTCCGCGTTCCTTCCAACCTCCATCAACAAATTCAAACATCACAGAATCAGCCGTGAAAATCACTTTCTCATGTTCTTCCCCGGTCTCAACCACAACCTCCTGCCTTGATGGAAAACCAGTTCCCTCATTCTTTGAACCAGTGGAAGCCCCTGAACTGCCAAAAATTGAAGAACTTCCATTATTAGAAAGGCTGAGACCAAAAGGCTTGTCATCTTTCACTCCAAAAGGAGAGACAGAAACAGTGCCAAGGGTAGATCCATCTGTTGAAACAGACCCAAAGGAAAAAGTAGAAGTGGAAATTCCAGTTCCAGCGAGACCAGTGAAGGCATTTTGGCTGCTTGAGAGCTGTTGGAATGAGCTCAAAGGGGCACCTTCCACACCTGAATTCAAATTTTCGCTTTTGCTATCATCGTTGTCTTTGTCTCCAGCGCTCTCTTCCTTTGTAGGTTGTTCACTATCTACCTTAGCTTCAGTTCCCTCACTGCCAGTATTGATGTTCTCCTTCTCCACAGCATTCTCCTCATCTGGTTTCATAGGTTGCTCAGTATCTACCTTAGCTTCAGTTCCCTCACTGCCAACAGTGATATTCTCCTTCACAACAGCGTTCTCCTTATCTGTGGAAGATAGATTCTCTGTTTCATCAGTTTTGTTCTCTGACTGCTCATTGTCCTGATCTACATCATTCGAAACTGCGTTCTCACAAGAGGCTTGTGTTACACTTGTAACAATTGTGCTTGCATCAGTCTCTGTAGGAGAAACTAAGTTAATCCCAGCAAATGGATTGGAAGAAGGGGCTGATGTTGTCTGGCTTCGACGAACTTTGACAATTCTTCTGGTTGCCAGCACCTCCTCACTGGCCCTCTTGAAAGTTCCAGTCTCTTGTTCAGGAGCATCTTCCTGGTCATCTAGACCAGCATTATCTTTAGTGAGTTCCCTTCCTGCAGCCCTCTTCTTTGATGGTGGAAGGACATTCTCCGCATCCTCCATTAAATATTCAAGTCGACAAACTAAAAGTTTTTTTTTCACGACGACTTGCGGGTAAACTTCTTTCTGCAAATCAGCAGGAATGATATTTTGCCAAAGATATTAATTTTAACCAACTCTAACTAACATAACATCAACAAAAATTCTGTTGCTTAATATAACAAATACTATTACATCGACTACTGAATCCAGATTCAAACCCAGAACTGACAGAAGGTATACATAAATTGTGGAACAAGGCCTAGTGAGCCAAAATACAACCAATTAACTCCAAGTCATTTACAGTTTGGTTTTCAGGTTATTTAACACAATCCTTTTCCAAGTGTAATATAGAGAAAGCATTAGGTATAGCACATAGGGATACTGAGTAAGATGCTTAAGTATTTTTCTTCTTATTTTCCCTTTTCTCATTTACTTGAAGCAACTTGAAATATTGCAAATGGATCTTGGATTCTCATCCTTAGAACCCTAAAATCTATAGGATACAGCCTTAACAATTACACCTCTTATCTGCCTCAAAAACCCACAAAACTGGATCTGCATCAATTTCCAAGTAACTGTTCATAGCCTCGAGTTGGAACCAATTCCTTCCTTGCCTTTCATCACTTGTCTATTCATTACCATATCAACCCAATCTCAATTGCCTTCAAGTTTCTACTTCCACGGGAAAAAAATCCTCCTAAAAGTTCTATTTCCAGAGCTTCAAACTCATTAAAAAGCTTGAATCTTTTAGATCTATCCGAGTCATGAGCCCTTTACTTCCTCTTGACATACTTTAGAAACTCAAAACCCTTTTTTTTTTTTTTGACAAGTACTTTAGAAATTCAAAACCTGAAAATTTTCCCTATATTTTTCCATTCAAAAAAAGGAGCATCTATGATGCTGAATCTGAAGCTAAAAACATTTAAACTACGTCAGTGAAGGTGACCAGTCTGTAATATTTCTCTATTCAAGGGAGATAAGGATCAAATTAAATTAAAGGAGCTATACATTATAGTTTCATAAATACTTTTTTGAGGTTAGTAAAAATTTCCGCACATAAACTTTATCTTTCAATAACCATATTCTGTCTCGATCTAAATGAAGGGAAAAAGTGCTTTGAAAGGATTCATCCCCACCATGAAGTACAAATCTACAAAGCAACTCATCAATCAGATTGTCAAACTTCTTTGTGCCTCAATAAAGCACGCGCACAATTATGATATAAAATAATTTATTCTAAGTTCACTTACAAGCAACTGGAATCTGAAGTTAAGGGAAAAAAAAAATCAAGAAACAAGAAAATAATCATACTAAATAATTCATTTCTAGTCTGAACCACTTACTGTTTGTGCTACATCGTTTTTGCATAAAGGATCTAAATCCAAAATCATTTCTGTAAAAAGTTGGGGTAGGGGCAAAAAAAAGGACAATTTCTCTACCCATTACAGACTTGGAGATTAGAATTAGTGCACAATACATTCATAAATTCTGCAACATGAAGAAAACATATAATATCCCTTTAATAAGCTGGATCATTCCTTCATGATTAAATTAGTGCATCCCCTATGACGAAAAATGTCACCTGAGCGTGACCATAGTAGCTTGAAATTATATAAATAAGGAAGATGCGCGCTAGAGTGCAAATAACAAATCAACCAATAAGCATGATATAGAACCTTCACTGGATATGTTCAAATCCATCAGATTGAGCAAACTTTTCTACTTCTGAGTTAAATACACCCCCTAGAAAACAACAATCATCGTGCCATTTATACCGTTAGGAATAAAACTAATTAAAGGGCTCTGAACTGACAATCTCAATGCTCCATAAATTGCTATGAGGTTCTAAAAACAAAAGAGTAGTTAACAAAAACCCTAAAATTATTAGTTATAAGGGATCCAACTACCGAAACCCTCCAGATATCTAAGTCTTAGTTGAGCTAGGTTTCATTTTTTCTTGCAAAACCAAAATACAAACAGAATAACATATAATTTCAGTTTCATTGCATTTTGTTAATTTCTCTACTTTTTCTTCTCTTTTCCCAGCAACCAAAGAGACACTAAAGGCTAAACCCCGACCATTTGAAGGAAATCCAAAATATCACGAATGGATCCTCAATAACATCCGAGCGAAAGGAAGAGATACAAGAGATGACAACCAGTCTACATTTTGGAAAAGCCCTAGAAGTCGACAGAAATAAAAACAATTAAAGAAACGAGGAAACGAATAAGAGAGGAAAGGAAAAATAGTGCCAAGAATGAACAAATTATTCCAAAATCAAGAAGTATTAGTATCTTGCATAGGAGCAGAAATGGAGATAGACTGAAGCAGGACTTACCAGGAACCAAAAACTAAGCGCGAGACCGAAATCCTCCGAGACAAAGAGAAGCTTCAGAGTTACTTGAAATGAAAAACAAAAAAAAAATACTATTTTCTTTTCTTAAAAATTTGTAGAGCTCGAGGGTTTGGATATACAGAAGTTTCTGAGGGTTTCACCCCCTTCCCAATTCGGCTGCGAAAGGGCTTTTATTTGGGTGTAGCTATGGCGAGCAAAGGATTTATGACCCTTCATTTCATAGACTTCTCCGTGTTACTGAGACCAAATCGTGACACGTGCAAACTGGGTTAAGATGTTTTCTAATGGCGTTGATTTTAAGTTAGTATTAATTTGGGCTTTGGGGTTCTCGAGCCCAAATTCAAGGGTATTGGGTTTCTCATTGTCGCTATCTACAAGACAACTAGTCTGTTAATAAAATTATGGCAACCAATAAATTTCGAATTTCTTGGGTGTCATCTTCAACTGAAGTCAACCTAGAACCAAAAGATAAACTCCTAGGGTGCAAGGAAACGGAATAGCTAAAGGATTTAATGGGCAATTTTACGGCACCTTGCATATGACAATTTCATACCTTGTATACCACGTGCCGAAACACAGATTTAAGCACTCAGGAAATAGATTTTTAAATTGTATTCGCGGAGTAGGTAAATAAGCCATTGACCTTGTACTTCCCTTGTGGAGTAGACGATCAAGCTACTAGGATGAATATGGTATTTACAGAAATATAAAATTGCCACTGGTTTTAATGCCCATTTATCCATCTATTTCACAGACCCGTAAACCGTCGGCTAGCCCTACATAACCTTTGATCAGGTGTTTCCGTCCAATAACTCATCGAAGTGAGCCTCCCGCACGACTCTAGCTGTTGCCAAAGATTGAAAGCAGATGCATTCATCGTATGAATTAGGTCATAAAGCAACCACAGCGGCTAAGCCAGAAAGATTAACGAGGAAAAAGGTGCAAGCTCTATGCATGAAAGCAGTCATTGGAACATCCAACGCTTGGTGAATGGTATCAGATTGGAACCGACTAATTATAAGGCATTTTTACAACCCACGAATCCCCATAACTAACCAGGGAACCAAAACTATATAGAATTTTAACAAAAAAATAAAACAGAATCTGGGTAAACTGACTGAATCTTTTCTACATTCACAAGGGCTCAAAAAAATTTCCAGATAACACCTCAAAATATTCTAAAAATAGAAAAAAAGAAATTAAGAGCAGCCGAAGCTAAGAAGCCTTTTATCCTATGTGCCCAATGACAAAATTCAGTGCGCTACAAAGCCACACCATCAGGTGACAGAAACCACCAGTCTGTGATCACTTATAGGCAGCCTCCTCCAGAAAACCTGGTATTAAAACGGAAAAAAATAATAATAATAATAATTAAGAGGAAACACCTTTGGAAATAATACATGATAAACTTAGTAAAAGGACATGTCATAAATAGGCACATCATTCCAAATGAACACCGAAAGCTTAATGAAAAGATATCATTGTAAACCAATCATTGCATTTATTTCCAAAGTGCTTGTGAATTACATTAAAATATTTTCTATGTACGTGCCACAATGCACTCCAAAATAGATTCAGTTCCCATTAAGTAACCCAGCGAGTGACAATCTGAAGACCCACACTGTGACTGATCTCTAGTCAAGTGTCATACGCAAGCAAAGGTCACAACTTGGTTCTAAATTATAAAATATTGATCTACTGTTGAGAGTCTTCCCCCTCTTTCCGGTTCATGCACATGCATTTACATGCTAGAAGCTATTCATTATATCTGAATTTCCCTTTTCTTTTTTCTTGCAACTTTTCTCACCTTAAGGAAGAGATCCATACAGCGGGGAACCTACTGGCGAGACGTAAGCACTGCCAACAGAAAAAAGGAACAAGAACAAGGTCATGACCTAGATTGTCATAAAAGGTAAACTATAAACAAACACACCAAATTTAAATTCGCAAAGATGGGAGAGGAGACATGTAAATCAAGTTCCTACCACATACTAGAAATCAAGATAGAGAGTTCATGTATGTATATAAATGTGTACACAAACAAACATGGGCCAATAAATATAGCAGGCAAAGAGAATCATCTTTAATTCTAAGTCCATATTTCAAAATCAAAAGATCAGAGCGCAGCAGCTCCAGGTTAGTGAAGATTAAGTCAGAAATAAAAATAACTAAAATTGCAACAGGTCGATGTGAGGTCAATCTCATCCCAGCATGTTTAAATCACTAGCATCAGTTTTCATCGTGAAGCAACTAGCCTACATGCCTGTAATACCACCTGCTGAAGTTAAAAGGTTATAAGAAATCAAATGATTAAAAAAATGCATCTATTAATGTCATTACAACCGGTAAAACAAGACTTGATCATATGTTATGTGATGCCCAAAATATGGTTCCTACAGATATACCATTCCAGTAATAAAACAACAACCCTACTTATGGCAATAACAATGAACAACGAAACCAATGGACAACTACCATCACTCGTAGATGCTGTAGTATTGAGAGAGAGGAGAAAGAGGGGGGGAGTGGGGAGGAAAGGAAGCAAGTTGCAAATATTGGAGTTAGAAATGGCACTTCAGAATCAATTAATCACCAGATACAAAATTTGGATTTTCACACTGGCCCAACCAATTGCTTTTAGGCTGATGGGGTTCCTTCGATATTCGTACCCCACTCTTCTTCAGCCTCGTTACCGTTAACAAGTACTGCACCATCTGTTGAATCAGCATCCACTACAACAGCCTCCTCCTGGCTTCCTTCTTCTCCATTGTGTTCCTCTGCATTCTGTTCTTCTTTGTACTGTAACCAGTAACAAAAATGTGAGTACACTAGAACAAGTTTCCAAAGAAAATTCAAAGAACCAGCAACAAGAGAATTCCATTGGTTCAGAGGATCAAGAAAAATCCCAGAAATAAATTGATACAGATATGTCCAGAACATGAAACACCAAAGCATGTGCAAACAGCTGCCCATAAAGGATAATGGTCTTGTTTGTTAAAACAAATCAAAGACATTGTGCATAAGTAATATGGAATCTATCCGTAGGCTATACCTCGTGATGTGCATCTCCATTTTCAAGGGGTTCCTCATCATCCACTTGCATGGTTCTGAAAGCCTCCACAAGTGTGTGATGTGATCTATCAGCATGGTTTGCGTATTCCTGTGCAGGAGCGTAAACACCCCTAGAAAGCAATAAAAAATGCAGTTAAATAAATATTTAACTATTCAGTTAACCCGTAAAGAGAAAAGCCTGATAAGAATCTCAAGGAAAACATCATCCAGCAAAATGCTAGTAAATGTCAAAATTACAAATACCTCATCTCTGCAACTCTGGATTCAACAGAACGAGCAACTTGCCAATCCTCAAACAAATTAGGATACTCCTCAGGATCAGCTAAAGATTCAGCAGCTTTTGGATTAACCTACAAATAATGTCAAACTTTATTACACAACTGAGACACTAACCAGGATGGAGAAGAACATAGAGGTATATATGTCCATGATTATACGAAAGATATAAATGATATCCCTTCCCCAAGCCTGTGATCAACTCTGAACCAAGCACAACAAATAGGTGAAAAACAGTTACCTTATGGAGGTCCTTCCTCCAAATTGCAACTATCTCTGACACCTTGCTTGGGAGATAAGATCGTGCCATCAAGGCAGCCTCAGGTATCCGATTGCTGCAGAATTACTTCTTTAAATTCGTGTTTTCTTGCATTTAAGTTTAAAAATTACAAACAAAATCAAAACAATATACCTCTCCAACAACAGCTGCAGGCACTCTTCCAATTTACCCAACATGAACAAGCAAAGGAATGCAACATTGTTCTTCCCCTGTTCTTTAGCAAGGGATGCAAGTTGTGATATCCCCTCAGCATCACCTAAAGAAGAGTAGAGTAGCAATAAACCACTCAAGTCCATTGCATGCTTTAGACATTGCTCAGCCATTTCTAACTGCAATATTCCAATAAGAGAGTAATGTCAATTAAGTGAACATCGAAACAAAAACATGTATTTGAGAGGATATGTTTCCAGAGAAGTGTGCCTCAGGAAAGCAAGAATCTAAACCAACATAAATTCAGTTGGAGACGGCAATAAGAATCTAGACCAACATAAATTCAGTTGGAGACGGCAGCTAAGAGGAAGTGTATATTTTGATCCACATCAGGTGTTGAATTGGATTGCTATTTTTCGACCCCAGATTACCATCTTGAAAGACATGACTATGGTGAAATGAGATATTCATTCTCTTTAAACAGACTACTCAAACACTACACAAGTTACAGTCCTCCATTTGATACAAAGAGAATTGAGCATTCAACTAATCAAAAGAAGATCCCATCCTTCAGATCTGGATAGTGGGAAAAAGAGACTGAGCTGCAAACTGATGTAAAGACAATGGTCGATTTATTTTAAGATAAAATAACACCTTTCCAGTGGACATAGCTAATTCTCCCAACTGCTTCCATTTAGACTCACTGTGCACTTCTGAGGCAATACTCTGCCAAAAAAAAAATCATATGAACATTAGACAAGAAAAAACTGGTTAATGGAGATCATTTTTCAAGGAAACTACTGTTCAAATTATCCAAAGTGACATAAATGAATTAGATTTACCTTTGCAACCTCTAATCTTCCAAGTTGTATGGCTAGCTCAAATCTATAATCAGGGTCTGTAGCTACTTCAAGAGCATCCTCAATCATCCCACGTGATTCCAAGAAACGAGCCACACTATCAGTACAAAAAAATTAATCCTCAGGATCCAAGAAAATTTTTAGCCCTGACCTTTCACATAAATCACAAATCTTAAAATTCCATAAAACTTTTCGCAGGCAAAATATCTGAGAACAGGTGCCCATGGTCCCTCTCGCAATATGCAAATGTAATGTCACTATCAGGTATAGGATGTTAATGTCCAAAATGTACACAACAGCAGGTATAATTAAGCATTGAGCCAGAGTTGTTAAGAAGCAAATTGCAGATCTATGTAATACTAAAAGTTACAAGTATCTGAAAACTTATTGCTGTTAGTTGCAGCAATATACAGAAAATTTACATTATGGGTTCAAAAGCATGGAGAGGTTATGCAGAGAGATACAGTTGGGGGGTGTACAAATATATATATATATATATATATATATATAGAGAGAGAGAGAGAGAGAGAGATGCATGCAACAGAATAGCTTTTAGTACTCCCACTGAACCATTTTGAAACAGTTTAATAAGTCCATTTGCACAAAAGTAGGTTTTGGCCCATAAATAAAACCTTGTGTTCAAACAATCAAGAGTAAAATATTGAAGAAACTCTGAGGATCAAAAGAATTTTCATTTGCAATCATTTTCAAAATGTCCAAATGCTGCACGCACCTGTTATGATGCTCTTTAGGAATTGAAGGTAAAACTTCGCTGGCCCTTTCCAAATCCCCACGCATCACAAGAGTCTTATACTCAATCAAGCTGACAAGCAATGTATAGCCTATAACACTGCATGACCAAATAGACAAAGAAAATAGGTCAATGATGAAACCAACAAACTATCTGGGTTCTATGGACAGAAACCAAAACTCTACTTACTTGAACTCTTTGTCAATTAGATACACGCGACTTTGACTAGCAAGATAACCCAACAAATACATAGGCCGGTCCAAATGAAACATTGTCGTTACCTAAATAAATACAGAAATTTATCAAGATGACCCTGTCAAATCCATGCATGCAGAGTATCTGCGAATGTGTTAGACAAGTTCGAACCAAGTATGGACTATATTGAATACCTCACCACCAACACAGTAATTGAGCCTCCAGGAGGAGTTGTTATAGATGAAACAGTCCCCAACCCATAGACCAGTCCGGACACGCTCATTTACTTCATGGAGAAGCTCAAAGGCATCCTCAACACCTTGTTCATCAACAGGTCTTCCACTATCCAAATAAGAGGAAACTACATCACGCTGCAACAGTGAAGGCAAATAAAGTTCATATAAATTGAAATGAGCGCAAATAACCACATATGTGGGTACATTTTATGGGGAAAAAAAGATACAAAAAGAGCTAGTCTGTCAATAGAGAAATATTCTGAAAAGAAGACTAGAAAGACCCTTACACTGTACTTTAGGATGTAGAATGATGTATCGCTGGCAATCGCCACTAAATCTCCACTATCAGCCCAATAGAGGTTCTGATTGGTCAAAGTCAAAGAATGAAATATAGAAAGCAGTAGCTAAAAAAAATGCTAATTTATAGAAACATTATGGTTATCTTTTTGCTTACTTTCACAGTAACATCAATTCGCCGAATCAACCTGCATTCAGCCCAGTCGTAGAAACAAATAAAATCATTCGAGCACATAGCTAACAAAGCTCCCCCATAGATATGCTCAGCCGAGAAGGTTGGGCGCACACTCCTCTTTTCCTGGTATATGCAATCTCAATTAAACTTGACACATGTTAAATAAAATGCAAATTGGTATTCATAAAATTACGCACGAAGTGGAACCAATATTGATGTTCTAACAATTAGCTTGTGATCCTGATAATTGAGTCAAATATAAAACCAGGATATCTGCTTGTGGAAATTTCTATGCCCCTTCCCTAACAATAAGGTATCATTGCTGGAATTGGAAAAGCATTCTACAACTGCCCATCAAGATGTTCAAGTACCATATGTGCTAAAGGAAACAAAACTGAAAATCAGCATCCAACATTAGTAACTAGAAACTGTAGAAAGAAACCAGTAGCTTCTAATATTTCGTTGGACATAAATAGACATACCTGGAAATTTTTACTGAAAATCTTGATCTTTGATGTGCTTTCTCTAACAGCATATTCCCCATCCGCTGACCAAGCGAATTCCAAAGCAGAACCAAACGACCTGTTTCTCCATGCCAGAGCTGTATATATAATGTACTCACCATCCCCACAGACAACCACAAATCTACCATTGGGATTGTGCTTTAAGCTCTGTGAACAAAAAATAATGAATAATAACCTGATTATACATGCAGAGAGACACACAAACAAGGTATAAGGGACTTTTAAAACATCAAGCAAAGCATTTTCTCTACAGATTCACACTTCCATCAGCAAATGGTTTACCTTACAAAAGAATGAAAGTAGAATTTTTTTTTGGTAAGAATGAATGAAAGTAGAATTAATGTCATATCTTATATTCCACACAGATTTCATAGCATTTTTCTTTCTACACCAAGTAAATGCTACTCCATTCAGGTAAAAAGAATAATTACAAAAACCCATCCCCCCCCTTCTCTCTCTCTCCTTCTCCTCTCCCCTGGGACAAGTAAGAATCATCATCTCGGAACAAGCAGCACTATTATTCTATCACAAAACATAGACAGCTCAAAATCAACTTAGACAGAAAAGTTTCATGACAGTAATCAGAACTCAAAACATCTAAATTTAATCCAATGGAAAATGGCACTAGATGGAAACCTACATGACAGAAAACTGATTCTCATATGGAGAAACACAAATGGGATCTGAGAAATCAAAAACCTATGGACAATACAGATTTACAATTAATCTATCATGAATTTAACCTGCACTACACTTAGCCATGTCCTGTCAGCACAAGCTGCAAATTTTATACACCCTTCGGTCCTCATAAAATTATTGATAGTATTACCAAATCTGACCCAGAAGGTCAGATCTGCAGAAACAACTAAGGCGGCACAAGCATAGAATCGCGGCAACTAAGTAAGCTCTTTATCAATTTTGCTATTCAATCTGATAGGAGATTAAGAGATACTCTTCATTATCATGGGGATTACATGCTAAAAGCATAAGAAATGAAAAGTAAACAAATTCAATCAAGAAACCATAGGGCTAAAAATGACCAGATGGATGCCATATCACCTGTGGGTAAAGATCACAGGTTCCCAACTCCTTAACAGCCAGAGGCAATCTTTCTCCATCAGCAACCTATTAAGTAAAGCAGACAGAAAAGTAATGATGTCACCAAAACAGAAAAGTCTGAAAGCTCATTTCGTGCAGCAAACTAAGATTGAATTCAAACCTCCAAATCTGCTCCCACACTCTTAATATTCACAGTTTGAATTTCATTATGCTTAGCCCATATGATTTTTCCACTGTTGTCCATACTAGCTACTGGTTCTTCTCGACCAAGTTTCACCATGATGGTTCCTTCATCATAACCAATTACAACTCTGAACAAAGAAACAACAGCTTTATAGTTTAGTAAGAAGCAAGAAGATGAACACATATACAAAAAATTTGAAGGATCTAAAACAACTTCAACCAAGTATATACAGGGACCATTTTCTCCCCAAACTAGACCTTAAGATGATCTGAACCACCTAACCACAGTTTTAATTCTAAGACTGATAATACATCAAGTGCTACTTAAAGGAGAACAAGAACGAGGTTCAAATTGAAAGAAGGCTAATTGAGAGGCTTACCGACGAGAACTTTTCATGTATCCAACAGCCCAAACTCTTTCCAGACCATAGTTTAATGTGTTCTCAAGCCTGTAAGCCAATTAAATTGTGTCAATATCTCCAAGTTGATGACTCGGCAAACTCCATAAACTCAATTACATATTACTAGGATCACTACGATTTTCTATGGAAAATACTGGAGCAAATTTATAAACGAAAATACAACAAGAAAAAGGAGAAGAATTTAATATCCAACATAGGGTTAATCCTGGAATAAGTTTAAATTTGAAATTCCAGCCTGATTCAACTTTTTATCACATTAAAGCTGAAAGGGTGTCAACATTTGTTACCTATGTCTACAAGACCTCAACGTTAAGTAAATATGATTACACAAGCTACATAGCAGGTCATCTGGAAGCTGCATTGTCCATTGTCATAAAGCATTCACAATTCCCTAGAGCTTGTTGTGAAAGACAGGAGGAGGGAAGAAGGGAAAATGTCTCAACAGAGTTAAAAAAAAAACAGTTGTTTCCAATCCTTTGTCTCAAACATGCGAATCAACACTAGTTTCAATCTAAACTTACAACATCTTTTCATGAGAGAACTATTAGGAAAGAGGAGAGAAGGGGGGGGCTCATAGGCCAAGCCAATTTCAAGGACATATAAAAGCTACCTGTAAGTGGTAGCATGCCATATACGAACTGTCCCATCTTCAGAGCCAGTAATTATTATAGGAAGTTCAGGATGAAAACATACTGCAGAGACATTGTGTGTGTGGCCCTCTAGCGTTTGAACACAGCTTTTGGTCTGATAATCCCACACCTGCTTTCATAGGATGTATTCTATTCATAAATGTTCAAGACCATCATACATACATCTACCCAAATTTCTTGGAAAGAGTAAAAGGACGGGCAGCAGACCTTAGCAGTGTGATCATCAGAACCAGTAATTAGATAAGGTTTATCACCACCAGTAAAGTAGTCCACACAATTAACACCTTTCTGATGGGCATCCAATGTAAAATTGGGATCAGGGGAGCCAAGATTCCAAATCTAGGAAAAATACAAAACAGAGCATTATTAGTTTACTCATACAAATCAGGGAAAATCAATACTAAAAATTTACGCAAAAAATAAATCCAACTGTACCTTTATGGTGCGATCGAGAGATGCACTAGCAAATGTGTTGGTGTCTTTTGGATTAAATGTCACTTGCATCACATAATGGGAATGCCCCTCAAAAATTTGAGTGCACGCCCAACCTTTCTCCCAATCCCAAAGCTTTATCAGCATATCATCAGAGGATGACAGCACGTATGGAAGGGTAGGATGGACAGCCACACACCTAATGTAATCGGTATGTGCCTCGAATACTTTTACCTTATCCATTGTGTTATAATTGTACACACGAATAAACATGTCATCAGCTCCAGCAACAACCCATTGCTTGCGTGCTATAAACTTCGCTGATCTAACTGCAAATATGAACAAAGCACTTTAGCACCCTAATTAAATCGACAACATGAACGACGAAGCGACAAAAGATTCTATCTGGAACATCATCAAGCAGGGGAATACGAAGACAAGCAAAGTAAAATTGTGTACCAGGTACCTGGTAACTCCGTAACCTCAAAAGATTTTGCCATAGTCTGATGCAGCGACAAGGAGATTGAGGTTAGACATAAATACTTGAAACAACCTCCAAAGAACTCAAAACGGAAGTAAGAATAAATTCGAAACTCCTGGGGCTTGCAATAGGACAACAGACCCTCCATAAAGAAGCAGGCAAATTCAAATAATTTTTCTTCTTCCCAATGGTATACAGATACATAACACCTATCTTTTCAATTTGTACAGAACACCCTTACAAGCCATGGCAATGCAAAATAAATATAAGGGGTGTCAAAGCATTATGTGCTCGATCAAAAGAATGTAGCACACATGGTGTCTTCATAAGTGCTGAACATAGAACATGTAATGAACAGATAGCAGAGTACTTGTTACGTTAACTCCTAAAGCTAAAACATGCAACTAGGTTAAACCCATTGTAAATATTTTGATATATGTCTCCATGACTGCAAGGACTAGCATTATTTTAACAGTTGGTCATCCATCGAAGACACAGAAAGTGGGGTGATGCAAATCATCCAGGACACAGAGAAGGACAGACATGTCCATGAGCACGTGCACACAAATAGAACATAAATTTATGTCTAATGTATTTTAACATTTGTACCTATTGACAAAAAGAGATACAGATAGTTGAAAGGATAGGGAGAGGTGTGAAAGGAGAAAGAGATATGTTTCCGCTTATTTGACACACAGCAGACATGAAAGAGGATCAATCAAAGTTGAACTACAGCACTAAGTGGCACTATTTTAGTACAAGCATTGAGGCTTTTATATTAAACAAGTCCACAAGAGAAGCCCAGGAGTTATTGTGCATAAATGAGAAAGAGAACAAAATTGACATGGAGGGACACTACCAATGGATCGTATTAGTGAACTGCATCATGTAGTTTTCACACAATTGATGTCTTCGCCCTACACAAATCAGGTGCAGTGCCCTCCATGGGACAATGCACCAGAGATTCTTCTTTCCTACTTTTCAACTGACAATAATCAGAAAACAATCAAACCGATTCCTGCTATTCCAACATATATGATAACAGGAAAAGGAGATTTTTTTTTTTTTTTTTTTTCTGGTGGGGCTAGCTTCTTGAAAGCTTGTGGTCACACAAGGTTTCTTCCACGTATTTCTTTTCTAGGAAGTGACAACATATTTCCTTGGATAGGTCCGGTATTATGTCCCATGAACAGACCACACGTAAACTCAATTACTGCATCTTCTGGTGTACAATACCTAAGGCAGAAAGCATGTCTCTGTGGGTCCATTTGTTTAGTTAGTAGAGAACACAATATTTAACTACTCAGATTGTATAGTGCTAACGTAAGGAAGCAAGAGAGATCGATCAAAATATCTCCACAAAAAAAAAAAAAGGTAAACTCAGTACAACTTATGGACGATTTCATACAGATCTCATCTTCTTATTACAATCAATGACAAAAATGCCAGACACGTTTTAACAAAGTAGCACTTCTAATTTCCTATGGCATTATTTTCATCATAACACTCCCGTACCTGTGATTGGTAGTTCCAAATACACACAGTTCCCGAATACAAACTGGCAAGAATCCTGCAAAAGAAAGAAAACATGGATCAGATTTTAGTACATTACCCTCACAGATCCTCATTAAGTTAAAATTTCACATTACATAATCCTCAAATCGAGGCTGTGCATATCAAATGCATTCTTAATAAGTAAATTTTCCCTCCAGGGTGCTTTGGGCCCACAATTTGACAACAGCAACTACATCATTGGGCCAACGAATGATGAATGGCATTACTCTACGACTAGCTACTTACCATATAACAACATCAAAGCATCATTTCTCTGAACCAGAAGTAGATGCGTAATAAGGTTTTGAGTTATAAACTTATAACGTACCATGGTTCTGTGGGATGCAGATCCACACACTTTACTCTCTCTGATCTTTGAGCAAGCTTTCTCTGATACAACGATTAACAAGACGACAGCGTTACACAAATTGTTGAACATTGTTAAACACAGCCTATCTGGTTTCTAATAAATCTTTAACGCATTAAAATGATGATTTCTCGCAACCAGCTGGAGAATTCCAAACTTCAGGAAAGAGAAAAAAAAATTCAACGAACAAACATAATCCAAGGACTTGAGATCTAATTTCACAGTACCTTGATTTCGAGTCTGAGAGGCTGGGCAGGCGCGAATAACATGACCAAACAGAAAACGAGTAAGATATCAACCAAATAGCAGATCTCGCGGAAAATTAAATAGCTCAAGAAATTCCAAGTTTCACATTCGTAGTAATTAACATAAAACAGCTTCAATTTCCTCTAATCAACTACTTCATTAGAAATAACGATCAAATCGTAGCGAATTTGGTCCAGATCTAAGCTATAATGAATTGTGAGGGCGTTTGAGAAATGAAACAGAATAGAATAGCTAACCATTCTTGCAGTAGAGATTATGCACTGGCTCCGATCAGAACAACGAAATCAGATAACGAAATCCACGAGCCTATTAGATCGAGGACAAAGAGAGAGCGAATGGTGTGTTTTTGGTGGTGGTGTATCGGAGAGAGCTGTGTGTAAATATTATGCTTTGTAGTTAAGGGAGAAAGATTTACGGAACTGCCACTGGGAGGGGTATTCTGGTACGGGACATTGCAGGATAAGGTAGAAGGTTTTGGAGGATCTGGAGATGGTTTTTAATGACGACGTAGATCGAATGACGCGTAGCAGCGCTGGGAAAGTAGGGCCTTGTTGGATCGTATTGAAGAAAAAATTTCCGATCTTGCTCCCATATCTGTCAAGCCCAATAAAGAAAAACTACAAAGCCCAATTGACCCCTTTGGCGTTTCCGGCCATATGAAACATACGGCTCCTCATTCATTCGAACTTTAGAAGTCGTTGCATCTTTGTCCTCGCTTAAAAATTCGCTCTTTTTCCACCTCACTTGCAAAGTCACTACTAATTCGGACTACCACTTTTGTCGTGAGAGAAAATTCTCTCTTTTTCCACCTCACTTGCAAAGTAATTACTAATTAGGACTACCGCTTTTATCTTGAGAGAAGATGACCAGATCTATTGTGTTTAGTGGACGACTAATTTGCGCGCCCTACCAACTTTCTCTTGGTACTCCGATTTTCTACCTTCATCTTGTTTGGTGGCTCGTCCTCGAACGAGTGCTCCTCACACACTGTCTAGGGATCTCATGCGCCTTCTCTATTTCGACTTATTTTGAGTTTTCTTCTGACTTTTGCTCAGAGCCATCTAGTGCTCCTGCTTTTCAGTCATCAGACGTCGGTGTGGCGTCCTGCTCAACTGCCTCTAGATATGCCACTGCTCCCTTCCTTACAACAATTTCGTCTCTGGTTCTTGCTCATTGCAAATTACTCCAAGGTTACTTGGAATTCTTTCAACCCTAGCAGCCTTATCTTGACTATCATCTCTAACAATGGCCAGGTGCTTGTTTTTTCTTTTCTTTTTTTCTTTTATTTTATTTTCTGTTTAATGCTATGTGTTATAGGTAAAATTTGTAGAGATAAAACCTGAGAACTTCTATTAAAAATGATGTTTGGAATACTAAATATTTTCAATATTTTATGAATTAAAAAAAAAACTCAAAATGTTTACGACCAAACATCAAAATCTCAAAAAATTTACATAAATTTCAACACTTTTTGGCACCAACTTCAACATTTTTTCAATTAAAAAAAGCGATTTACTTTTTAATAAACTCAATTACTTTTTCATTAAAAAATCTATGAATCTCTCTTTATTTTATTTTTTTTATAAAAAATAAAAATCATTCTACAATTAAATATTTTCAACTTTTTCACTAACTTTTTTACAAATTCTATAAAAAGTCAAACTTATAAATTTTCTCTTATAAACTCTTTTTTCATTTTTCAGTCGTGTATAAAAAGTAAACTCAAAATTTTTATAATTTTTGCATGGCAAACATCACTTGGTCGTGCAAATATAACAGTACAAGAACACTTGTTTGTTTGTTTTTTTTTTTTTTTTGAAATTTTGAACTCTTTTTTTTCACTGCATATATATCTTAAATTGAAGTGTCATAACTTTTATTTAATATTTTTAGTTTCTTAAATTTGGTTTTGAGTCAATTTAGGTTTGCAATTAAGGATAACAAATTGGTGTATATAAACAATATATGAACTTGTGATACACTCTAATCATCATACACTTGTGTCGTACAGGTTACAACATGTAAAATGAGAATGATATGGAGAATAACAATGTCTTCATATATTGGGTATGATTTCTAAATTTTAATTTCACGTAAATTGGAGAAATGCTAATGCGGTTCATGGATGATACGAAAGAATATATTAGTTTTTATGGTTGAATAACCATACATGCGGACCTTTCTATCAGAAAGAAAGAAAGAAAAAAAATTGCATGTTGCCCTGTAAAAGCACTTCGTTTGGATTATAACTCGTTGCCAAACTTTGGAGCAGTGGGACCTCGGGAACTTGAATTTGATACCTAATTGATCGGATCTCATACTTTAACCTCATTTTGTGGCTTCATTCAACAACCCAAGATACTCAGAAGCTATTTTTGGATTACCCATTGATATCGGTTAAATGATTTATGGAACACCTTGCTGCCTATAGATATTGAATTCAAAACTTGAATTTACTTGAGATTATAAGATATAACCTTTTATCGTTTATATATGGACCGACCCAAAAAAAAATCATAGGCGAGAAATCCGATTTTATGAAAAAAAAGGAGTCCCGCGAAAAATGAATATTGTCCGCCATTATGTCTCAGTTATAAATGGTTTGCAATGGTAATCCTTTACTCAAGTTTTACATCTAAGTTCTGACCATTATACAAATATTTTAATTGGAATGTTGGGTTATAAGCTGTTTAGTCACTGTTTTTAGTGAAAATAAGTTCACAGAGTACGACTAATGGATCAGCTAGCCCTGTGCAGAAGTGTCGCGGATTCCCTTGTTACCAAAAAAGAGTTCTGAATATATATGAGAAGTGATTAGAAAAAGAAAGAAAAAAAATGATAATGTTTTATTATAAAAAATTTGTATAAGTTAACATTTTTCCAACCAAACATCAAAATCTCAAAATTTGCACATAAATTCTAACACTTTTTCACATAAAAACTTCAATAAATTTTCATTAAAAAAAAAGAAGTTACATTAGATCTAATATTTTTGTATTTTTAAGATTTAATTACAGATACAGTCCCTGTGGTATTCATTTTTAATAAATCAATTCCTAGAGTATAATTTTGAATAGTCTAGTCCTTGTGGTCAATTTTTTAAGGTATATAAGTCATGTTATCAACCAAAAGTTAGCCACTAACGGGAATGAGATCCGAGAGGGGTTATCCGATCCCGAAAAATGAACATTTCGACTCTAAACTCATGTCGTTCTTCCGTTAGTCAACTAACTTTTTGTAGATAAAATGAACCATATGTTTAAAAAATAGATCAAAGGAACCGACTCGTTCAGAGTTGTATCAAAAAATTGATTTGTTAAAAATGAATACCACATGTATTGTATCGGTAACTAGGTCTATTTTTAAAAGGGCTAGATTTCACATTCATGCATTACCATGTTCATACTGATTATTAGACCCATGTAATAAATTACTCACTTTTTTAATTTTTTTTTTTTTTTTGCTAATCCCATCAATTCATTTACTCATACGGTTATTGTTTTTGAAGCTAACGTAGAAGAGAGAGACGGCCACAAGTAGCAACTCCAATTTATTATTGGTCCGTGGACCACAGTTTCATTGAGATAAAACAACAATTCACAAATGCCGTCCGCTTCTCATAATTGCGTTTTTATTCGACAAGGAGTTGGAGCATTTGATCTGTGTTATACAAATTCTAATGACCAACATAAATCTTGCTGCAGATCTTGGAGCATGAAGCTACACAACCTTCCACTTTTTCTGCATGTGCAAGAGCAATATCTGTCAAGATTTTTCATACCAAGGACAAAAACAATGTATCCCGTTGAAATTAGAGAGTATAAGGCAAGGATTCTCATATACCAGGGCTCAATTTGACGCACAAGGAATTAGCTGCACAGCCAAGACGGCAGTCGCTTCCAGTGTCTCGGGGAAGCTCATGGCATCTCTTCATGCAAGCGTCAATACAGACAGCGGGGGTCCTGTTCAGTGCACATTCTGACTGACATTTGTCCAGGCATTGTGAGGCTTGGGCCCGCACTTCTGTCACTGAGAGTATGATCATCACCATAGCCATTAGACCAACTGTCCTCAAACCACTCCCTTCCATGGCTAATCTCCTTCTCTCTCTCTTTCTTCAGATTTGGTTGTCCTTGGACGGTGAAACCTGCCCCCAATTTAAAGGCCTTGATTTCACCACAATCTTATGCTTATGGTAAGTCTATGATCAAAGAATCTCTTCCGATACGACACGATACGTGATGATAAAAGCGAAATCCACTAATTACTGAAGATCTAAACGTACCATTTCTGGAGTCCACACAGATTGAAATGATTTATTTATTTATTTTAAGAGCGGTTTTCATTTGCCTTCAGGAAGTATCCTGTCTAAGGGCTATGTCCTATGCTCTGCTCCAAATCAGCGTTGGTGTTCACGAAAGTGGATTGCGTTGTTTTCGGGCTTCTTTTTCTCATCTTGCGGCGGCCAAAATGTGGGAGACCTTGAAGAGAAGAGAAGAGAAGCTGAAATTTCAACTTCCAAATGATCGTGGATATCAATGAATGATATTATAGCTTTTATCAAACTTGAAACTTCAACGCAAACAATCCAGTGGTGGCTTTAAGCTTATATATAGTCTCGCTCTTCAAATTTAGGAGACTCAATAGAGTTATTCGAACATCAACACCATATTTCACTGCTAGGCCTTAGAGACAAGCGGTTGAAATTGTATGTTCCTTACAGATTATTTCTGCTACAGCAAGAAAGAGCAGACCATACACACATAAAATACATAAACAGGAGAAGAATGCAGCCTTTGCAGCTACGACATATTATATATTGAGTTACTGGCAACTCGAACTCTGTCTTTGTAGCAATCATTTAAGATTACAAAAATATAATAGTGGAAGCAGCACTAGAAATGGGTGAAATTCTTTGTTCTACTCTTCCTCTTCAACTCCGAGAGAGAGAATTATTCTACAAAACACGACATATATTGTAGAGTAGCAGCAGCTGTAGATGATATTATTCCTCCAAATCTTCCTCCCAGCTTCAAGCTCTGTTGATATCCACCATGATTGTTCCATCGTCACAACCAAATATAACCCTGTTCAGAGTACCAATATCAGTAAGGGAAAAGAGGAAATCCAGTGGTAGCAGTTACACAACAAAATGGTTTCTAGATAACAGTTTTTCTTTGCAGCTAACAGTTGCAGGCTGCATTGTGTAACAATGACTCAAACCTCTTTCTACAATTCTGAACTACAGGACACAAAAAGAAGAATCATGAATCTTACTTGTAAGATCCTTTCTTGTATCCAATTGTCCAAACTCTTCCAAGATCATAATTCAATGTCTCCAGGAGCCTGCAAATTAGTAAAGCATTTAGAAACTTTGCAACCAAAAATAGTGCAGAGCCAAAGGCAGATTGAAGTTTCTTATTAATTTGAGTAGGAAACAGGAGCGAGGACATTAATCCTTTGGAACCCACAAAAAGGGGAAGAATTTCACAGACAAATCATTCGCCATACAGGAATTATAAGTGGAGAATATGACTCATACAAGAGTTACCTATAGGTGGTTGCATCCCATATGCAAATATTCGCATCCTCAGAACCTGTAATAATTATGGGAAGCTCTGGATGAGCACACACCAATGTAACATTGTGCTTGTGGCCTTCTAGTGTTTGCAGAGAAATTTTGCTTTGATAGTCCCACACCTGTTTTTATAAGATTTCTCCATGAGTCTATTCCAATCGTTAACAAAACTTGCATGGACATACATATGGAAACATCTGGAAAGCTGAAAAGGAAGGGTGATGGGGTTGCAAACCTTAACAGTAAAATCATCAGAACCAGTTAATAGTCTTGGTTCATGGCTGCCTGTGAAGTAATCAACGCAGTTCACACCCTTCGAATGGCCATCCAATGTAAAACTTGGAACAGCAGAGTGAAGATTCCATATCTAGATCAGGAGCGATCACCAGGTTAGTGTTGGACTAGTAGAAATGCTGTTTACAAGGTAGTGATAAACGAGGAGGCTGTGTTACCTTTATGGTGCCATCAAGTGATGCACTCGCAAAACTAAGGGTGTCCTTTGGGTTGAATGCAACTTGCATTACATAATGTGAATGCCCCACAAAAATCTGAGTACACAACCAGTCCTTCTCCCAGTCCCAAAGCTTTATAACCATGTCATCTGACGCTGACATCACATATGGAAGGGAAGGATGAACGGCCACACACCTAATGTAATCTTCATGCGCCTCAAACTCTTTGCACTTTTCTGATGTGTTGCAGTTGTACACGCGGATATACTTGTCATCTGCTCCAGAAACAACCCAGTTTTCGCGTGCTATGAATTTTGCTGACCTGACTGCAATCAAGTGAAGTAAAATGATGAATTCTAGCTAGAAGTGACATGCAAGAGAAATTACAAAGACATAACAAGAGGATGTGGTCAACTTTATATAGTAGAACTTGATAGGTTTGAACTTGAAAAACAAATAGTTTGAAAGACTTGTCATTTACCTGGTGACTCAGTAACCTTGAAAGACTTCACCACAGTCTGCATTTGTGTAAAACAGATTAGCACGAAATGCTTAGATGCACAAATTACAAATAGAATTCGAAAAGATTTCCAAATTTCCCCCCCCAATACGCCTATAAGGGGCTACAGGGGTCAACCTATGAGTCTGTTCCTTCCTTTCCGCTTCAAAAGAAATTCAATGCTTACCAATGTGGAATTATTTCCTTGTTCTTTAATGAGAAAACAGACCAAACATAATATTTCTTACCTGTGTTTGGTAGTTCCAGATACACATAGTTCCTGAATGCAAACTTGCTAGAATCCTGCATCAGAAAGCATTATGCATCATACATTATAAGTAATCCCTTTTTCTCCTCTTAATGAACAGATACAGAAAAGTTGATTGTCTGATAGTATTCATGAGGGGTGGATTCCAATTTGGAACTTATGCAATTACCATGGCTCAGCTGGATGAAAATCTACCGACTTCACTCTTTCTGACTTCTGAACATATTCTTTCTAATGCAGAAATCACCAAGAAGGTTGAGGTTAGTTAAATAACTTGGAATTAATTCGTTTAACCAGACTTTAATTACCTATATATGGAAAGTTTAGAAAACATAACAATATTAATAATACCTCAATTATGAGCGAGAGAGCCTGCAGGTGAATATCCCAAGCACAAACGTATCAGTCAAAGATTAAACTTTAATTTTCAAATAAACCATAATCATAATCAAAATTTAGAAACGTGCCCTGTTGTCATAGGCACTAAACTTAAGGAGAAGGTAAAAAAAAGAAAAAAGAAAAAAAGCTCGTGAAATTATGATAAGCAGAGCACAAAATAATGAACTCACCATTTTTAACGTTGATATATATCACGGAAAGCTGTGGTTGATCAAAATCTCTTGTTAACTGGATCGAGTTTTTAATGAAGACTTGGCAGCATATCTACATATATATACAACCATTTTCATGCTTGGTTCAGTGCCTTCGTCTGTCAAACTTCTGTCTCCAAATGACTTCTCCGTATGCTGTCATCCTGTGTCTACCAATCCGTTGATTACTCTTACGTGTTAGAATGGACGGCAGAGATAAGTTTAATTCAAAAGCGTCTTCTTTATGTTGTCATCCAATCCACTCCTTCCGTTGATTCTCGGACGCGGCATAATGGAAGGCAAAGATCGATCTTGATACCATTTGAGCTTGACCGTGCGATAACAGATAAAGGGCTGGGGATTATTCAAAGTGAGACACAGTTGAAACCTTACCACGAATTGGAGTCAAAATTGGGTTCTTCTCTTCTCTGTCGACGACTGAATATTATAAGAGACATCTTCACTTTTTACTAAAACGGAATCTTCAGAGTATTTAAAGCCTACCCACCCAAATCTATTTAAAGCTTAATTCAGCTGAAATCTTACATGGTCAGATTAGTGATGTCGGCTAATCCTAACACCCTTTCAAGTTTCGACCGAAGTTGATATATGCGATGTTTCATTGTCTTCCAACAATGGTCCGAACCCAATAAAAGGACAGTTCACATCTTGACCCAAAAAATATCTTGGATCTCATTTATTCTTGACCCATAAAATATCTTGGATCTCGTTTATTTCCTATCTAACAAAAAGTAAAACCAGATAAGAGAGAATAGAGCAGAGGCAGAGTTGAGGGAGAAAAATTGTCTCCGCTGTATTGAATCAAGCAAATTACAAAAAGGAGATATATACACTTGCCAAAGAATGAAAAACGAAACAATCGATAAACAAAGATTCTTACAGAAATCCTATAACGATCACTACAATGGACAGAGCAGAAGAGAGGCTCGGCCATGTGCACAGAGGAGAGAGAAAGGCAATCGTAACAAACTCCAGCTCATAAGACTAGCTGTGCAGCTGACTAAGCATTTATGCATCCACATCAGCATAAAATGCTCTACGACATGTGCTGCAATACCAGCTTCTCCTTCGAGTCATCCTTCTTCATCTTCAGCTCATCAGATGACTCTACAGCAGATTCAACTTGCTGTAATATCCTAGGCAAATATCTTGGATCTTACATACTCATGACAAATTCCAATTTTGGGAGATCGAAGTTCAGAATCTAGAGAGAGATTCGATTTCTCGTTTTGTTTTGGTACGTTCCAATGTGCTGCAACAAGACCAATACAGCAACTTGTCCAAATTTACCAGAGACCAGGAGGAGTTTCTTCCTCTTGAAGCTCGATTGAACAGAAACTTTGAAACAACATATCTCTCCAGGCCCAAAGATTTTTCCGACGGATTCACAAGGAATCGTAAATCCTGAGCCTCCTGAACACTTCTGGGTCGTAGAAGCCTCAAAGGGAGGAAATCAAGCTGTTACTGCAAGGAGCTGCGGAGAAGATAGAGAGACTTCAGTTAATGGCGACTAAGATCTATAGCAGTGCGTATGCAATTACTGGAGAAAAAGGAGAAGTGGCTGGAGAAGAAGGAGAAGTGGGTTGCGGGCTGGGAGGTGACGGCGACGGCGACGGCGACGGTTGGAGAAGGAAGAGTCGGAGGGTTCTGAGAAGTGAGAAAGAGAGTCGGGACTTGCAAATCTAAGGCTATGTTTGGTTTGGTCTCAACAAATTTTTCACTCATTTTTTCATCAATTTCAATACCTTTTTATAAACTTTAATAATTTTTTACAAACTCTAACAATTTTTAACAAACTTTTTATAAACTCTAATAACTTTTAATAAAATTTTTACCAATCTCAAGAGAATCTACACTACTTCTCAAAAAAATAAATACAAAAAATATTTTTAAAACCAAACCAAACATAACCTAAGCCTTGAGTGGGTCGGTTCAGTTGAGGCTCGACTAAATATAGGGCGGTTCCAGTGTTTTGGGCCCGCCTGCGCCTAGCCTGACACTATTCAGTCAGGTTAGGTCAGGTCGGGTGCACAGTTCTACTTTTTAGTCCTCTAATTATTAGTTATCGGTTTATATTACAAATTTCATACGTGACATTTGGAGGATAATTTGGACACTAAACGTAAACGTGAAGGTTTTCTATTATAATGTATTCCCTAGCGTATTATAATTTGTATGCTGTTATTATCAACTGGGAGGAACCCGTTCTAAAAACCAATCGCTGTTGAACTTTCTTTGCTCTACGCAACTCATAAGGAGAGTCATGTGACGCCTAACTATTATTTTAAAGCAGGATCTAATATTGTCCAAATAATATTCGGAATTTAGATAATTGTGCCTGATCCTTGCCTACCTGCTGGCAGGTAAACTTTTTGTTTGTTTGTTTGGTTCCTTAAGAGATGATTCTTCATGCACTGAAGTTAGACAGATGGCATCGTCCAGTTCGACAAAACTCAAAAAGCTACAACTAGAAGGGAAAACAAAGACAAACGGCAACGTGTAAGATAAGTATGAAAGGGCTTGGGCTATAACTCTGCACCTGATGCTCTTTTCCTTGCGGAGCTACTGTGGCAGGATTGGGGCCATTGTCAGCTAAGCCCTGGAAAACTGGGCCAGCCTGCTGCACTTTTAGACACACAGAAATTGAACTTTGTCTTCCCGTAAGCAGGATTTGGATAACCCCAAGACCTGAGCCAAGGAGTTTGCTTCTCCTCTTGATTGGACTCGTGTCTGTATTGAAAGCGATTGTCAAGTTCTATGTGATGAGATTCTGAACTCCCAGTCCCTGCCAAGCTGGCGAATTTCGCATTCAGTTCTCTCTTAGGCTTTTCTTTTCCTCGCATGTTTCTTGTTCCCATGAGTGGATTTCTAGGCGTCGGAACTATTTTGCTCATCTAATGGCTAAATGGGCTGCTGGTCAACAGTACTTTGGTCATTTAGATCCTGCTCTGTTGCCTTCGGCTATCTTGTATTGAGACTCTTTTGATTAATATATCTTTTCTGTAATTTCTCAACAAAAAATAACAATAATAATAATCTTTTTGGGATCACTCTTGATAAAATTATATTGACTTGACTTGTGTAATTTAGGAGCTGTATTGATCCGAAGTTTATCGACTTATTAAGTGGGTCTACTCTAATGAGCTTATTGGGTTAAATTTCTCTTTGTTAACTTAAAGAAAAAATTAGACGGAAAAAAATAGTATCGATCATTTATTTATTAAGAAATTAATGCTCAAGATTTGATGCTTTCATTTTGTCTAAGGAACTTGAAACTCTGTAATATTTTTCTTTCCAGCTTTGCTACTCAACTTAACAATTAAAGGGAAGGGGGGGTTAGTGAAACAACGAACAAACCAATTTATAATGCGGAATAGTGCAACGTTAATTACACTCTAAGAATTTATCAACAAAATAAATTAACAAAAGGAATTTCTTGTGCAAGAGTGTGCAGGAGCTTTCACGAGGAATATTCCTTATAGACAGGCTGGTCAACATTCGTCCAAGGAACAAAACCAGACTGATACGTAGTACCAAAACCAGACTGATACGTAGTACTATCATGTTGAAAGAAATGACAGATATCTTTAAAATAACAAAGAATAACTTTGGTTGTCTGGCTATACTTGCCAAGGTACATAGCATCCCATCAAGCAAGTTAATTAGCGGTAACCAAATCCAAAATATCCCTTAATTACTATTTAATTGGCAACTTTAAGTAAGCACTTTGCGAACAATATGTTCGTATCATCGTATATATGCTTGGTATATGCGTCGAGACTGCTGTTTGTGGGGTATGAGAATAATTTTTGCAAAACATTTATGTCTAATTCACAGGGAATTCCGGGATCAATTCCGCGTACGAGCTTATAATTTAAGCCTGGCATGGCAATATCGGTTTCATGCTGAGTTTTTTTTTTGTCTGAAAAATTAAAAAAAGAAGTTTTAGTCATGGCATGTTGGGCGCCACTGACCTTGGTCGACACATTTCATTATCTTTACAATGAAGGGAAAAGCAAAAAAAAAAAAAAAAAAAATTGATACTAGCGAGAGGATTGGTGATCTGACCACATCATCTGTGTAACAATTTTGTCAATGATTTGTTTGTAAGTGATAAGATTCAAATTCAGGTCCACCCAATAAATATGGTTCGTCCTAATCATATATAATGGATGAGTGTAATTTAGTCTTTTCGAGAAATAGCTTTCCGCAGCCACTTGCAACTTTAGGATCAACTCCCAACATTGTTTTTAAATTAACTGGTTAACACCTTATTTCATAAAAGTGTGACTATGATCTCAGTCATCAAATACTATAACTAATTAGAAATCTCGAGTGTAAGTTTATCTTACTTTGGAGATTGTGTCTAGGATATGCATGGCTCTATAATACTGACCACATTTCACAGACCACGACATACATGCCTCGCATGGAGAAGAGGAACCTTTTCAGCATGACAGTGTGTTAATTATAAATTGGTTTCCAATTATTAATATTGCAGCGGCCAATATGTTAAATGTAAGGTGTAAACATGATCAAACGAGCTAGATCAGAAGCATATCCGTGGGATAAACATTGTGACCAACACTTCATTACATTTCCATCAAATAATTAAACAATTAAAAGTACTACTTAAATATTCTGAAAAGGGGAAAAAGACAGAGAAAATTGAGCCAATACCACGATCGCCGAAACAAAGAAAAATAAAATTGTCTTAATAAACAATCACAAAAAGTCAAAACGAAGGTGCACTTCTTACCTCCTTACAATATTATTCACCAATGGACACGTTTCGAAATGGAAAAAAGATAAAGCGAAAAGAGATGCCAGGAGAACTACAATCACCAATAGAGAGTTTGATAATTTTTCTGGTAAACAAGCACGCATAAGTACTGAAAGAAAAGGTGCACTTTCCACCTTTTAATTATAATATTTTCAATGGATACGTTTCATTGTCCCCCCCGCAGCTCGTTCCCGACCTCAAATTACACCCAAAGAGAAAATGTATAGCTATAGATATCTCATTAATATACCTTCAACGATCGCACAGTACAAAACATATTCGCAGCATATCTTCGTGGATATTCTTCTAGGTTCTATGAACTTTAGCCATCCTCTGATTGTATGGGAAAATTGTCGAGCAATTACGATGAGCTTTAACACACTTTAATTACTTTCTGATCTGAATTTCCAATTTTATCAACTGGCCCTTTACGAAGAGGTGGCCCTGCGACTAAAGCATAACTAAAGTTACTAGCTCGAAAAAAAAAAAAAAAAGTCACGCTCAAAATAACAATGGCTATGTGAACAATAAAAGATGTTAGAATTATGAAGAGGAGAGAGAAATAGTAACAATAGACAAAAACTTACATCCATGAAAGTTCTTTATAACTGTGTTTTGTATTATAAGTCCATCCAGATTATAAGTCGAAAATCTCTATTTATAGAGACAATAGAAAGCATGATAGGAAAATATTCCTACATTTAAAGTTGAATATTTAGATCTAAAACTTGAATCTTAACAAAGCATTCTAAATAAATGATTTGTTCATTAAAATTTAAAATACATACCACTCGTAGATTTATGTCGACCATCTCGATCGATAGTGGAGGAGAAGAAGTAAATCTGTCATTGCGCGTCTTTAATGGTATATGTCTGGAGTCCACCGGCATATATATGGGCCGGTTCTGGACGGACGATATCCACTGATTGTGTCTAGTAAACGGCCGGCGAAGTGTAATTCCATTATCTACATATATCATATATATATATATATATATATATATATATATATATATAGATCGTCCAGCGCAAGTAGTCTTTCTGGAGTAGACAGACAAGAGATTAATGAAGTATATATAGTTGCATGTTTACCAATTAGTTAAAAGCCCAGTGTTTTAATTCACGCGCTGCAACAAAACATCATGGCTCTCTACAGAGCTGGAGTTTGAACCAAGTCTGTTTCGATTTTTCTAGTGCCCCCGCCACTTTGATTTTTTGTGGTACGAAACGCTCAGAATCGATTTTAACGTATAAAAAACCCCGAAGTTGACTTCAGTGGAGCACCAAAGTACGTTACCCCGGCCCAAAGAACCAAGTCAATTTAAGTATGATTATAACTACGAACCACCCAAAGAATAGGAAAAAAGGATCGACCCTGCGAAACCACACGAAAGGAGTGGCAAAAGATATGATTGGTGATATATCCCGAGAATAAACTTGTCCACTCAGCACCCTGCTAAGTGTCCTCTCAATTATCCCATGTTCATCAATTGGAATAGGGCTGGGACCCTAGTAGTCCTGCACTCAAATGCAGTAACGATAGTCAGAGTAGGACGACTCGTTTTGACTTTGGTCATTGGGCAACTCAGCGCGAGGGGCGTTCCTTTAGTCATTTGCTTGATGGGAACCAATGAAACCACGCCCTTGTTGCTTCATACTCCAAACTCCAAAGCAATAGCAAGTATATGCTGTTCAGCAGCAGTTACTTTAGTGGATCGATCCTACCCGAAATTGGCACTCAAGCTGCCCTGTACCGGGCATGGTGGAGCAAACGCCTTTGTTGCTGTCATATCTGTGCCGTGTACTTTTGATCGTGTTTGATTTGTTATATTTTCGCAAGGATGTGCTTTTCTTTAAACCTTGCCATTGGATAAACATGAAATCATCACCAATTATGACGGTAGCATATAGTAACAAGGGACGCGGCACGTCCCTCATTCCTTCTCCTTTCCTTTGAAATTAGCTGTGATCCACAAAGTCAACACGCTGGAAGATTTCCAACATGCCTCCAAAGTGGTCACTGCCGAGAAGCCCTAACAAGTAACAAGGTCCTAGCAAGGATGCATTCAGTAATTCAAACCAGGACCTACCAAGTTTGCTAAATGACATGGCATTTTATACGAATAATTCATCTCCCATCCTTCTAAAATAAGATCTCTTTGGGTTCGAATTAATCCGAAAAAACACCAGATGTTGGACCTGCTGCATGCAAGTCACCACCGTTTTCAGATTTCCTTAGATATATATGTTTGTTGTGAATGTTACGCAAATGATGGACATTCAGAAGTATGTTAATTTGGCCCTGGAGTTTGAATTCAAAAGATCTTCCTGAGGCGAATAGTACTGAGCCCTAAGGAGGATGCAGGGGTTCTACTAGGGTTTGGGTTCATGATCTATCGCACTCATGCTATGTTTTGGAATCATTTGTGTTTGTATAGTCTCCTACTCTTCGTGAATTTTCTCGCAAGTAATTAATTATCACCGTGGACGTAGGTTCAAGACCCACAGATATTGGCAATGCATGGCTGTTTTACTGAATAATTTGTTCAAAGCAACAAGCTGTCATTCCCTATAAGGCCTTCAGTTTCTGACACCTTTTGGTTGAGATATCTTAATAAATTAAGATGTCTATGATTTTCTATTTCATATCATCTAGAACTAGAAGAACAAATTCCTGTCAGGAAAATAAACGGAGAGAGTCGATATTGTGATGAAATCCGGATCCATAGTGGCCTGTCGAATAATATATATATTCACGCTCCAGCGGAAGCGGAAGGCTCAGAAAGAAATTAAAGAAAAGAAAAGATATATAAAAGCTCCAGCCAAAGTGATCCCAGTGATGGCGCACCATGTGTACGTACCAAATCTTTTCCATGTAAACAGCGAGAATATTTTACTTTTATCAGAGTGGGAGGTCGGTCTAGAGGGAGACTTTACGATTGAATCAGGTCCATCAATTGTGGGAATCCTATAAGCTGCGTAGCCTATGCAGACCATTTATGTCTAGAATTCTAATGTTTCTACCCATCGCCGCGTCCACGGGAAAATGTCTGTGTCTCCTCTCGCCTTTTTCTTTTTCTGGGCGACAATATTGCAGAATCTAAGTTCTAACCAAGTAAGCAGAAGTTCAACCGGAGTCAAGATTATTCTCTTCGCGTTAAAATTTAGTGGTTCTTGATGTATTACGTAGCAAGAACGCGAATGACAAGACAATAGTATTGCTGAAATTGGTTGGAACTTGTAGTGTGGTTGATGACAGAAAGCGAATTCCAGAACATCCAAACAGGCTGAAACTTTTGACCAGCATGAGGAGATTTTGAGCACTAGAGGAGGATCCGAAAGTTGGATTAGACAAGTACCATTCTGCTCTCTTGTTAATGTTTGCTAATGTGTAAGCCATTACCTTGATAATGTTTAAAACTGTTAGTCACTAGTAGTATAATGTCGCCTTAAAATTCCTAAAAGCAAGAAGCAAGTGGCAATAATAAAACTGCAAATGATATTCACATGGAAGAACGCCAATGGACGAAGCCCTTATAAGACAGCAATTCCAAATCTTGAAGTGGAATAATGCAACTGGGTCTTTCTATAATCATTTAATGGTTAAACTGTTGTTCACAAGCCAGCAGTACTATGCCACGTCGCGTTAAAATTCGTAAAGCAACAAGCAATTAGTAGCCAAAATAGAACTGCAAACGAAAATCACGTGGGAGAAAACCGAGATAGGATGATTAGTAGGATGAGATAGGAGGTAGAATAATGCAATTGAATAGAGATAAACTTTATTGTTGGGCCTAAAATTTTATATAGACAAAATTAAATAATATAGAATATATTAATTGTGTTTATTTCTATCTGAATTGTATGATCAAATAATTTTAGTAAAAAATTACAGGAAATCATAATCCCTTACAATAAGACATCCAGTTCAATATATTCTTGAAGTTGAATAATATATGTCGTGGTCTTCAATGCATGCACTTAGTTGGTTCTTTTGAAACATGAGCAATCTATAAGAATCCATAAGCAAAGATAACATTAATGAGTCAGTAATGATAATTAAAAATAAAAGAACGAAAAGTACATATTAGCGAAACGATAAGAAAAGGGGAAGGTAATAGGTATAATATATATACACGTTAAATGGCTACGTCCATTTGCATACACGGCCCTAATAAACAACGGCACATTTAGGGTAAGATTATATAATAGATGAATTTCGACATAATTGATGGAATTACGTGTAAGATTATATTATAGATGTAGTATTAATTTACAGCTAAACATTCTTCTTTAAACTCAAGATCAAAGTTTAAGCTTCAGGACGCTGGAGTCAATACGAGTAACGACTGGCTGGGTCGGATCGGCCGGTCGGATATTCGATTATAATGTCTTGTTAGGAGCGCATGGCAGAGCGACGTTAGTTAGGCGGTACCTGAGATATCAAAAAGTTCCAACATTTAACGATTAGACGGCCTCTATGGCTCTATCTGGGTCAGGTGTGCTGCTGGGACAAATCAATTGGACAAGCCAACGACACGTGGCACTACAGCAAGTAGAATACTAGAATCGTAGTACCTAAAATGCAATTAGGGTACTTTCGTACTTCAATAATAGAATATAAAACAAAGATAATTCTTGTATCGTTAGGAAGCAGAGGGTGAGCCGATATTTGTGCCAATCAATTGCTTTTCCGATATGCAACTTTATAGCAACTTTCTCTGGGAACTTCAGATCAGCATATATATATATATATTATAATGAAGCGATTTGGCTAGTTCTAACAAAAAGGATCCCCAAATTATCAACGCGGATTGAATTATTTGGCAGGATCGATGTTTTAGATTACCTTTTGGGACCAAGTTGTGTAGATGGGGTCTATTCGTTGGTGGATATCCGGTTCCAGACATACCGGCATGCTGGTTTTTCCTTTAAGACATAGTAGCTTGTAGCACGCGTTGCAAACATGCCTAACGCCCACAATCTGCCATTACCTTCGAGGATTAAATTAACAACAATTTTCATAGGTACGGCGATGGTACCTAAACTGAGGGAAGTATCTCGGTCGATTCTGGGTCAAAATTAGACCCCTTCTGGTCAAAAAGAGAGGCCTTTTTGAGTCGATTAGTCCAATCTGACACGGCAAACACTGAGGTAAAATTCATTGATTATTTCCCACCCGTCTGTAGTTTATGTTACGTTAGGTTTCAACGTGGAAAAAGCGTCCTCTAGGCTCTAGCTTCTTTCTTCTTCTTCTCTTATCTCTCTGGGCGTTTTCACACAGCAAATTGTTACATTTCGTAGGGTTTTTTTGGGGAAGTTTCGGATCGAGCCTCCGCATGACGTACGAACTCAGAAACAACTTTCTGTAGGTTAATTACCGACCACCCATCCTAAAAATTTAAGTAAATAAAAAGAAAAAAATTTAATTATTTAAATTATATTTTTATGTGTGGACTAATTATTCTACTTTAATCGAGAAATTTAATACGTATAATATTTAATTGAAATTAGAATAAAATATAGAATCGGATCTTGAACTCGAACCTTAACTATGATGCTATATAAATCTACCACTAATTCTAACAGCTTAAACTAATAAAAAGAAAAAAAAATTTATTATATGAATTGTATTCCCTTACAATCGCAACTCAAGCAGGCAGCCATGGGACTACGGGAACCTGGGACCAACGTATGGATTTGCTTGCCCTAGGCCTTGAGGCCTTGAGCTTCCCAACGCCTTTGGCGCCTCAGCCATTCCTTTGCCACGGCCGCGTATAGTATCGGATCTGCATGTCAAGTTTCTGTTCATCTCCGTGGCAAATGGCATTTACATTGTTTTTATATCTCCGTTATTCGTTGAGTACTCTAATATATATATATATATATATATATATATATATATATATATATTTCTATTTATTTGCTTGCTATTTTTTCATTAATATTTATATATTTTCTTCTGGACACTGAGGACATGTTTATAAATCAATTTTTTTTTGGACTCCATTTCAAAATTTTCATTAACAAGCATAATTAATTCTAAAATTAAATTAAGAAAATAAAATAAAAACTTGCTCAAAATTCATAGTATCTCTATTTTGTGAAATAACTTATTTAATTCTTATTAAGAAGAGTTTTAAAAAATATCTATTAATTATATTATTATAATAATAAAAATAAAACAGCCTCACTTCGAAATTTTTGCCTTAGCCAGGAGTCCTTTTTTAGTGAGCGGGCCCTGCTTTATACCTTATCCCCATAACTATAATTTTCATTATTTTTAATTTTTTTTTTTTTACTAAAACTCTAATCTACTTCAATTTTTACAACATCCTTAAATTTTTTTAATAAAAATTGAATTTACAAACATGTCCAATAGTTGGAGATATTGGTGCTTTGCTGGTCAAGCTACGCAAATCAAAGCAAAGAAAGAGAAAAACATAAACAAAAACAAAAATAAGAAGATAAGCGTTTTAAGTTAGTCACTGTCAAAACTTTACAGAAGGTTCAGTTTCCTCTGCCCCTCCTTTTTGACCTTGATTTTACAAGGGCAACATACTCTGGAGGTTATATATCATCACAGATTAAATAAATATTAAAAAAAAAAAGGAAAAACAGTGAAAGAAGAAAGAAGCAAAATAAAGTATAGAATCTTATTCAATGGAGTAAAGATGGCATCATTTGGGCGGTCCCGATTGAACTGGCCGCTTTAGTTAAGGGGAAAGTCAGGATTCAGGAACCGAATAACGAGATTCCTCAGATCTTTTATTTTTTATTCTTGGAAAAAAAACAAAGAAACTATTTGCAATCGGAGGAAATACAGAATGACCCCCCCCCCAAAAAAAAAGGCAATAGAAATGGAAGAGAAAATAGTGAAAATCGGTTTCTTTTCATTTATTTATTTTTTTCCCGTAAAATTCCACAGATCAAAGAAAATTATAACTGCGAGGTGCTTTTAAATAAGCTGTTTACATTAAAAGAGGGTTTAATTGAATGGGAGGCCGCGTCATGTTAGAAAATGTCATATCGGCTCAGTTAATCTGCTGACTGCTGTCCTGCCAACCAATGTTAGGCGACGCCTGCCCAAAAACAAAGCCGAAAGTGCAATGGAGGGGTTCTGTTTTGCTCTGTTTGATACAAGGCCAACCTATTCGATGTTTTTTATTTGCTTAACACCCTTTAGTCTTCAGTCATCTTCAGATATCATCCTTAATTTAGTCAGCCAAAAATAAGGACCACCTTTATGCATGCTTAAAATTAATATGTGTGTAATTTGCTCGCACGTCTTAAAAAATACATAAAAACTAGGAAAAAAACCAGAGATATTATGATTGATAAGATCAAGGGAAACTTCATTCGGCATCCTTGAATTATAGCATTAATGTTCTTTTAAGGATTTAAATGATCAAATTGGTTACATTCACGTTATCAAAATTTATAAGTTTACATTCTCAAATAAGATCTAATTATTAAAATCATGTCATATAATTTTTTTATAACATATGTAACATGTTTTGAAGGTTCAAATTTATTTGAGGGGCGCATATTAAAAAATTTTAATAGTTAGAAGTTTAATATGATAAATTTGATAGTTTAAACTTCCGAAGTGACATTGATATAATAGTTGACGCGGCACAAAGTGATTTTTTCTCATAAGTTTGTCCAAATCAGTTAAGTAATACAAGGAAAAATTTAAACTAGATTTTATTTATTAGCATTGAGGAATACAAGTTCAATACACATAATATATCTTTCTTTTTTTGGTAACTTACATAATATATATTTCATATCAAATAAAATACTTACTTTGAAATGTGAATAGCATTAAATAGAGTATCTACCTACCAATTTCCTTTTGAACAGGCCATTATAAAAAGGTCCAAAGCTAGCATCAGGCCAACTATTTGCATTAACAGCTCATTATTCTGCATCAAATATGGGGGCCCCACGGATATTCCACATTCCACCGCTGTAAAAGTTTCTCCTTCGTGCCAAACTGTTCTGAGTAATCAGAATCCAGAAGCGTGTTCTTTAGGACCCACCATAGTGCTCTGTCTCTGTGCACTGGTGGTGAGGCTTTCGCCGCATCGACCGTTCCATCACCCATCTGTTCTTTTTTTTTTTTTTTCTCGAAACTGCCTTGTTACTTTTCTTAATTAAAAAAAAAATATTTAATGTCCCGTTTCAATCTAAGTGCAATGTCGAAATTGACCTGACATAAAAGTAACAGTAACTGCTCAATAACTAACATCTGAGACATACCCTCTCCGGCTCTCCCCATGGACCCCACCCCCCCTCCCCCCGCTTCTTTCCTATATAATGCCCCATTCGTTCGTCTTTTTTCTTCATTCACATCTGAGTAGTTTCCTTTCAGAGTTCATAACACCACTTTCAATTTCTCCTTCATCATCTGTTCCAAATCCAGTCATTTGCAAAGAAATGGGTGTCAACTCTAACAGAGTGGAACACTTTGCCTGTCCAGAAACCACTCTGAGAATCCCAGAAGAGTTGGTAGCAATGCCACCATTCCCAATCCACAAAGTTTGCTTGCCACCAGTGCAAACCACTTTTCAGAAACTGAAGCACAGGCTCTCGGAGATATTTTTCCCTGATGATCCACTTTACAGATTCAAGAATCAAACATGGTTCAGGAAACTCATTCTGGCTCTTCAATTCCTGTTTCCTGTGTTTCAGTGGGGGTCTGAGTACAATGTTAGTCTTCTGAGGTCTGATGTCATAGCTGGCCTGACAATTGCTAGCCTGGCTATTCCACAGGTGAGACAACGAATGCATGCAACTTCTTCTCCCCCACCCCGACCCAAAACACCCTCTCTCTTTCCTCTCGCTCTTTGTGTCTCTGGTGGACAAACCACTCTGAGTTTGTTCTGCATGGTTTCCATTTCCCTTCGATCATGTGATGGCGTTTCTTGTTAAAAATTTTATGGAGAAGCGGAATAACAAATATTCCACTTAATATTATTATCTGTGCTCTGAACGGCCTGTTTTTTGTCTTTTCCCCTCGGGGAATATATTCTTCGTCTCTTTCCACAAGATTATTGTTTTTTTTTTTTTTAAAGAAAAAAGATTACTACCTTATAAGCACCGAAATTCCGTTTTGTCGATGTAGTCGGAGAAATCAGCCGTTCAGTGCTTCTCAGAGCTCATTGCCTCCATTTTATATAAACATGCCACGTGCTAGATACAGGCATGATTAGAGTGTCACAGTCTCGCAGCCCTAAGGAGTTAGGAAATCGATAACGCTTTTATGTTGGCCATAATCAGTCTTTCAAGGGCCTTCTTTATAAAAAAACACAAAACAAACAAACAATCGCCCTTTGGTACCGAGAACACCTTTTTTTTTTTTCTTCTGCTGGTAATTTGATTTATCTTATAATATTGCAGGGAATCAGTTATGCAAAGCTTGCCAATTTGCCACCGATAGTCGGCCTATGTTAGTATCGATACCTTCTCCATTTACTTGATACATAAATTGATTGTTTAACAACTAGAAAAGAGTTTTTCTTTAAAACTGCAAGTTAAGCTGAACTTTGACCGGGTTTCATGCAGATTCAAGCTTTGTTCCCCCGTTGATATACGCTCTCCTTGGAAGTTCTAAACATCTTGCTGTTGGCCCTGTCTCAATAGCATCTTTGGTCATGGGATCAATGCTAAGCGAGGCAGTCTCTCCTAGTCAACAGCCAATTCTCTATCTTCAATTGGCCTTCACTGCCACCTTCTTCGCCGGGATATTTCAGGCTTCTCTGGGTCTATTAAGGTATCAACTTGTCCGCTTTCTACTCTGCTTTTCTTTTCTTTTTTTTGTGGTTCGATCATCTGTGGAAAATATAACATAAAATTCACGATTATTTTATTCTTGGATTGAAAGGAGACTTTATAAAGAGAATTCCCAACCCAATAACCAATTCACGGCTAACCTCAAAGAATCTTTTTCACCTCTGTTAAAAAAGCAGAAAGAACTTGTAAATGGGAATTCGTGAATAGAAGAGAATCATTTTTTCTCTTTTGCTGAGTTGATTTTGCTTGTGAATTACAGGTTAGGCTTCGTAATTGATTTTCTCTCAAAGGCAACTCTAGTTGGGTTTATGGCTGGTGCAGCAGTCATTGTGTCATTGCAACAACTAAAAGGGTTGCTCGGAATCGTCCACTTCACCACCAAAATGCAAATCGTTCCTGTCATGTCTTCTGCTCTAAGCCAGAGAAATGAGGTAAGACGCATTACTAAGAGCAAGTGTCTTAGCCAGACTAAGGCAGGACTAGGGTTAGGTTAGATTTTTTTTTTTTCAAAAAAATAACTAGGTGTACTATATTGGAATTAAATCTGTAATTTTTTAAGACAGGAGCGGTTTGGATTGTTTACAGAAGAAAGGCCTTTTAGAATGTTCTTTTATAAAGTAACTTTACCATAGGAGCTAGATTATTCTTTCTTTTAGTAGGTCCAAGCAACTCAATCTTGTGTAATTAC
This sequence comes from Morella rubra, assembly GCA_003952965.2. Lineage (NCBI taxonomy): Eukaryota > Viridiplantae > Streptophyta > Magnoliopsida > Fagales > Myricaceae > Morella > Morella rubra. The sequence goes on along the minus strand of CM025851.1, from coordinate 7,381,644 downwards.
TAAAAGGACCTAGTGGCAACTTTCTCCTTGTCAATATATCCACCACCAAATCTAAAAGCTTTTGAAGTTTGCTCTTACTATTTTGCCATGGAACTGTTGGAAGACAATAAAGGAGTTTCTGTTTTTAAAGTTCATCAAAAAAAAAAAGAAGAAAGATGCGAACTCATTCCAATTTTAATTATCAGTACTATTTCGAGTAATATTGGTACAATTGATGTGCAGTGGTCTTGGCAAACCATTGTGATGGGGTTTGGTTTCCTCCTCTTTCTGTTGGCTACAAGGCATATCGTAAGTGTCCAAAAACCATTGTTTAGAATTTAAATTGATTACCAGTATACTCTGTTTTTTCAAGACTGTAACTTCCTATTGATCAAAACAGAGCATTAGAAAACCGAAGCTTTTTTGGGTCTCAGCGGCAGCCCCGTTGACGTCAGTTATTCTGTCAACCCTTATAGTTTTCCTCCTCAAGTCCAAGGCTCATGAAATTCCAATTGTAAGTACTCGTACTAGTATGAGCATCAGTACAAGAAATGCCTCCTAACGGGTTTTGGAAGGCCTTGTTTCCTACTACTTGTATTGATCTTTCTGTTTCTTCCCTTATTATTTTGACAGATTGGCCACCTACCAAAGGGCCTTAATCCCCCTTCACTGAACATGCTCTACTTCAATGGCACTCATCTAGCTCTTGCTATTAAAACTGGCATCATAACTGGGATTCTATCCCTCACTGTAAGTTCTCACAAACTAGCCTTCGTCTCTTCAAAGTAGATTATGAATCTGGGGTATTACTGTTTTCGAGTAGACTCGTTGAAAGATCACAAATAGATGGACAGAAAAAAAGGAAAAGCTCAATTTGTAAATGTTTACCCTTCTGTTTTGTTATAGGAAGGAATTGCTGTGGGAAGGACATTTGCTGCTCTGAAAAACTACCAAGTGGACGGAAACAAAGAAATGATGGCTATTGGTCTAATGAACATGGCCGGTTCATGCTCGTCGTGCTATGTCACTACAGGTATTACTGTTGCCCCTTCGCGTTTGACCCTTTCCAACTTTATTCTGCCATGTGATTATCGCAAGAGTTTCTAAGATCATATTTTTGAATGAACCTTCCAGGATCATTTTCTCGATCTGCTGTAAGCTTTAATGCCGGAGCTCAAACAGCAGTGTCAAATGTAGTCATGGCTTCAGCTGTGCTTGTGACTCTGCTGTTTCTCATGCCACTGTTTTATTACACACCCAACGTCATCTTAGCGGCCATCATCATAACAGCTGTGATTGGGCTGATCGATTATCAGGCTGCATACCAATTGTGGAAAGTGGACAAGCTTGATTTCATGGCTTGTTTGTGCTCCTTCCTCGGTGTTCTTTTCATTTCAGTGCCACTAGGTCTTGCCATTGCGGTAAGCCTTTTACTACTCAAAATTTTCCTTCTTTCTTCTCTTCCGCCCATAGAATTTCATCCTATGTAGGAAAACTAATGCCATGTCTGCCAAATTCAGGTTGGAGTTTCAGTGTTCAAGATTCTCTTACATGTCACAAGGCCAAACACTATGGCTTTAGGGAATCTCAGGGGTACTCAAATATACCAAAACCTCAGCCGGTACAGAGAAGCTTCAAGGGTCCCCTCATTTCTCATTCTTGCCGTTGAGTCTCCCATCTACTTTGCAAACTCAACTTACCTGCAAGAAAGGTCAGTTCCTTCTTTCTGTAGTCATCTTGTGTACGGCATAGTACTGCTCTAAGCATTTCCTCACTACTCGTGGGTCTCTGACTGAGTGAATTCCTCGTGCAGAATACTAAGATGGGTTCGAGAGGAGGAAGACTGGGTGAAAGCAAATAGTGCGAGCACACTGAAATGCGTAATTCTAGACATGACAGGTACTTCAGTTATCCAAACTTGGAACATATAACAGTTTGCTCGCAGAAACTTGATGTCAAACTTGTGAAGTATGATTATACTTGCTAGTGTATTTGGCTAACGATTTTTGTTATTTTGCCAGCTGTGACAGCCATAGACACAAGTGGAATTGACACAATATGTGAAATCAGAAAGATGCTGGAGAAGCGATCCCTTCAGGTACTGACACAATTCGATAAAACCTCTGATCCAGGAAGCGATTTTTGTTAAATCAGTGGTTCTAATTCATTATCTGCTTGTCATGTATGTAGCTTGTGTTGGCGAACCCTGTTGGATCTGTGACGGAAAAGCTAGATCACTCAGAGATTTTGGAGTCCTTCACATTCGATGGACTATATCTCTCCGTTGGAGAAGCAGTGGCCTACATTTCCTCCTCGTGGAAACCTCAGCCATGACTGACAAAAGGGCATCTATAAGAAGACGGAAACAAAAAGAAAAACACAAAAAACGAAGACAAATATCACATCTTGGTAGTCTAGGAAGAGTTCTAGTCATGAGTCAGGGGAGGACTTTACTCCTGTTTTTTTTTTTAGTCTCGGCAATGAATCTTACGGCTACGAATTCATGCCTTCTTTTTTATTGTGCTCAGTTCTTACCGGAAAAGATGAAATCTATGCTCTTCTAAGAAGAGATTTTGAAGTTCGGACTCTTGCATACTAATTTCCATCTGTACTGCAATTTTTAGAGAAAGATAATATTTGTTCTTTCTTTTTCGGTTTTTCCTCAGCTGAGAAAAAATAAATAAATATTCCAATTGATTACTTTTATGGAAAGCTTTCCACAATTATGACAGAAAGTTGTCTTCAAAATTCTTTCAAGTGTCACCGAGTCATCGACAACAACTGAGGAGCTTACCCTGGTACATGACGACAGATAAATTAGTAAGTCGACTATTCATTCACGAAATTGGACACAATAAATCCCCAGGTTGCCTCGGAGGTTAGACGCAAGTGAGGTCGTGTAGATCAGATGCACAGTCTCAGATTCCATTTCTTCTAAAGAATAACCAGTGACTTAATTAGGAGAATAGGTTGTGAGCCGTCTGCATCCGTAGAGTTTGCTATAGCTTTAAACCTACTAAGTACGATTAAGCTCGACCAGGTTAATCTGAGTCTGATGCATAGGGAGTGCTCAGTCAAAAAAGTAGATCAGGTGCATGTCTCAAATTCGATTCCTCTTGGGGATTCATTTACTGGTGACTTTTGTGAGCCGTCTGTATCCTCAGAGTTTGTTATTGCTTTAAAGCTACTTAGAAGTTGTTCGGTTTGGTAGTATTTTGAGAATTTTTTGTGTTTTGAGAATTCTTAAGTATTGTTAACTTTATTGGTATACGTGCTGTAAGTTGTTTTTAGGTAATATGTATTCTGAGGATTCAAAAAATTTAAAAACCGAACGTCTCTTTAGTATGATCAAGCTCGGCCAAGTTAATCCGTGTCTGATGCCTCATGTTCGGTTGGAAGGAATTTGTAGGATTTTGATAAAATTGTAAATATTTAGATGATATTAAAGTTGTATTGACATGCGTGCAGAAGTTGTTAAAAAGGGTTAATATTTATAAAAAAAACTAATAAAGTGTTGTATTAAAATACGTGTATTTTGTGATGTTTGTATTGTAGATATAAAAGTAGGATACAAATCCTAAAAAAATTTATCAACCGAACATGCCTCTGTTCTTTTAGGGTTGCATTGTTTGTATTGACTGCATGTTTGTGGTCCGAAACATGTCTCTGCAAAATTCTACGGATCCTGCCGCTCCACGAACGGCATTAAAGTCTCTGCCCTTCTGTTTTGCAGATTCCAGTTTTTCAAAAGGGAGTTCAGCTTGATATTCACAATATCAACATCACTTTTGAGTGATGCCGTTTGGCTGCTTCTAATTAATTACTCAAAAGGTTAATATTATTTAATCCTGATTAAGGATATTTGCTCCATTCTACCCTGTGTGAGTGGGACGGGCACAGACGTCCACATCTACCTTCAGAATATCGTCCCCAACAAAACAACCTCCACCGCTATCGATTTCAAAGTCGTTACTATAAAGAATCGCATGCCCCCGCATACTTACAAAGAATAACAGCTCAAAAAGAGGGGCGGAAAAAGCAGAAAGAACATCTGCATACATGAGGCAACAAGAAGTGCAAGAAGTGCATCAAGGTGCCAAAAACTGGTTAGTGTCTTTTCCTTTTCCTTTTCCTTTTTTTTTCCCCCTGATTTGGGTCTTTTCAAGTGGGTTCTCCACATTTCTTACGAACATTTCTGTTATTAATAGTAAAACAGAGAAAATGGATCTAGGGAGATCGAAATTATGCAACCGACGAAGTTCCGATTAAGGCCTCGCGTAGTAAAGGGGAGGACGTTAACACTCGACAAAGCCCACGCCCAAACTTGATTTTATGAGATGTCTTCATTCACACGTATGTTGGCCCAGCTCAGACGTGATTGTTGATTAGAGAATCCATAAGCTGATAAGCCTCATATAAAGATCCAGTAATTGAATAAACTGCCATATAAAACAAGCCTCATTTGAAATACTTGTCCAATTTCCATAGCAAACTAGCAACTGAACCAAATGACTATCTCAAAGAATAAGACCCAAATCTAAAAATATCACGTTAAACCACGACTGATATCAGATGCATAATGAGCATCTCATTTTCCAGAAGTACCTACAATTATGTATTAACCATCTCTTGACACATTGTAAACCTAGTCTCCTTTACTCAATCGTCCCATCATCTTACCACCATCTCATTTTTTCTCTAAACATCTTCTGCCATAGCGCCAGATAGAACAGAATCCAGAGACGAAGGTAGTTTTTTTGGCATCTTACGTTAGATTCAGTACTTCATGGAATCATGAGCTTGATCCAGGAGATCCCCCATGTATTGAAAAAACAGCCATTGCCAAAAAACTTGTCCGTGCCTATCCAGTTTGTCTTAGAAGTCAAACATCTGCACGGAAATAATGTTAAATTAGTTTGGGTGATACGACAAGAAAGGCAACAAACAGCACTCGAGAAATTTTTCTTGAAAAATGAAACTTAAACCAGTATTCTCTTTCAAGCCATCAATATTGCTTAGTAGGCACAACATTTTACATCATATTACTAGAATCTAGTCCCAACAACAACTCCAAGAAAAAAATTTCTCGGAGAAAAATTAAACCAACCATAATTGCATAATAAAAACAGAAAGAGACAATTCAAAGCAAATATAAACATCGAGCATAACTTGTATCTCAGAATGCACAAAGTAACATGTACAGATATAGAACAGCATCAACAGCACACTTGCAAGATATGAAGTTGAGTAACCCACTAGTACCAATGGAACACAAATTTCACAATAAAGATGTCAGGCAGCCACCGCACGATAGACTGTGAAAGAGGAATACAGATATAACAGAAGACCCTTTTGAGCAACGAAACAAGTAGGGGAAGGAAAAATTATCTTGGTCAGCAACATATAGAAGCTTTCTTCTTACTTGAACGGTATCGTGGAATGGGAATCTCTCTCAGTTCACGTCTAATGCAGAGATATTCACCTAGCAAAGCCATTACTGCAACTCCAGTACCATTGAGAACCCACCATGTTAACGAGGAAGGCCAACCTCCATATACGATGCATATGAAAAGATGGACGATAAAGACAGTGGCTGAAAAGTCTAAGCACCATTTTGCCCTCTCAATCAGATAAAGCACATATCCAGCTCTGCATAAAAGATATAGATTTGCTAGTCAACAAAACAAAACTACAATATTGTTTCCCGGTTATATGCCAAGATAATACACATCTGCAAAAAACCATTAGTGCATTTTCCTAGATTCCGTTTAGTGGAATAGTTTGATGGAGGAAAGAAATTAACTTTGTATGCCAATTTGGTCCGGAATCTTTAAGAAAAACAGCCTTTGAGAGGTTTATTGATAAGTTATTGGCTTCTGGATGGGAAAATCAGCAGAAGAACAGCTTCAGCCTTTTGTGAAATAATTAGAATGATTAAGCAATAGATGTCAAGAGAATGCATGAGATAAATGACTGCTCCACCGCATTCTTTAAAAGTATAACAGCGAGACATCCATGTGAACAACCTTTCTCAAATTAAGCAACTAGAAAACAAGTTCCCAATACAATGACAGATTAGAAACCAAACCAAGAAAGGAGGTTATAAGATTGGAAACAGTGGAAATACTAAGATAAGAGCAAGTCAACTCCCATTATTTAACAAATGGAAACAAAATTTGATGTCTGCATCCGTGAAATGCGATTCAGTTGAAGGCCAGTAAGAATAAGCGAAGGGAAAAAAGAACATGTGTATTATGATGCTAGTTGACATGCTAGTTCCAAATTAGCCAGAACCAATTGAACAGAATAACTGAAACTGAATCATATTTCATCCCTTTTTTTTTGGTAAGCGTATCATAATTCACCTTAGTAGTGAAGGTTTGGTACAAACTCTGTCTCAAACCATGCATTGACAACAGATTCAAACTTCGGGAGTTGGACTGTAAAAAGCAGGATAGAGAACCCTACAAACATTTTGCATCATGAAGAGTCTAGAAATCTAATGCTGAATGGAAATGAAAACAAAGCATTGAACTAAGGCCAAATTTGTAACAACAAAAGAACCAAAAAGCAATGAAATTATAAACAAAAATGAAAAGGGAGTTCTCACCCCGCAAGCGAGCTGAGCAAAAACGAAGCAATGACACACCACCCGGTAACTGTAGAGGCGGTGACAGCAGCATAATCAAAGAAATACACGAGGCTCATTCGAGACAAGCGAGTCCCAACAAGAATGGTCAAGAATACTCCAAGAGTGAGATAGTATAAGCATTGAAGGCAAACAATTTGGGCAACAATTAGCCAAGGGTCCCATACCACTGCCCCATAGAACATGACTACAACGTCTTCTCAGACACCCCAAGTCACCCACCAAATCTCCAGTTGCAAAATCTTGCTTCTCCAGAGAATCGAAACCCAATTCCTTGCAACTCAATTCTCAAATCCTCGCAACAATCAAATCCATATCAATCCTCGAAGTAGGGAGAGGCATACCCTGTAAACCCACAAGCCTGAACTCTACGCCACTTCCGAAGGAAAAACCAATTCTTCAATGACAAAATTCAAAAGCCAAACGAATCTGATTCCAACAAAGTTTGCAATCCTACTCCTATATCAACGTTCCTGACAGTTCAATCCAAACCCATGTGGCTGATGGGTTCGGATCTGAAAAGTTTCGACAACAAGATCGAACAATTGCTGAGGCAAACCTAGTTGTCTCACAGATTGAAAATAAATTCAGATGGGCGCGAATCAAACTGGCGCTGCAAAGTTCAGACAAAAAGACAATTTCTTAAGACTAAAATGAGAGAAGAAGAATTACTAGATCCAGGAGGGGAGGCTGACAGTTTGCAATCGAGGAGAGAGCGAGAGAGGAGAAAAGCGTTTTAAAATCTCTCTCAGGCTTCAGACAAAACAAAATTTTCTGTTCGACGAAATTATGCGCAAAGCAACGATTTACTGTCCCTTGTGTACCAAAACTTCTTTATCAGCCCATTGCCAACGAACTTAGAAGGGTATTTTCTTTCCCTCAACGGAATTATGGGTGGGGGTTTTTTTTTTTTTTAACCAGAAGGGGAAAATACACTTTTCACCCACAAACTACCGGAGTAGTGACACATTGCACCCCAAACTACCATCTTTAAGACATTGCACCCTTAAACTACCAATGTTATACATTTTGCACCCTAAACTACCCACTTTGACACATTACACCCTCCAACTACTAATATTAAACACTTTGCACCCTCCATTTGACAATAATACCCTTGAGAAATTAATGAATTGACAACAATATCTAAGGGCATTATCGTCATTTTAGTTTGAAAATTTGATAAAGGGTGCAAAGTGTTAAAAATTGGTAGTTAGAGGGTGCAATGTGTCAAAATTGGTAGTTTAGGGTGTAAAATGTAAAATATATGGTAGTTCATGGGTGAAAAGTGTATTTTCCCCTTTAAACTTTAAAGAAAGTAAGGAAGTATGGTGAGAACGAGCCTGACAGAGTAAGTTGACGTTGAACAAAAAAAAATTCAAATGGGATGGAGGGAGAGAGGAACACGTGGTAAATACAAATTAATACTGATGTAACTCTGTTATCCACATAGTATATTTTCATCCCGCTAATGTCCTCAAATGATGGAAATGACCAAAATTCAAAATGTTAATTTTTCCATAGACTAATGGAGGACGAAAAATACCTTTGAAGCCAAATTGAGATTTTGTGATACCTTAAAACCAATTGAGTAATTAAGTCATAAAATATTAACATTTGTTTTAAAATTTTTGGTTGAGTTTAAGAAAAGAAATTACCGTCCGGTTCGGTCAAATAATTGTTTGTAAGATGCATATTCCAATGCCGTCAATTTCAAAGCTCCAAAGTCCCAAAGTCTTCTTGTTTCCCTTTTGCTTGGGTCACAAAAAGGGTGGAACGGATCTTTATTGTTGTGAGTGTCCTGTAGAGGAAGAACAAACAATTAACAACAAAATTTACATCAAGCGAGTTCCATATTTTAGTTGTTAGGGAAAAAGTTTTTGAATGAAGGACCTAATTACTCGTGTGTCAGGAGGATTAATAACCAATTGAGTAATTGGAAGTCATAAAATGATGTAACTAACAAGTTTTCAAAATTTTTGGAATTGAGGTATATAAGATCAAAGTAAATTTAAAACCGGTCCGGTTCGGTCAAATAATTGTTTGTAAGATGCATATTCCAATGCCGTCAATTTCAAAGCTCCAAAGTCCCAAAGTCTTCTTGTTTCCCTTTTGCTTGGGTCACAAAAAGGGTGGAACGGATCTTTATTGTTGTGAGTGTCCTGTAGAGGAAGAACAAACAATTAACAACAAAATTTACATCAAGCGAGTTCCATATTTTAGTTGTTAGGGAAAAAGTTTCCACTTGAATGAAGGACCTAATTACTCGTGTGTCAGGAGGATAGGAAGAAAAAGAAGAAAAAAACAAAACAAAACACCCATAGCCCCCATTTATAATTTTGCCTACTATTTTGTTATTTATTTAAATTTAAAACTGTGTGTCAGCACAGAAGAGACCGCATAGCGCAGTGGATTAGCGCGTTTGACTTCGGATCAAAAGGTCGTGGGTTCGACTCCCACTGTGGTCGCGTTTCTGAGTTTTTGTATTTTACTACTTTCCTTCACAAGTTTTTTTTGTCAGTAATGCGGTGTTTGATGGGAAGGGATGCATAAATTGGATAATCAATGAATTACGCGAGGAAATATATAGGAACCAAGATCAGCAAAATCAGCCATGTCGCCAGTTTTTGTAATCTTTGGTTCGGGATTCCACGTAAAACGGCGGCCACATAAGCTCGGGTGGAGCATTAAGAAAATTATTTCCCAAGCTCAAACCATGCATGCGACAGCAACTAGAATTTCCCAGGTAACCGGCTTAGGAGAGAGCATAATCATCCATCCTGATGTCAAAACAATACAGGAACTGCAGAAGAAAAGTGTCGTTTTCATTAATACTAACAAGGATAGTTTAATGGAGCAGTACTAGTAAGCACATTCAGATCAGCTACCCAATAGGTCTGCCCATGGGGTTGCAGGTTAATTGCAGATTTCTTGGCATCCCAGACTTCCCAGTGCATAGTGGAAATTAGTTGACACATGAAGTGTCAGGAAAATGCTTACAGGAATGCTTAAATCAATAAACAAAATAAATAAACGAATTTAAAGAAATTCGTAGAATCTGCCATCAGTTAAAACGAAAATTTCCCGACCTTGATCCTGTACATGTGGAGCATACAGGGGAAACAACCCATAAATAAGGAGCCTAAAATACACAGGTACTCTATCAATTTCATCCCTCCTCGTCATATTTGTACAACATAATAACTTTCACAAAAAAGTATACAAAGAGAAGAGAGCCCAAGGACAACTAACTTGGGAGAAAATATGTTCATGACAATCAAGTTAGTCGGCCAACTTCACTGGGAACTAGCCTTTCTCCTCCTACCATTTTTCTTTGCAGAAACAGTGACGTTGCCTTCAGCTTCACCTAGATGTGGTTGCTGATTATTTACAAGAGCTTTTGACGAATTTATTTCATTCCTTAGCCGCAATATTTCGCCCTTTGCCGATGCCAATTCCTCCTCGAGTTTGTTTGCTCGCTTCTCCAAGCTCTCCCTTTCCTTGCCAAGTCTCATGACGAGGTTATGGGCATCTTCCATGTTTTCTCGGGCCTCTTCAGATACAGTTTTTTGATCTGTGAGAGACTTGTAAAGCACTAGCTTTTCATCTTCAATGTCAGAGATGAGGGAATTTGCCCTCTCTAGATCCTTAGAAAGAACCAATGCGTTTCGGTTCATCTCATCCAGTGATTTGGTAGCCTCTTCCAGGTCTGTTTCAAGAGATTTCCGGGCTTCTTTGTCTTTCAAGATTTGCTTCTCCAAAGCTTGTAGTTCTCTGTTTAACGAAGAAACTAGCTTTTTTTCCTCTATCAAATCATTGGCTGCAGTTTCTGCCATTTTATAGGCATCAAGCAAATCCTTCTGTAGGCTATCAAGGTTTTCCATCACAGTTCCCAGTTCATGGGACACAATTTGCAGCTCCTCCTGTCTTTTCTTCAGAAGTTCTTTTGCTGATGTAAGCTCGCTGGCCAGCACTTCACTACTTAGTTTTACCTCATCAACGTCCCTCTGCAGCGACTCCCTAACTTCAGCAAACTCTGCCTGAACCCTAGAGATCTCACCTTCAAGCGCTGTGCACAGATCTCTGGACTGCTTCAGTTGGTTTGTCAGATCAGACACCTCATTTCTTGATTGTCCAAGACCTTCTTTATTGCTCTGGAGTTCATGTTTCAGATGCTTTACCTTGTTCAATTCTATATCTAACTGTTCCCTCAAACTATCCCTTTCATGATTCAAATCAGAAATCACAGCTTGTTTTCCACTGGCTTCAGTTAGAGCAAGCTCAAGCTTTTGCTTTAGCTGCTGAAGTTCCTCTTCTTTTTGTCCCAAATGCCTAGCATCCAAAGCTGCCTTCTTCTCTGAAGACGACTTTAGATCATAATACTCCGCCTGAATCACATCCAATTTCCTCTTACAATCATCTCTCTCAAAAGTTAAAGAACTTAGTCTTGTATTTAATTCATCCACCATAGAGTTTTTTGATTCTAGTTCCTTTTGATTTCTTAGGTATTCAGCTTCCAATCCTTGGATTTCTGAATGCGCTTTAATTAGTTCATCCTTAGTTTGCTTGTAGGTAAATTTCAAGTTGTTCAACTCTAGTTCCTTTTCTGCAAGAGAAGAGCTAAGACTTCGAATATTGTCTTCTTTATTCTTGAGCTCTAAACTGAGCAAATTGATCCTTCCTTGTAAGACTTCAATTGAAGCAAGCTTTTCCTTTAAATGATCCTCAAGTGTCTGTTTATCATCCCTTGCTCTTGAAAAGCTGGTTTCAAGACTCTGAATTTGAAATTTAAGCTCCTCAATCAATCTTTTCTCACTTTTCAACTCTTGTCCCAAACGTGTAATTGTACTCTTTGCCAAATTTAGTTGGTCCAATAAGCACTGCTGCTCCTCTTTTTCCTTTCTGAGTTGCTTGTTTCGTTCTTCCTGTTCATTCAGTAACTTCGACTCAAAGTTTCTCTCTAGTGAAACAATCACAGCTTCCTTTTCTTTCAGTTTGGACTTCATCTGTACACCTCGACCAGTGCGTATATGGGTTAAAATCCAACAACCAAAAACAAAGTCTGCCAGTACATCAAAATTAAAGCTAAAAAACAACTGAAAAAAGTCTTGCAATTTTCAAGTTATTTCTTGAAAAGGACAGAGATGCGGGGGGAGGGGGGCGGCAAACCAAATGAACAAAAGAGTCGCTTCAGAAGGGATTGCCTAAAGCACAAAGGCATCCATGTCATATCAGCTTCTAAGAAAGGCTTGACTGTGAAAGGTGTTACTGACTTACAGATTCTATTGCTGCATTAGTAGCTGTCTTTTCTCGCTGAGCCAATGCATAGAGAGCACCAAGCAGACCAGAACTGAATATTCCGAGTCCATTCAGGAGAAATAGTAAAGGATTTGGTGGGGCATCAACTTCAATTTCTTCCTGTCCACAAAAGCCACTTATTGTGAACAATTCAAGTTTCAAAATCACAACATAAAGAGAACAGAATTTCTAATCTCGACTCATTTGTGAGTCTAGCAGAGATTCAGACCTTTGCTTTGTGGTTCTCCTCCGGTTTCTTTAGCTCACTTTCTTCTGAAAGAAAATCATAAGTACATAAACCATCATAAGCGGAGGGGACAGAAATGGAATACAAACAATACTAATTGTTAACAGCAACAAAGACCTAGTTCATGAAGGAAAAATGAATAAGAGGTGAAGAACACAATCAGAATCCTCACAAGAAAATACTTACAATGTCTTGGTCCTAAAAGTGGATAGGAAGTATTTCAACTGAAAAGAACAAGGCATGAGCTTAACAAAACATCTAGAGTGTTAGCTAGAATAGACAAAAGCAATTTTCTGTTGCTCTGTCATATTTATTCTCAGCATAGCTATACCCTTTTGTTCTGATAAAATATTAGGGTGATTGGAATGTCAACGGACAGCCTGATTAAGGTAGTACAAACAATTTAACCAACAGATAACAAACTCTCGGGGATTGAAATATGGAGCTGTCCATTTATTTCTGCTCTCTTGTGCTGGAGGTAGATATATGTTTTGGACCACTTTTGCGTCTAATCTATAAACAGAACATTTCTAGTACGCTTACCAAAATTATGAAAATGGGAGTTTTTATGAGTAATGCTATGAAATGCCAGCTCAGAAGCCCACAAAGAAACGTATAAGCTTAGACCTCAAAATCATTTATTTCTGGAAATGGCTACTTCCTAGATGATCAAAATTTCACTCTAGTATGATGCTAAAGAAGTATTTCAGAATCCCATCAAGTGATAAATTTAGTTACATGATTGCAACCAGCATACAAGTTGAGAAGATCAAAAGAAGAAACTAAAGGATTTTAATTGCTGAGTTTAAAGAGAAAACTGTGAAACATAGAATGCAAGTTTATGCCAGGAATGCATCCCATGATGCATTGCAAAGATGCAAAGTGAAATGCAAGGTTTCTTGCCAGAATATTTTCTCCCAAATGGAACACACAATAGCAACGCTAACTTCTCTGTCCAACCTGCATCTTTAAGCCTCAGCAACACTCTCTTCCCCAATATCTCACTTAAGTTTCATCCCTTCCCATGACATTGTTTCGTAAAATTGTGTTTGTAAATTGGCTAAAGGCTTTCTGTAGAGTGGGGAAAAGGCCTCTGCAAAATTATCTGGCACAAGGTACCTTGAGACTTTTTTTGCCCTGATTTGGATTTTGCCTAAAATGTTAGCTGCCTTATTGGCACATCAGAACTCAGAAGAGATATATTGGTGGGCATTGTGGTCTTTAAATCTGAAAGGAACCTCCCTTGTGTATCACGAGGTGCAGTTGGAGAGAGAGGAACACGCAAATTTCAAGGGTGAACTAACTACACTTGGTATAGCCAAAGCTTCTGTTTACAACGTAAGGTCAGCAAGAGCTGCCTTCCCTACCCAAATTCATGGGAGCTTTTGAATCTCAGATCTTCCAATTGGGTTTTTCTCCTATATACTTCTCGTGCACTAAGGTGGTGCCTTTATATTGCACATCTTGTTTTAATAAAATATGCTGGCTTACAAAATAAATAAACACATACTTCTATGGTTAACACATCAAAGACAAATGAAATTTAAATACAGGGGCATGTGAAATCACATTGGGAATGGTCACTGCATGGATAAGTTTGCTTCTCTCTTAACCCTGGCACATTACTCTCTACAATATTATGGACTACCAAGTTTTACATCTAGATAAACTCTTGCTGTTGAGCTTAGGTAAATTAATAGTACATTCACAATGGCTCCATGTCCATCTTGTTTTTCCAAACTGACTTTTCTAAACGCTATTCATGCTAGACTTCTTAAACCAACTTAACATCTTCCACTCACCAAAAATTTCAGTTCCTTATCACTCTCCCCTAATCACCTGAAGCTACTTTACAGTTCATTGTAAATAATACATGGTGACTCAAATCAAACTAACAGCACTGCCGATTGTTGTGAAATTTTCACTCTCGTTCCCATACAGTTATAACTTATTTGTATTAAGTACCACATCCCAAAACCTTAATCTACATCAGCAAAAATCCACTTCCGCTGGCAGTGTTTGATGCAATCGGCCATTAATACGATACATGGATAGTTGCATACTCTTTTAGGAAAATAATACCCATGCTAATTTCATTCTACTGAACAAAGAGTAGGCAACTACATACTGGAGTCTGGACCACTCGAGAAAACATTTTCTCTTGAGAAAGTAAAGCCAGGAGAAAAACTAAAGATTTTCCTTACCATAAAATATTAATTTGCCTCAAGGAAGTCCATAAATTTTAAAAAAACAAAACGCAAAGTAACCAAAAAACTAACCCGTATAAAGAATACGAAAAACGAAATGGAGAACCAACATTAAAATCTCTGAAAGTCAGAATCTTTCTTCAACTTACTTGTTCCTAAACCTTCGAGAGCTCTGGCCTTGAGTTGCAAGAAAGGAAGAACTGAAATACCCACAAACAACATCGCCCTCCTCTTGCGGTGAACATCTTCGTTTGGGCCCTCATGGTGCATAAACGCCATCGGAGCAAAGTTCTTCCTCTTGGTCTCTGCATTTCTTACGCAAGAATAGAAGAAAACGGATTGAGGAGAACAAGAAGGATAGCGAGATTGGCAGAGTGGAGAGTGTAAATAGAAAGAGCTCCCCGTCACGAAGCCCATCCTTTTTCCCTTTTGCAGATTTTCTTAGTAGACAGCGAGAAAGAGAGAGCGCGACACTCAAAAGAGGAGAGTCTTCATTCTCTTATCTCTTCTTTTTCTCCGTTCTATCCATCCTCCAGTTCCAGTTATATTTTCCACATGCCAAATGACCTAAATCTCCAAGGTTTTTGTTCTAATTACCAAAAAGAACGGTAACTTTTTTATTTTCCGGACATGGGCAGAAATACATCATATGCCAATGAAATATATTTGAAAAAATATCATACCTGTGAACTACAAAAGCTTTCATTTTCAAAGGAATAAATATAGATTCTCATAAACTTTATAGTAACGATGTCTCACCAATATCTAATTAGTGTATGCTCCTAACCCAGTTTTGCAACCTAACTCTTTTTACCATGAAATGAATGTTTTACTTAATTTTTAAAATTACCATTTATATTAAAATAGAAGCAAAGTTACACAAAAAATGGGGAACTAGGGATAAATCCCTTTTATTTATATATTTTATATTCTTTATAAAGTATTTACCATTGACTTATTATAAAGAATGGGAAAAAGGAATTTGATAAGCGATTCCTTGGTTCAATGCAAGGAGTTAGGGATATTTAATTGAAGCATTAACAAAAGCTTATTGGAGGGGAAGTGTTCCTTGGCGTTGTAATCAACCTTAGGTTATAAGCAATAAGGAACCCACTTCCCATGTTTAATTTATAGTTCAAAACTTCAACGGGTATAGACTATGACTATATTCATTTTTAATGCAAAGAGAAGATAGTGACATTGCACGTGCAATCTTAGCCTTGGAAGATACATAAATGAAGCTTCCCAATATCTAAAAATATCTAATAATGCATTTAAAAATATCTATGGGCCAACTGCAACAAATAACGCCCCCCCCCCCCCCTGTTAATTATTTAAACATTCACTCAAGTGTATACCCCCCCCCCCCGCAGGGCGGTGTAATTATTTAAACTATTCACTCTATTTTCATTTAGATAATTTTTTATTTATTTATTTTATTCTTAAAGAAGAAGTAAATGGCCTGCAGCCACTCTTCCGAAAGATGTGCAAAAATGAGTGGAAATTGGTAGCATTTTCTTTTGGCCTCTATGTAAAGGCTGACCACAGGTTGTGATATTTGTGATCCTTGTAGGCAAAAATGTATGGCAGTTCCGTCATATTTTGCGAAATTTATGTGTTCCCGACATTCGGTTCCACGTAAGGTGGATCATGCACTTTTCCCCCCTTCTGTTCCACCAATGAAAATATGCCAAGTAAGGAAAATGAACCTTTATCTTAAACCTACGAACTGTAGATTGCCGCGTCCTGATTTTGTGATCTTCGTAGCTTCTTCTCTCAGCAAATGAGAAAGAAACGGTAGATTCTCAGAGAACAGGGGAAGGAAGAAAAAGAAAAAAAGGGAGACAGAGAAATGGTAGAGCCCACTCGAGCAGAACATATTCTGATAAATATATCTGTGGCCAAATTTGCTTCACTTCGTTGCTTCACAGGCCGTCAAAGCGATTTACACCAACGATTCCAACTTCAGCAGAGAATCGGGGGTCAGACATTGTTTAAGAAGCTTTGGCAACTTCTTTGAAAGTATTCCGGGGGAATCAAAAGAAGGACACCTCGAATTAACCAAGTAATTTGCGCAATTATTATTTTTAATTAAATAGAAAAAGAGACGCGTCGAGACTCCTTACTGTCCTCGCAGCCACTGACAAGAAAGACCAGTCTTAAGAGACCGCCACAAAGTGTTGGTGCTTTGAAAAGAATGGCTGATTACTACGTTGGTGCTTCCAAAAGATGGTTAACCAGACATGATTGACACAAAGAAAGAGATGTCCCATGATATCAAGACGGCAGCATAGCACACTGCGCACTATCTGTGTGTGCGCAAGAGAACTCTGTCTGTGCCGCACTTACGCGAGAACTCGTCTGTTTCTTACTTGGTTGAGTTTGCGGCAAGAGATAAAAAGAGACGATTCTCTGGCCGTAGCTTTTTGAGGGTGAGATAAAGTTGTTTGGCCATATACGATATTTGGGTTCTGCAAGAGTTTTCTGTCGCTATTAAATCTCTCTACTTTGTTAATGGAACTCTTTAACCATCCTTTCCTATCACCTATGGATGTAGGTCCATCCAGAGTTGAAGCACATCAAAGTTTGTGTTTCTCTTTTGATTTTTTTTTTCTGCGTGTGTTTCTCTTTTGATTGCTTGCTATGTTATTTTGCAACTCTGTTCCCACGCGTAATTTATTGTTTAAAGGGGCTCCAGCCTAATCATCTACAACTTTAGAAACCAACTAACAATCACTCTGGATACTCATCTTGGAAGTCGGCTATCATTTAGACATTACAATGGAATTTTGTTTTACTGATTAGGTGGTATTCTTAGATTGGGAAGAGATTAGTGGAGGCTTTGAATGTCAGACATACCAGTTGAAGCGGGTTAAATTAGATGATTGTCGATTACTCAGGGCAGAGACTCTTGGAAATTCAAAATT
This sequence comes from Morella rubra, assembly GCA_003952965.2. Classification (NCBI taxonomy): domain Eukaryota; kingdom Viridiplantae; phylum Streptophyta; class Magnoliopsida; order Fagales; family Myricaceae; genus Morella; species Morella rubra. The sequence continues at coordinate 7,364,337 of CM025851.1, read as the reverse complement.
TAGCTTGTTATCTGGTATGTCTCTGCATACATTTCGCAGAGAGAGAGAGGTTAAATAGTTAATGAGTTAATGTTACAAGACTATTGAATGTTAAAATAGCTCCAGCGCCTGAAAAAGTAGTCCATGTTAGAGATAATAAAGATTGATTATGATATGGTTATCACGATATCAAAGATGTGAATGATATTATCTCTTCCATGTCCATAGATTATCACCAGAAACAACTAATATGCCTCAAACGTTTATTGCTAGCAAGGGAGTCAAAAAAACTAATACCTAACATTGCAATAAACTCAGGCACTACCATTTGAAACCAAGTCTATACTCCATTAGCCTGGAGTATTCAAAGTCCTTGCGTATTCATTGCTAGCGATGAGAAGGGAGTCGAAAAAAAAACGACTCCTAATACCTAACATTGCAATAAACTCAGCATTACCAAAAACATTACCGTCGATTTTTTGATTTTTTTTTTTTTTTTTTTTTTTAGGTGTGGGTGGGGAGGGGGTACTATCCTGCATTTTCAGGTAGTCAATGTTCTCAAAATATTTTCCTTGGACTGAAATTCAGAGTCAAGAATATACTCCATTAGCTGTAAAGTACGTTGGAGACTAAAAATTATATGAGAACGAAAACAATCATGTGAAGTCCTTGCAGGGTATGGAGACAGAGAACCATCATTGTACTCAGTGGTGGCCGCCAAAGATCAAGTATGAGATATGGGAATGGAGAAAAACTTAAAAAAGAACGAAAAGATCAAACTGCCGCACGACTCCATTAATGAGTTCATTAGGTTCAAAAGCTGCTACATGAACTCTCATCAGAGCAAAACCAGGAAAACAGAAAGATCAGAAAACTGATGAGTGAGGGCTTCTGGCCACTTCCAACCCATCTGATCAGAATTATACGCCAACCAACACACTTAAAATCTTATCTATGTCTCCTTCGTAGAATGGAAAAACTCTTTGCCGTGATTTCCAAGACTTGGCCATACCATGAAAGTTATAAGCAATTAGCAAATGGCGTAGAGTACTTTGAGATCATCCATGGCTGCAAACAGATTCAAATAGACAGCTCGTTATGAATAGATGATCCAGGTGCACCTATGTGACAACTTCCTCAATCATGGACATGGGAGCCTGGACATAGCAATTACCGCCATTATGTAGCGAAGGGCATACCCATCAGGAAGAGATCTTCTAGATAACTTGATTCAGGAGAGCTTTCAGCAGAGTTATTGTATGATTTCTCTGATTCGTCAGCAAAAATTGCCTCCTCACGGCACTCGCAACTACAAAATGCTTTCTCACCTCTGCAAGAAATTGAAGGAGACCGCAAACTTTAAAATTGGGCATGGAATAAACCAGGAAAAAAAAAAAGGGAGTTGGGAACAAACCAAACCTGTATATGTAAATGTCTTCCCCCCCTGCCAGTCTTTTTTTGCAAAAGTAACAGAACCTGAAAATATCAGCTGACTGAGATGGTGTTAATCCCTCAGGGTTGTCACCGTCTTGTGATGATTTAATTCCTGGTTCTTCCTTCTTACCAAAATTGGCCAACTCATTCGTGTGACAATCCAAAATACAGTCACCAAAAATGTGAGTTGTTTTAGGATTTGGACCATGAGAAATGATACAGGTATAATCCTCAGAAAGCTCTATCTCTCTTGCAGAGAGAGAACTTAGAAATCCATGGCTGGAGGAAATTGGAACGGGAAGCGAACTTGGTTTGTTACAAAAAGAATTCACTCCTTGGGAACCTTGGTCAATTAACTGAGGTGAACTCATTCCGAAAGCTTTACTTTCTGAACAAAAATTAGCAAAACTTTGATTGCAACTTTGGGTTAAGCCAATACGTGAGGGCGAAGACCTGCTGGAATCTGACACAGAAGACGCAATGGTTTTAGTCGGTTCAGATTCTAAGGCGACGCCTTCATTCCCAAAGACAACATTTGCACCATCTAATTGGGGATTGGGACTCCTGGTTTTGGAAAGGGATGAAAAGGTGTAGTTTCTAGGCAAAGAATTGGATTTGACGGAAGAATTGAGTGATTCAATGTAATGCTTGGATGCATTATAAATGTTAGTCTTCACTTGGGGTCCGAAGATTACATTCTTCCTTGTTGGTGAATCAAGTACTTCTGCAGAAGGTTTAGCTTCATTCACAAATGAATTTATGATGCCAAGGCCTACTTTATTGGAATCCCACTTCTTTTGATTCCCATTTTGTGATTGTGTTCTTGGGGACCTAAGACCAAATGGGTTACTAAGATTTGAAAAAACTTTCAAATCCAGAGGAGATGTAGGGCTCCTAACCGAGTCAGAGTCTGATAAACATTTTGTACCAAACCCTACAATGAAACCAGGAATACTGAAAAGTGAGCTGCTTATATGTCTCAGGCCCAATATATCAGATTGCAAAGTCTCCGAAGCAGAATCAGCCATCAGGGTGCTGTGCATAGACCTTTACTCAGCAACATCTGAAAACCTCAGCCTTCTTAAAAGAAAAGGACCAATTCCTTACTGCATCAATTCAGAGTACTATGATGAGCAAAACTGTAAACAAGTACCAAATAGCTACAAACTAGTTAAGGCAAAATATGAGAGACACTGCATGTTGATTTAACTACCTATATGGAAATTCTAAAGTACATTCAGGTGGAAGTGCAAATGGAAATGGAGTTTCCTGCTTTTTTTTATTGGAAAAAGAAGAATGAGCACATATCATATTTTGTAAGTCACAAAAGAGTGCTAATGTGATTATAACCACTAATGGGAGCTTTGGGTTAAAAACCCAATGAATCCCATAATACATATAAAACACACTACCCATGACACAGAGCTTCCTTGCAAACCTGATTATTAAGTCCTACAATCAGAGAACTTACAGGATAGGAAATCGAAAATCTTTTGATTTTTCAGTGCAGATTCAGAAGTCAGGACTTCAGAACCAGGAATCATAATGGAAGCAAGCTTAAGAAAATAGAAGGAGCAAAAAGTACCCTCGACCCAAAAGTCAAAATAAATTTCGACATAAACACTATCAGCTTCAAACAGTGAACATGCAACGGAGGAACAGAAGGCCAGGAAAGAACACCGCTAATGATAAATCGAGATGCTCAAGTTTAAATTTTTCTTAGAACTTCCAGAAATAAGGGCAGAAGCAGCTACCGTGGCTTGACGATCAACGTAAGAAACGGCCCAGATTATAGTTACACAATAAACACTCCAAAACCCAAATGAGAAACTCCGACGGAACCATTCAAAACAGCCCTGAGACCACAGATTTAGTGCTGCATTGAGCTTAATACCCTTACCGTCGAGGGGAAGATTATCAAATATCCGATGGAAGAATACTAAGATCAGATAAATCTTATACGCAATAAGGCATTCACGACACTTGATTTCCCAAAATATAAAGAAAAAAAAATCATCTGAACATCCCTGGGGAATGAACAAATCCAGATAAAGAAAAGCTTTGAACAGGCACGGGTAAATTGATCAATGAATCAGTCGAATGCATCAAAAAGGCACAAAATAAAATGAAAAGGCAACGATTTTGCAGAATAAAAGCTCCATGCATGTATCAAAACGAACCTCCAAAAAACATAGATGTAAACAGTGCTGAAGTTTTAACTGATGAATCATCCTGGCTTCAGCTCAAGACCCAATTTTGAGGGCCAAAAAATCCAAGAATGCATCAAATGGGTTAAGGGTCAAAGCTACAAATCCAGAGCGCATGACTAATAAATTAAAGAAAACCCACCTAGTTTCCACCTCTGAAAACATAATGGATGAGGTTGTAAGCTGAAACTCTGGACAGAACTCCAAATGCAGCGAAGTTTAGATATTGACAAAATGGATAACTTGACCCGCACACCTCTTCTATGTATTTTTCTCTCTTTTTTAAAAAAAAAAAATTCACTTCTCCTGAATGCATCAAAATCAGAGACACAGTGAAGGCACTGGCTTCTGATATACTCCTTCTCTCTCTCTCCTCTCATGATTATCAAAGTTAGACGTATACGTATTGTACAAAACTACGTATATTCCTAATTTCCGTGGTAAAGAATAGGCATATTCTAATATGTATTGCATTCGCACCGAAAATAAGTGGTACACAAAATAGGAAATCAGGAACCTGGTTCCCATTTTTTCACATTCCAAATTTAACATAATAAAAGGAATAGACTCTGAGAAATTATGTGCCCCTCTTTTTTCAACCGTCTAATTCACAGACAACATGATCAAATCTCTGAATCGAACCTATCCTTAAATAGGTCATTTAAAGAACCATGACCCTATAACCTTTTAGTTATGTTGCGATGTTGGTTGACAAAACACAAGCAGGTAACATTATGTGACGTTGAAGATTTTCTACCTCGTGTTATATTTTGTTTCAATTAGTTGTGCAATATTAGCTTTGCTTCCAGTGGAGGGTGTAAGAGCATCGTGTACCTCTTGAAATGGGGTCTACAAGTGGTGCTTGCACTTGGACCTTAGAATGGTCCATCTACATAGACCTCAGAATTTCCTTTCATAAAGATTAGAGCTTTTTTTAAAGAGTTTATTTCTTTGCCTTTGTAGAGAGGAGTCAGCACAAAAAGACAAAAGCCACTGCGGGGTTCAAAAAATTAACTGACCAACGTCTCACGAACAGCGATGTTTTCCGTTTGGAGTTAACGAGGCAACAAAGGAGGTGTTTGTTAGTTAAAATTTTAGGAAATATTTTTGAAATTTTAAGATGTTTTATTTTATTGAGATTTTTGAAATTTGTGAAAGATTGAAGTATGTATGTATAAAAGTTAAAAATTTTGAAGTGTGTTTATTTTGTTAGAATTTCTATGTCTTAAAATATTGAGAAAACAAACAGTATCAATTTTTTTTTTTTTCTTTTTCTTTCTGAGCATCTATCGGTAACTTCACCACCGAGAATCATACCCTCCATCCTATCTTTCAATTTTTTTTTTTAATTTATTGCGGAGCCCAAGGAATATCGCCAAAAAGCTTGAGGCCTCCTTTGTTTTCTCTCTCTCTCTCTCTAGGCCTGTTTGCTTTAAGACTTTTTGAGCAATTGGGAATTCATGGATTAGTATTAGAAGATGAAAACTAGAAAGCTTTTTTTGGAATATGTTTTTTTTTTCTTTCTAAACAGAATATTGAAAATTTTAAGCCTTATGTATGATAAGCACAATTTTTTTTAGCTCATAAATATTTTTTCAAAAACTCCATTAAATAATCTCGCACTTCTTTACAATTTTCATTAAAAAAATTTATCAAATCATTTTTCTCCACAGGTACAGAAGCTTTTGAAAGACTGAATAAAGTATACCAAAAGATCATTTTGTAATGTTATTATGAATCATGATGTCCTTGAGAGCAGGGGCAAAGCTGAGAAAAAAAATTTGGGACCGCAATTTTAAAATGTGAATTAGAAAGTGAAAAAAAAAAGTGCCAGATATGATATATGTTTCAAGATTTTGGGGGACCAAACCTGTCAAACTTCTAAGTTACTCTATTAAAAAGATGAACTGGAAAAGATATATTATTTAGATCGTATATATATTATTCCTCGACAGCATAATGTTTGATTTACAAGTTTTTAACTTTTATATGAAGTTCAAACATATTATATAATGCCCCACATAAAGGGAGTAATAAAAAAAAAAGAAAAAGAAAAACATATATCCATAAAAATATATAGATATTATTGGCAACAAGTCAACATCTAAATGATGACTGCATTTAATACTATGATTTATTGACTATACTCAATGCTTGGAATTATCATTATTTTAGAATATGGTATGTAACAGGTAAACATTTCTCATTTATTATAATTTATTCAAACTCTTGTGAGGGACTCATTCTGCACGGGATCCTCCCTCTTCGTTCCAATCAGAAGCAAGATTTGGAATGGGAGCGGGGACCAACCTGGAATTTTGAATTCGGGGAGGTCAGTTTCATTAAAATCTAATTTGGAGAGGCTCAGATGCAAATAAAAAAAATATTAAAAAATGTTTGAAAATGGGGCCAGATGGTCAGTTAACGGCGTGAACTAACAGCAATTCCATGATTTGGTGGGTCCCATGAGACAATGCAGGCTCGCGTAATGATTCCCCAAGCCCCTCCATTTCTTTTAATAGATTAATATTTTTCTGTCACAGCTCACAGTTCTCTGTTGTCGTTTTGCGCGATTCAGCTTTTTCAGATTTATATTTTTTACTGCAGAAAAATTACCCACACGTGTTTTCTAGCGCGGCGCGGCCTCGTTCAATCCTACGGCAACCAAAAGAAGATTCCCCTTACAGAAGTCAGACCATCAAACGGACGAGAACGGAGTTTCTGATGGTCGATATATTAGTGAGGCCCACCACATCACGTGTTAGACACGTGCAGAGTGCTCCAGCAGGGCCCAGAGGAGCGAGTGCTTTAGAGTTTAGAAAAATAATTGGGGGGCGGGGCGGGGCGGGGGGTTTGGACGTTTGTTTGTCAAAATATTGAAACTCGACAAATTTGAGACCTGATTTTTTGTGATGGTCGAAATATTAGTGAAGCCCACCACATCACGTGCTAGACACGTGCAGAGTGTCCCAGGGCCCAGAGGAGCGAGTGCTTTTAGAAAAATAATAGGGTAATGTTTATTTGTCAAAATATTTAAATATTTTTTTTACTAAATTTTATAAATTATTTTCACTTTTTAAATTAAGATATTGTTCGGTTTCAAAAGAATTCTAAGATTCTTTAGAATTCTAGAATTTTAAAATCGAACATGTTTTTTAACATCATCTAAAAGTAACTACAGCACGCATACTAATAAAGTTAACATCACCTAAAAATTCTCAAAACACAAAATAAAATTCTTAAAATCTCTTCTAACCGAACATCTTCTAATTCTAACGTCTCAAAATTTTCACCAGCTTCGAATTTCCATAAACCAACACTTGACACTGGGGGAACGGGGTAAAGTTGAATGGGGTCTAGAGATTCAGAGCAGCTGCAGCCGGCTACGTGTCAGAAACTTAAATGACTGAAATTTATAATTAGGTCCTCCCATTAAGAGGACCGCACCATTTATTTTCGGATTGGGTGGAGTGTAGGGCTGAATTATTGGTGAATGGGTAGGATTCATTGAATACCCAAAATATCCTCTCTCTTTCTTTAATTCTTGTAATATCTCGTTGTCTTTTCAGCCCATGCCCATGGATGCTCGCCGTCGCCGCCTTCCGCATGGACTGTTTTCCTACAATTGTCTCTTCCAACCAATTGAACACGCACACGTCACTCACTTTTAATATAACACAACATTAATCGATATTATTCATAATACAACATTAATTGGTCCCATGTTCTTTGCAGTTTGGATCCACGTCATACGATTTTTTTTTTCTTTTTTTCTTTTTTTTAACACAATCTACCTGCCCCAAAACACTACCATATAGACATATTGTGTGGCATCAACCATTTTTTTCCTTCTAAATGGGCTCTTATTTGTTTGGCATGGGCTTTTCTCTAGTTCATAGTGGCATGTTTATCATATTATTCTGATTTATTTTACTTCCAAGTCACTGATTGTGCTTGTAGAACTGAACCCACTTAGGTTGGTGCTGAATGCTGATATAGAAGAGGAAGAAAGGAAAAAGGAAAACAAAGTAGTGGATGAGAGGAACTAAACTCATTTATAAACTTTGATCATACACTCACTTTTTGCACTCTTTGCTTATAGAGGAATGCCGGTGTGTGCTGCTAAAAAATGAGTTGTTTCGGTTGGTGGTGAATAGGTTGGAAAGAACACATCAAACTATTTACTCTTGCTTTTAGCATTATATTTTTTATATTTTATTTACTCTCTCTATAAAAACATATAAAGAAGAGGTATTTATCTTCTTATCCAAAGAAGAAATTAGGATCTGATCAACTAAGGCTGTTCAACCCCGGTGTAAGTGCCAGTTATGGCCAAAACTGGCACCTACACAGGATAGGCCGGTTTTTAAATAATTGCCACTATACCTACACCGTTAAGGGCAAAAACGGCCCTTAGCGGTGGCGGTTTCCGGTTATCTTACATTCATATTGGGCAATTTTTTTTTAGCATTTTACTCACTTGGCCAATGTATTTTTTTTTCTTTTTTTCTTTTTCTTTTTGTCCATTAATCACATATCAATAAAATATAAACTAATGAAATCCAAATTCAAAATCAATAAAATTAAAGATCATCTTAAAAGATAAGATGAGAATTAAAGTCCAAAGTAATAAAATCTAAAATTAATAAACTTAGAGAACATCACAACAAGACGAGAATCTAAGTTTAATCAATAAAATCTAAAATAATAAACTTAGAGACGTAACTGTAAGAACATCTTAAAGATGGGTAACTCTTTCAAACTAAAATAAAAATAAACTTATACACCAAGTTATAATTTTAAAAATAAAAATATTATTCAAACTAATAAACTAACAAAAGTAGAAATGGGGGAGGGGGTCCAAGCCCCGGGGTTTAAAACAAATGGGGAAAGGGCGTCCGGGGTGTGGGAACAAATGGGAGAGGGGGGCTCGGGGTTTAAAACAAATGGGGGAGGGGGTCGGGGTTTAAAACAAAACGATTCCGTTTTGTTTGTTTTGCCAAAGGGGCCTAGGGGAAATGGGTTCATGCGCGGGGGGGGGGGTGGGGCGGGGGAAAAACGCTAAATGGGATTATGGGGGAGGGGGCCAGGGGGGGCCTAAACGTTATATATATATATTTAAAAAAAACCCGGTGTCCCGAGAACAGAGAATAGCACTGAATTTTTGCAAAACCTTAAACCCAACACTAGCGAAGCTGGAAACCGGCAATCCAATGCCGATGCCACAGGAATTTTCTAGTGGCGCTGAACAGCCCTATGACCAACCCTGTGTGGATTCCGATAATTTGATGTATTTATTTTTTTATAATCTTCTGGAAGAAAAAAAAAATGGAATAAAGGGGCCATTAAAGTACTGACCTGAAAATCCGGGGATAGCTAGCCCAACTAGCCCACAGGCCACAGCCACATATCTATTAGAGCCATCAGCCCATATCATAACTCAAAAGCACCTAAACACACCTGGCGTAAATTAGCAGCAGCCCGCTTATATCACCCAAATGCAATTGTTTACTGTATCCACCTGCTTCTCATCCTTCGTTCCCATTTTTATTGTCTCTAGAATTGAGTTCAATTTTGCCAGGAAATTTTGGTTACGAGGATTTTTTTAATGGTGCGTGAATTAGGGTTTGATTTTGATGAAATTCTTGGGGAGGGCTTTGAGTTCCTTCTTGTCTGGGAAGCTTGCTCTTTGAGGTAAGAATCAAAGGTTTTTTCTTTTCTCTTTCAATGTCTGCTTTAAGCTTAAAAATAGGGGCTTTGTTTCCATTTGAGGGAATGAATCTTGGACCGTCGTTTTCGCTTGTTGAAATTTGAATGTATGGAACAGGAGAATTGGTTGTTAGAATTGGTTCTTGTACGGTTAATGAGTTTGAATAGTGTAATATGATTTCAGAAAGACACCTTTTATACCCTGAAGTGGAAAATCGGGCTCTTGAGAGAAGATTCATGTCTACTTCTAGAGAAGTTGATTCAGGAAAACGGGATTGGTATTTTGGAGGTTAGATAATTTGGTTCTGTTTACAAGTTTCTAATCTTGGTTATAAGATGTGGGAAAATTTGTAATTGCAAATGGAATGCGCTACTTGGAAGGGAAATTATGGATATTTTTATTTTTGAGCTGGAGTCTGTTAAAAACATGAGGCCTCAATCGGTGGTCTAGAGTTAGAAATTAAGGTTCTTGAGAGTGTTGGTTTTCCGGGTGTTAGTTGTGATTGCTCTATAATTGTCTAAAATGGACGACACTGAGGATGATGCGAGGTATCCCCCAAATCGGTATGTAGTGAATCACCACCAGGGTTATGGTTCATCAAGTCGTCAGAAACTCACTGTAAGGAATGCTTCATATTCTCAACCAGTCGATAATCACTTCATTCTTGATGATGTTGAGGAGGACGAAGAAGATGAAGAAGAGTTCGTAGAGGAGGAGGAGGAAGAAGAGAAAGATGATCAAAGTAATGGTTTTCGTAATAGGCCCAAAGATATGGAGGATGAGGATGAGGATGAAGATGAGAATGAGGATGGTGATGATGATGATGAGGAGGAGGAGGAGGATGAAGATGATGACAAACGAAAAACTTATGGGAGGAGGACTGAAGATGTTGATTTGGAGAGGCATCCAAAGAAGCGAAAGTTAAAGAGTTTGGTTTCTAGTTATGAATTTGCTCCCAGGGTACCGCCGCCATCGGTTTCAACTCTAGTTCCAGCTACCTTGGCTCCAAAACCATCAGTTGGTGGCAGGAATTCACTAACTGATTGGACCGAGCGGGAGACGTTCGTTTTACTAGATGCTTGGGTTGAACGGTTTCTTCATCGTGGGAGGAAGAGTCTTCGGGCTGAGGAATGGCAAGAAGTTGCAGAGAAGGTATCAGAAATTTCAAAAATTGAAAGGACAGATACTCAGTGTAGGAACCGGTTGGATACATTGAAGAAAAAGTACAAAAAGGAGAAGATGAGGATGGTGGAGTCTGGTGATACCCTTAGCAAATGGGTTTATTTTAAGAAGATGGATATGTTGCTGTCATCGCCCCCACAGCAAGCAGGCCTTTCTTGTGGTTTGGATTCAGGGGAGTACATATTCATGAATCCTAGAGTTTATTTGAATCGCACAAATGGGGAGGAAGAGATAGGGGATAGCCCTGGGAACTCGGAATCTACTGATGGTGAGCAGGATGATTCGGATGGACTTCCCCCCAAGAAGAGGAAGATTGGAAGGGTGAATGTTGAGGGGTCTTCCTTTAGATTGCTCGCTGATTCCATCCACAAATTCTCCGACATATATGAGAAGATTGAGAGTAGTAAAAGGCAGCAGATGGTGGAGTTAGAGAGGATGAGAATGGATTTTCATAGGGACTTGGAGATGCAGAAGAGGCAGATTCTGGAGAGAGCGCAGGCCGAGATAAAAAAAATACGGCAGGGTGACAATGAAGAGAATGACATCTCTGCTGAGAATGCCAGCGGCTGAAGTATCGAAATCTAATAATCCCTTCTGTAATGTTGATTGGCATTTTGACTGCTTCCTGTTGTATAATACCAGAGGCCTTTTGCCTCAGTTTAGTTTTCATCTCACGAGGCTCTAATATTGCTAGAGAATATTGTATTTCTTAATTGTAGAACAAATGACATAATCAAGCGTATGATCATTACTACTGAATCCTGTTTGCTTAGTCTGGTAATTTTGATCTCTCTTTTTTGTTCTCTTATTTTGCCTGGACTACTCTTTATATCAGAGTCCATTTCCAGCATTTGAGCTCCCAATTAAAAAATCGATAGCTTTAAAAATCAGTTCCAGGCAGCCGAATGCCAAGCTGCATGGTAAGTTATCAGCGGGCTTTAATTTTTTCTTCCATAGAGAGAACCCTTTGATTGTTGAATGTATCTGGTTCTTTCGAGTCTTTTTCCCTCCAGTATTGTCTTTCCTGTATTGTGTTTCGAGAATTGAAGGATTATCTTGTTCACAGAGGAATAAAGGTAACCTTCAAAGGGTCAAAGTTAGGTGCGTGTTCTTGCTCCCAAAAGATAAGTGGTTGTCTTGCTCTTTACTTTTGCGAGGTATCACCTGCTTATAAAAGCTCAATCGTCTTTCATCTCATGTCCTCTGCTTCCACCATCTTCCGTTTCTGTTACGCCAAAAAGTAATAATGTCAGTTTTTGTGGTAACTGACATGGACTGCTTTTCCCTTTGGGTGAAGAACTGAAGATGAATGCCCCAACAAGGTCCCACTTGGCACTAACGGTACATGTAACCTCGGAATTTTTTGGACCGACTAGATTATACGCAACTACAGTATTCTTTCGCTACAAGTGAAGGTTTGAAATTAAGTTGAGAGGTACTATCCTCTTAAAAAAAAAAAGACTAGATGCTAGCAATTGTTCTTCCACTACCAAATGACTTGTTTGCGACTGTAACGTCTACTGAAACCAGACCACCAAAAATGCGTTATGGGGAACTTTTAATTAGTTATTATTGGATGATCTTCTTGTCTACAAAAATTAATAGAAAAATTGTCCGATAAGATCTTGATGGTGGTGAAAGCTAGAGCACCACTATCCGAGTATCTGGCTAATATTAAATCGTAATGGAATGAAGGGTGAACATAAAAAACAAGAGAAAAAGGAAACACAATAGCTACCATTACGGTCAGAAACGAATTTTCATCGTCAAAAGGTCAGTTATCCACAAATCCCGGTCCCAAAAGTCCCCCATTTGTCGCTCGGATAATTATGTTTATTGCCAATAAGAGTTGGGTACCGCAGACGTTCTTCCATTGCTTTGATAGAGTTCTGAAATTTGTTTCCGATAACCAGTTTTTTTTTTTAAAAAGGGGCCCCAATGACGTCCTGATACGAAGTTAATAGGAACAAAAGTTAGAGATGCTTGCTTTCACTTTAAGAGCTCTATGAACCTCTAAGAAAACAATAAGTTCCCGGAACTGACCATAACTTCTGAAACTTCTTATATGCCAACATTTGAAAGGCTCCCTGTTTGGGAAACGGCATGACTGACAGTTTTGGATGAAACCACGTTTTCCTCCGCCATAAGTAAAGATTTTTAATAAATTTTAGAGGTACTGTCCTCCTTTCTCAAAATCCTACGTGAAAATACTTTCGAGAACTGTTGAATGCGGAAATACTTACATGTCAATTAGCTGATCGATCGACACACTCGATACTAGTGCCTTGGAATAACACCATCTTCCTCACTGCCAAACTGGATCACAAGGGCATATGTACGCTTAACAAATGGTGCATGGCTATGCATACTTCATTTATGCTTCCTCCCAGTATTAGCACCTATGATTTCATTCGAAATTCTTTCAAGGTCTTCCCAATTTTAGGTCCATCTTAGTGAAAATCTCTGAGGTGAACCCGCTTAGCAGTAATGTCACATGTCGCTGAGGAATGCTCATCAACGTATCGGATTTGCTTCTATTCCTTTAGAACAAAATTTCTTATGGCAGGCAAAGCTGGTAATTTATCCGTCGAGCATAAAATTTGTCCGTATAAAGAGGCATCAATAGCATACCAAAAGCATGAAGAAACTAGATGACAATGAAAGAAAAATCTGAACCACCGCTCTATCTGAATAGATATCACTCTCGTGCCGAGTCCATCCAACGTTCTCAATACAAAATATAAACAGAATTTGGCATATCATTGTGATGAAACAACTTTTTCCCTCTACTGTTTTTTCTTTTGTGTCTGTGTCCCCGGGAGAGAGAAGGAGGAAGAGGAGGGAAAAGGGGGGGGGAGGAATGAAAGGGACAGACCAATATGAAATGAATGCCGTGCCTAGTTCTTTCATAAAGTGACATTAGTACGATCTTCATCAACCTTACCAACTGCCTCCAGTATTGAAGAGTAAGTGATGCGATCATATTCAAAACCTTTTGCATTCATTTCTTTCATCAGCCTAGCAGCTTCCTCAAACATACCGGATCGGCTGAAACAGCCAAGAAGAGTGTTGTAAGAAACTGCATCCGGCTTGATTTTTGAATGCGTCATCTTTGTGAACATCTCCACTGCCCGCTTCGGAACACCAGTTCTAGCCAAGCCATTTAGGATGATATTATGTGAATTTATGTCCGGATTGCAACCATTTTCTTCCATGGTTCTAACCAAGGAATGGGCTTCATCTATCATGCCAGCCCTTACCATTCCTGACATGAGTGCATTATAAGCATAAACATCAGGATTGCATCCAAGTTTCTTCATCTCATTAAAAAGATCTATGGCTTCACTGAGACGCCCACATTTTCCAAAGTGTTTGATCATTACCGCATACACCCGAGCACTGGAACGTCCACAGTTCTCTTTCAATTCTTGAAATAACTCATTTGCAGCTTCATACCGTTTTGCTTTTCCCAGACTATTTATAAGGCTGCAATAGGCAGCTGGACATGTAGGAAAACCCTTTTCATCCATTTCTTCAAGAAGCAACAAAGCCTTTTCAACTCTATTTGTTTTGCAAAAACCATCAATAAGGATTGAATAAGTAAACGAGCTGGGAGCAACACCATTTGCCTTCATCTTCTCAAACCATGAAGAAGCCTCAGAAGCTGGAGCTTTGGATTCAAATAAAGCTTTTAATACAGTGTTATATGTCACAACATTTGGTTTGCACTGCAAGGACTCCATCTCATCAAAAATCTTAAGAGCCTCTGGCAAATGGCTGGCTCTTCCTAATATGTTTATCAGATTGTTTATGAGCACAACATCAGGCTTGCAACCCTCTTTAAGCATATCAATGTACATACTATACGCCTCTTCAATCCTCCCAGCTTTCCCTAGCCCTTTTATCATGGCTGTGTAAGTAAAGACGGTTAAGGCACACCCCTTCTCTTTCATCTCCTGGATTAGACCCAAGGCTGTGTCTACCCTACCCAACTTGAAATGAATTCCCAACAATGTCGTATAAATCTTTGCAGTAGGTTGCAAGCCAGTCTCCTTCATCTCATCAAACAACCTAATGGCAGAATCCTCACGACCTAATTTTCCAAAGGCTGATATAAGTGCAGTATATGTCACCGTATTGGGGAAATAGTTACCCTCATTACACATCTCATTATAAAGCTCATGTACTTTTTCATGATGACCTTCTTGCATCAGCATCGAGATCATGGAATTGTAAGTGTTCACCGTGGGTTTGCACTTGCAATCTTTTATCTTGTAAAAGACAGCTAGTGCCTTGTTGACCATTTTGGCCTTGCCTAAGACTTTCACAATTTCAGATAATTCGGCTGGATCAACAGTACATTTACTCCTAATCATCTCCTGGATTGTCTTCCACATTTCACCAACTAACCCAGCTTCATCCAAGCGATGGACTAAGGCCATGTATGTTGTCGAGTCATGTTCAAAGTTCCTCCTCTTTGCAGCCCACTTGAAAAACTGAATCTTAACATTGACCTCAACATCTATTTTCAGAACCTCACGTACCAACCGATGGTCAACTTTCAACTTCAACACTTCCAATGCCTTTTCTGCATCAGCTCCCCACTTGAATATCCTCAATATCCTTATAAATCTCTCATCCAATGTCCGAACAGAGGGATCCTTCCTCGATAGCTTTCCCTTCATTGGCAAGTGTTGCATTTCGTCTTTCGGACAAGGTAAATGAAACATTTGGACCATCTCATTCTCTGCTAGTATAAACCAAAAGAAACAACCAAAACAAAAACGTCAGCATGCTTAAAAGTCTATGATGATGCGTCTCTTTACATGTGTTTTCTTGGTATCACAGCATTAAGATAACCAGCCATTCACCTGTTTGCTTAATTCTTTCGTGCAGATGAGACCAAGTTGATATCGACCGCTTTGAAACCATTGATCCAATGGTCATATTTGCCATTTGCGAAAGAGTTTCCAGATCAAATTGCCCTCCATATAGTCAAAAAGCTACTTCTATTGCTCAAGCGATGATATGGAAAAACTGGGCTCACTTTCCATTTATTCATTCTGACATTAAAAACGGAAAGATGTATTCATTTCATTAGCTGACAACAATAAGTGCTTCCGTATATCTAAAAATTATTTATTATCCCATGCAATGCTAAAGAAACTGTAAATAAGCAGAAAGCCATGATGTTTAAGAACTGATTTAGAACTTCAGCCTCCGGAGAGGTGCATTATTCAACATTACATCTCTACTTTTTGCAACGACCGTGGAATTCACTTGGAATTCCATTTCAAAATCCCAAACTTGACAATACAACAGCATAATTTAGAGGAGGAAAAAATAAGTAAACAGAAATTCAAAGTATCTATCAGTGGACGCACTTTTGACCCATAAAACAAAACTTCCAAGCATGTACAAGGTACTACACAGAGGCATTTGCACAAACGGGTGGAAGACGCTGCAGGAGGAACATCATAGAACACGCGCAACCATAGACAGAGAGAGAGAGAGAGACAGAGAGAAGTCGCAGAGGAATACTTGAAACTGAAAATGGAAACTGAGCAGTGTGGCTGTGGGTGCCTTTGCGTTTTCTGGTCGTACCGAGCAGCAGCGTGCAATTCTCAAATCTCAGCGCAGTTGGAGAGGAAAGGGGCTTTTACTGCTTGGGCCACGTTCGACACGTTCCGGACCTCAACAGCATTGGTCCACAATGGCAGCCCAACAGGAAAGGCTGCTCTCCGAATAGGCTCTGTTTGCTTGGTATGGTATTCTTTCAGAGGTGTTTTTGCCTTAAAACCAGACCGCTGCTCCGCACTTCCACAAAACCACTTATAAGCAAGTTTTTTTCACGTTAGCCCTCGCCTTTTTTTTTTTTTTTTTTTTTTGGGAAAAAATATACTTTCCGCACATAAATTATCGAGTCTGCGATACATTGCACTCTAAAGTATCAATTTTGATACATTACACCATTTAACTATTAATATTAGATACTTTTTACTCTAAATTACTCACTTTAATACATTGCACCTTTCAACTGCTAATGTTATACACTTTGCACCCTCATTTCGACAATAATACTTTCAAAATTTAATGAATCGACAAAAATATCTTCAATATATTCAAAAGTGGGTCAAGGGCATTATCACCATTTTAGTTTAAAATTTTGATAAAGGGTGCAAAGTGTAAAACCTACTGTAATTCATGGGTGAAAATGTATTTTCCTTTTTCTTTTTCTTTTTTTGTGATGAGGAACTCCCCCAAGACAGGGCCCATCAAATCCACTCCTGAAGTACAAACTTTGGGTGTATGGAGAGGCCCCAATCCCACAACACTAGTTAAGTGCGAGTTTGATCATGGTAAGTGTCGAACCTAAAAGAAAACCATCTGAGCGAGATCTCGTTTACCAAGCCTTTCACCATCCAAGCTACCCCACAGGTAGGGGTGTTCATCCGGTCTGGCTACCGACAGAGCTTCGACTTCAGTTCCATCACCGGTTCTAGCAAGCTTAGGTCCGTAGCTTCTAGGAACAGTAATTAAAGGTGATTTTTAAGTCTTTCCGGAAGCGGAAGTTTTTGTCGATTCAACGGAAAACCGGTTTCGTTTATTTGTTTTTTTAACTTAATATTTAAACGATGTCTATTAGTTTTTTTTTAAAAAAAAATATATCTCTCATTCGCGATTCACTCAACTCTCTCTCTCTCTCTCTGTGTTTTCTTACTTTTGCTCTCTCTGTCTAAGCTCTGTCTCCGGCGCCGCACATCAACCTCTGCTGCTCTCTCTCTCTCTCTCTCTCTATGTCTATGTCTCTGTTTCTGTCTCTAGTATTTATGTCTCTGTCTCTCTGTCGGTCTTTCTATCTATCTCTCTGCCTCTGTCTCTTTCTCTCTTTTTCTCTGTCTATCTCTCTTTGTATGTCTCTCTCTGTCTGTCTCTGTCTCTCTCTAATCTCTATGTCTCTGTCACTAATATATCTTCTTTAACAACCAAATTTGACTTTGTTTGTTTCTTTTCAAAATCATTGGGTTTCCAGCCGTACAAGTGCTAAGTCGTTAGAAATATTGAATTATACACTAGGAACAAGTGGTGGATGCAAAGGGGGGCAACCAGGGTAGCTGCCCCCCTCTGTCATTTTTTTTTTTTTAACATGTGTTTTCCCTCAGGCGGGCTAGGCCTGCCCCTTTAGGCCTGGTAAGTTTTCTTAAGCCCACCCCTTAGCCTAGAGCAATTGTGCCCCCAGGTGGGCTTGAGCAATTCACTCCCTCAATCAAAGCATGGTGGGTCAAATTAATAAAAGCCAATGAGTTTTTTACTAGGCTCAAATCAATTGTGCCTTAAATGACTCTCATTTTGATTCATGGCCCTATTTGTATACATACACTTTCTTAATCGCGGATTGTGTTGGAAACTTGTACCTAGTTGTCCGAGAATGTCGTTTGGGTTATGTTCGACAAGTTAATCAGAGTGGTTTTCCTCTTCTAAAGGTTCAGAAAAATAGAATCTTTTAGAAGAAGAGAAGCATGGCTTTGTGTGTTGAAATCAAAAGGCAAGACATTCTTTATTCTAGGCACAGTCCCTCCCTTTACAGAGTCGGATCCCTTTTGGTATCTTCTTCTTGCGCCTCTCTTCCTTGTCCCCCACCATTTCCCACACCTGCACTAACTTTCCAAGAAAAGAAGAAAGAAATAATTCTTTTTTTTACATGTGTTTTGTCCTTAATATTTTTTATACAAGTTTTTGTCCTTATTTTGAATGAAATAGAATTGATTATTTTGTCATATTTGAATGCTTTGTTTGATGTATGTGTTTCCGTTGTAGATTATGATAAGTTAGTGATTGTGTTCTTTCAAGAATTTTCAATGCAGTTTCTGTGTAATCTTTGCATTTTTTATCGAGAAAATGAAGGGGAAGATATATATTGGGATATTTTGGGTTTCTCATGTTTCTGATTTTGAAATATGAGAAATTTCCAGACCAACCAAATAATTGTACTCGAAATAAGTGCTAAGTGGATTTCCTTTTTGGCAAAAAAGGATACTTTTTTACAAACACAATTCTAGGTCCTTAGCAAAGAAATTTGTTATGACTTATGAGGAAGTTGAGTCTTTGACTTCTAAATTTTCCTGAAAATTGAGTCGATTCTTTATTTCTAAACATATTTACTTATAGGTGCTGATGCTGTGTATATTAAGTAGATTTTATCCTAAATGCTATGTTCATCAATTGACTACCCATGTCAAAGCCATGAAGACATTTTGTGAACTTAAGCTACAAATTTCTACTCAATCAAATCTATGTTGAATTGGATTTTGGAATTGTTTATTCACACATAGTCAATTATGATTCGTTGAAGGTTATTGTTCTTAATTTTGATTAGTGAATTGGTTGATGAACTCTCGTTTTGTTTTGTTTTGTTTAGATAATGGATAAATTTTTTATAAAAAAAACTGAGTCGGCGTGGAATTGTCTAATACTTGTAACATAGGAATTTTTTTTTTTTTTTAACTCTAAGACACTTTTTGCATTACATAAGAATTTTTATTTTATTTTATTTTTATCATTTTGCCTTAGGAGTTTTTCCCCTCAACTCGAGTCCTGGTTCCGCCACTAACTAGGAAGAAAGGTTTGTTTATGACTAATTCTCACTGGTGATTACTTCTGCTGCATTTGATAATTCATGGGTCTTGAAATGAAACATTGTATTTGTTTTGGTTTTTGTTCCCAGCAATGCATACGATGTTTGAAAAATTTTAGGCATGTTGAAATTGCTTGGAGTATAGGTTGGTTGCTATGGAGTTTGGTGTGCAGTTCGGATCGGATAATATATATAATATATATATATATATATATATATATATATATATATATATATATATATACAATTGTTTTGCTCTACAGTCTGCAGGCATGTAAAATTGTAGGCATGTTTTTGTTCTCAGAATTTGCATATCTTTCGACTTCCTTGGCTCAAATGAGTTAAGAGGCGTTGCTAGGATGATCTTGTGTCATGACCAAGTGTAAATTCTATTGCTATGGTATGCTTGTTTCCTCGGGGAAACAAGAGCACATATATGAAAAATTAATTCTTATTCTGCAGCTTTATGGATTATTTCATGTATCCGTAAACTCTTAAAGAATTAACTTTATTTTTTGTAAATAAAGCCTAAATGGGTCAAAAAATATAACTCAAAACATTATTGAAATTCCGACATCTTCTTTCACTTCCGTTAAGTCCGGCAAGAGTTAAAAGTGGAAGTAGAATATATTTTGAGTATTCGCTAATTCGCGGACCGGATGTCATAATGTTAAATTCCGTTTCCAACGTATCTGCTATATATCTCTACCCGTAGGGGCACCCTAGCCTATTAGTCCAAATATAAATAAATATTTTTGTAACATACTTACCCACAAAAAAATAAATTTGTGAAAATTAAATTACTTAAAAGAAAACCATTCAAATTTTTAGATTGATATTTAAGTATAATGAAATATAGTCTAAAATGTTGGAAATAATTAATTTTGGAGAACATTTCGTAAGTAGAATTGCAACGTGAAAGTAACGACCGTGGAAATCACTGACGATTGGCTCAGCTGAAGTAGAAAAGCCCTATGGCTCTCCTCGTCCTCTTCCCTCTGATATCATATCCAAAGTAACTGCGGTACAACAAAATAACATCACGAGTATGCTATTTGGAACACCTCCGACCTATCGTAGTAAACTCATTAATATAGTGATTCAGTTAAAAAAAAAAACATTAATATAGTGAGTGCTTCCTGCATCCTCAATTATTTGCTGCAGCTTAATTTTTACTCAAAAATTTTAAAAACCCCCTTTATTTTACTGCTTCCTCGATTGTCCGATTATAGTGATTAGCATCTCAGAGGATCCTCAAGCAGCCCTGCCGCCATCTCCCATTTTGTGGACAGTTCTGACCATTCTTCTCTGGTGGGTCATGTAATTGTTTGTTGTTTCGTGCTGTCCAAAGCTGTCTCTTCTCCTCCTCCAAATGCAGCCAGTCCTTGCAAGAAGTTTATCTTGAGGGAGTCGAATCGCTACTCAAATCCTCCTTCCTCAGGTGGAAGCAGCTGCCGCCATGAGCAGCGGTTGTGTTGTATCTTGGTCCTTGAGGTTGGTTTGTGGCCTTGGTGGTTGTATTATAGCTCCTGTGACTGTAAGCTTGTAGTCTTGATGGTTGTATTACGTCCCTCATAGCTAGCTATTAGTAACTCTGACGCTTGCGCCCGGATTGACTATCAGATCTTTGGATCCAACAAATTCTACAGCCTTAAGTCCGTTTAGGTTTTTTTTTTTCTAAGCCTCTCTTCTCTTCTCATCTGTTCTGTAATGGATATATTAATAAATATATATATACATCCTGGGGGAGTTGCGTAGACCCAATCCATCCCACACCCGAAGGCAAAGACTGGTTATGTCGGCTGCGCAAGATCACAGAAAAGACACCCCTGACAAGAACCGACGATAAGCAGCAAACTTGACAAAAAACTACTCCTCCCAGAACTTGTCACCGTTCTAGTACATCTTGCCTCCAAATCTGAATTGGCTTGCAGATTAATTGTTGCTTCTAACGCAGGTCGGTCCTGCAAACCAAAGACTAACCTGAAACCTCTCGCGTCAGCCTTCAAGGATTTGGCTGGAATGGTTAACATGCACAAGACATTCCACAAAATACTCAGCAGGATTATAAATCTCGGACCCCAAATTAATGGTAATGAAGAAGAAATGACCACCACCTAGTGTTTGAAAACAGACGACAGAAATAATTATGCAAAGTGTTGGAGACAATAATTGAAAACAGACTTAAAGAACAAGGACACTTGAGACTCCTCTTAAAATGTACTTCTGTTCTCTTCCCATGCAAGTGTTGGAGAGACAATAACATTATAAATTCTCGTGAAACCCTCCTAAAAAACCGGATTCTGGAGATCCACCCTAACTTAGCATAAAATTTGGCAGACCGCCCACAACAGAAAAGGCTTTAGACTCCAAAAAGGTTGAAAAACATCCCACATGCCTCACGGCCCACCATCGACTTTGTCTCTAGACACGCATAAGAAAAGTTCTTATACATTGGAACCGCAATCTGTCTCGAGTAAAACATTAAAGCCAAGGACTCCACTATGCAGAGGTTGTAGAGGTGTCTGTCTCCATTGGTTCGGCAGAAGCTGGTGGTACCTCACCACTGCCATCTGCTGCCCTCTCATGGGTGCTTGCGTTAGCACTGGCAGTTGGATTGGTGTTTGAATCGGCATCACCACCCGGAGCTTGCTGCTCACTGGTTTGAGGAGGGGGGGTTGCTGGTGTCTCAGGTGTCGCTGGCTTAGCTGGTGCTGGCCTTGGTTTTGTCATTATCGGTCTACAAAACCTGTTCAAGCACATCATACTTTCAACATTCTCAGCAGTACTACGATTTATGAAAAAAGAAATATTCAAGTTTTGGGTGCTGGAGTTAGCAGGCACCACTGGGATCTAGGTAACAAACATAAAGCACAAAAGAAAGTACACAGAGAGAAGAAAGACCAACTCTAACTAAAATATGTGGATCAGAAGCAAACTTTTAAAAAGCGGACAAAGGATGGTTACTATTAGATTCAGCCTCTCCATTACCCAATCAAAAACTACAATACCAGAATCAAGGCAGTGACCAGAACACTTTTTGGCATTCAGAATTCTTTAAACACTTGCTTAACATTGTAGCTGGCTTCCGAACTCATTTTATTTCCACAGGACAGATAAAATCCAAACATAAAGAGAAGGGAAATTTACCCATCAAGTGCCTGAGTCTTCTTTAGCACATCAGCAGATGTGAGAACCGGATTAGCATATTTAGGAAGTGAGTCCTGCTGAAGCCTTTTCTCTCTTAACCACGCTTCTGCCACCACGCATTCATTCAGGACCTAAAACATGTAATGAGAGAATAATTAAAGGGCGTCAGCATATGTTTTAAGACATATGTGCGTGTGTGTGTGTGTGTGTGTGAGAGAGAGAGAGAGAGAGAGGAGTCGAAAAAGGAAAAAGGAATAGGAGGAGAGAGAAGGGAGGGGAATGCGGACACAAGATCAGAAAAGCTGTTACCTTCTCTTTCTCAGTGATGTCAATGTGATCAAATTTGGGATCATTTGCTACTGCTGCTTCTCTGTAGCTATTGATACAATGAATAAGTTGATCAATTACAGCCCCCCTGTTCACATGCTCTTTGTACCGCTCCTCAACAGGATCACCTTGCTGCAAAGTTTTCACATCTTCATTAAACTTCTGACTTAATATCAAAACCACTGAGCACTTTTCTTCTTTGTGCATCACTGTCTTTAGTGTGTATGAGTTCGTGCATTTGTTGAGTGGGAGGAAAGGTGAAAGACGGGAGGGAAGTGGCCATTTCTTGAAAACCTTACCTTCTTGAGCTCCTCAAGCTTGGCAATGTAAACACCTTTGGTTTCATCCTCACCTTCTTCATACAACCAATCTTCAACCACCTGAAGTTTTGAAACAAACTCCTCTCTCTCGGAATCAGTGACAAATTCTTGATATTTGTCACTTAGCTGGAGAAATAAACAAAGAAGTATTAGTTTGGAAGTCCTGAACTAAAAGCTTAGTGGTACTGAATATACAAATAACACACATCTACCTTGTTCCTCATTTCATAGACATAAGCCTCGACAGCATTCTTCCTGTCTTTTGTCTCTTCCATAACTCGATCTTGCAAAGCCATTTCAAATTCTTTCTCTATGGCCTTTTGCACATCAGCCGGAACCATTCCTCCATAAACCAACTCTGACACGGGAATGTTAGTTTTCTTAACTTTCTTCTTTGGAGCCTCAACCTGCATACCAAGAACCCACATTTAATTCAGATGACATCGGAGCAGAGACATGAAAATCATCATGTTAGGAATAAAAAGGTATCACGCCAACTTTGTCTCTAGGGAGCAGAAATTGGAACCGCTTGAATAAGCATGTTAGCAGTTAAGTGAGAGCTCCACAGAGCGAGGATGCAAGAAACAGGATTCAATACTAAAAGTCCTTGGTGACGTTCGGATACCCCAAAAAAATACCTCTATAGCTAAATTTTTTTAGCAAAAAAAAAAAATTTCACAACCAAACATACAAAATCTCTTAAAAATTCAACACAAACTCCAACATCTTTACAATAACTTTTCCAGAAAAATTCTATTAAATCTTCTTTCTCCATATTTTTCACCAAACTCCAATACTTTTGCTTTGAAAAAAAAATATCCAAATGATCTCTCTCTACATCTTTTTACAAATTTCAATAAAAATCAATTTACAATCAAATATCTTTAAAAATTTCAACAACCTTTTACAAACACCAATAAAACTCCAATCTACCTAAATATTCACACCACTATCAAATTTTCTACATTTGAAGGATTTTTTTGCAACCGAACATCACTTAAGTAACACAACACATTACATCACGCACTCCATCAGAACACGCATGAGGTCTGTATATGGACAAGAAAAGGTCTCCAACAGGAATTGGGCTACTTGTATTACAAACTACTAGCATTCAAAAAGTGTGTCAGACTCCGTCTTACACATCCTGCTTTATCATCCCTGACAGATAGCAACCTTGCGGTAGCTCTACCAAATCATGGACAATATTACAAGTAAATGCAGATAAGAATTAACTACGAGATTCCTCTTTTGTTAGAAACTCAAGGATAGCAGCATCACATAAAAAAACATACACTGATTAAATCATTCTATGCATGATTACTACCTTAGGGTCTGTTTCCATCTGCACAGTCTTGTCTCCCAAGTCAGGAATGCCATTTTCAACGCCGGAAGCATCAGCAGTGCCCTTAGCATCTTGCATATTGATATCAGTTTCACTGAAGCTTGGGGCAGCAGCATCATTGTGAGCTTCATCAGTATCCATCTTAGCATCTTCCTTTGCTGGCTCTTTTGAGACTGGAACTTCAAGTTCTTCCTCTTCCAGTAGCTGAAACAACAAAAAAAAAATTATTGAGGAGTTCAATACAACATTGCCCACCAGAATGAGAGTCAATAGAAGCTTTGACAACTTACAGTTGCTGACTCAACAGAGACAATTCCATGCAGATTCAGGCGAGTTTTCACCCTGACTTTGGCACGCTCGCTTTTGGTACATTGGAAAGGACCAATCTGCATGAGGCACATCATGGAACTGGATTGGTAACAGAAGAAAATAGAATAATGACAAGCTGCAGTCTGCCTAAACTATTTGAATTTAAGCTTTTTTAACGTGGATACTGCCTGGCAACATTACCGTATATGTACTAATCTTCGCAGGTGCTTGCAATTCGCTCACATCAGCATATTGCATATCAACAGAGAATGTGCCCGTTCTGTAGAATGTCAGCATCTTCACACTCGGAATAGGATTTCCCTTGGGGAACACAACACTACTCTGTTGATTTTCTGCTGTCCCGTTCTGAGCGTCTGGGGCAGCACCTTTCCATGACAAGGAGATTGAGAATGGGAAGCTGTCGTTGACCTTCAAATCAAGAGTAAACACAATATATCAGTTGCAAATAGGATTTTGAGTAACACCTACTACTTCAGCAAGTGCACCCACAGCAGGAGGTTACAGGTACTTGGATTAAACCATGAGACAGCGCTCGTAAAGCCTTAAGGCTTTGAAAAGCACAAATTGGTCAGGTGTGAACCCTAGCACACATTAATTTATCATGTGAGATGATATTGAGACTGCCAGACTAATAGTGCCAACACAAGACACGGAACAGAGCAGAGAGGGAAAGAGGACAAATAACAAGCAATCCTTACTCTAGATTTTGCTGCCCACAAACAATTGACTACAGAATGAGGAAAATCCATAAATGAACAACTATAATTCCTCAAGTCTGCAAACTTGAGTAAACCCAAGGCCTATATCATTCCAGAAAGTAAACCATTCAATAACGGAATTTACCTGAAACTCTCGTACTTTAAATGTTGGGCTAAGAATGGCACATTCCAAAGCACATCCCCTTGCAACACACTCACTTGCATTCATTGTGCGCCTAGGCTCCTTTTTGAAGAACTCTGTCAATATCTTGATTACAGCAGGAACACGAGAACCAGAACCCACGACCTCAACTGTATGGACATTTTCAATGGCCAGATCAGCATCCGCAAGAGCCTTCTCCAAAGGTCTCTTGACGCGTTCCAATATAGGAATGCTGATTTGCTCAAACTCCTCCCGCTTAATGAAACCTCTAACATCCTTCTCATCCATTAAGCACTCTATATTCAAAGGTGCCTCAGGATTTGCACTAAGCACCTTCTTCAGCTTCTCACAGGCAGCCCGAAGCCTAAGGCAAGCCCTTGCATTCTGAAGAACATCAATCTTATACTCGTCTCGAAATTTTGCAGCAAAGTGGTGGAATAGCACTTCGTCAAAATCCCTACCACCCAGAGACCGATCAAATGAGTGAGCTAATACTTTCAGCTGCCCCTTTTTAAAGCCAGCAATGCAAACTTGCATGCTTGCGTGTCCAATATCGACGAAGGCAACATTCAATTGATCATTTTCAGGTAAATCTGTCTTATAAATACCATAAGCCAAGGCTGTTGCCGTAGTTTCATGAAGCAAGCGGAGTGGGTGCAAGCCCGCAATTGTGGCTGCATCCAAAACAGCCCTTCTTTGAAGATCGGTGAAATAAACAGGAATCCCAATGCAGCAATCAACAACAGCCGTGTTCAAATTCTTCTCAGCAATGGTCTTCAGATTTGAAAACACCATTCCCAAAACTTGAGTGGGTGTAAATGTCTTTACTTCTCCCAGATAACGTGCATGAATAAGAGGATATCCGTCAGGTCCTTCAGTGACAGTGAAAGGTAAGGACTTGAGATCCCTCTGCAATTCGGGATCATTGAATTGCCGACCAATCAACCTCTTAATCTGAGAGATGGCATTCTTTGGGTTCATCATGGTTGAAGCAGCACCTGCTGTCCCAATGAACCTTTGCTTCTCACCAAAACACACAATAGCTGGAGTCTCACGCTTGGACTCATCGTTGAGCACAACATCAATCCCTCTCTGCCTTGCAACAGCTACTATGCCGCTCTCATTGCCAAAATCAAAACCAACTACGCTCATCTTTGCAAACAATAGACCGATATATCACTTACAATTAGTCCAGCTGACAACGTAAGGGA